>VDFB02252616.1:237031612-237075953 GCA_007258455.2 Sequoia sempervirens
CGAAACTGACAAGTTTTACCCCTGCCTTGAAATGGGCGCCCTCAGGCTAGAGGCGCGCTTTTGCCTGAAAAGAGCAAAATTTCCATCTCCTAAAATTTAGGGATTTTTACTTCTGTCGCGAATAACTGGAGCTGTGAGTCTCGGAATGCCTCGCTGGATAGCTCGACGGATAGCCCGATTCCCCGAAGGGTGGTGAATGCTTGAGCACTTCAGACAAGATCTTGACCTCCAAAAAACTAGGCGCCCCTGAGCTATACTTGCACTTTGAGGCTTTTCCTCTGAAAAATCTCCATGATTTGATCACTGAAAACTCTGTCTCGATCATTGAAATGATCGTCTGCAATATGAAATGTCGTTGTGAGATGCTCCTCCATCGTGAAAAGCACTTATCTGAGTCTCTGCTTCAGGTTTTGACCAATATAACTGACTTTGACTGACAAATTATTGACAAAAACTCCATACTTGACATTGCCCAAAACTATGTTTCACATCATTTTAGCAAGGTATAGACTTTTAAATGCAAAATGCCTTAATGAAGCAAAAAATTTGGTTTGGGTACAACAATTTATAGCCGCCGTTATTTGGTGACTACACGTGGAGTTGAAAGACCTTCATTACTAGTCGCGGTTTCTTGAAGAGCCTTGAAAAACTGTCAATTTCTGAAGAGATACGGGAAGTAGCAGGAGCAACGGAAGTTTGATTTTTTAATAGTCAATATTTGGGATATCGACAGCATACAGGTATCTAGAGTATAACATGGCCAAGAAAAAAAAAGCATGAGATGGATTTAAGTTTACAGTCGGGCCTTTCAATGACAACCACTAGCTTGAATCGATTACTTTCAAATAGTCGGGTGATAGGTATTCTTTGGACCAAGATTTTGGAGAACTTTCAAAGGGGAAGATTTCTCGCTTCAGTCGGTAGTATGCCATTACAAATTAAAGAAGCCATTTCAAAGGAAGCTGCTCCAAAAAAAGCCATTTTGGTTTGAAGTCGTCCCAGTCAAAAGTGAAGATATTTGATTAACTAAAGATAAAGCATTATGAAGGCCATTCATCATATATTCCTTGCCATTTCAGCAGGCTCGAACATTAAATATATTTAGTAAGGAGTCAGGAGATGTTCTGAGTGGTCGCCTTCTCATGGTCAATCGATACAATACAAGAAGTCGTCTGTTCTTATTAGTCATGGGTTAAATTAAAGTAAAAAGTTTTAAATTGGGAGCTTCGAAGATTATAACGCTAATTGATATGTTAAGCGTCAATTCATATATATCATGGAGTATCAACTAACCAGTGTTGGGTGCCTTTGAAAATTACTAAGTCATTCAATATTCATAAGTTAGAACTGCTTAAGAGCCGAGTAAAGGTTGAAGACAATTCTAATGCCAAGTTGAAGCTGGGTCAAGAACATATAATAGGCAAGATGGAGCCAAACACTTATTTCAGAAGATACAAAGTTTGCATATAATTGTAACTTACCAAGAAGACATGCTAGGTCAGGAATTTACTTAAAATTGTTGAATCTGTGTAATCTAATTATTTTTGAGAAAGGTTTCATCTATGATCTGTTGATGTTCATTGAGCAGCGTTAGTAGTATTCTTCCTGCAATTTCCTTTACTTGAGATAAATTAAATAATAGCCAAAGCTATTTAATTTATAGAGACAGCGATCTATATTGTAAAGGCACAATTTTTTATGAAGGTGCAATTTAATGACAAGGTGTGATCTCCTTATTAAGGCCAACATCATGTTTAATGTGGGCACGATTTGTTATGAAGAGTTGTGACTTTTATATGGCCGACCTCTTGCATTAAAGAAACACGTTTTTTGGATATAGGCCAACTTGTTGGTTATGAAGAGTCACGTCTCTCTCTCCAGCTTGTATATATTTCCATTGGTTGCACTTCATTATTCATTTTTATATTCATTCCATTCTCGTTCATATCTAGTGCGTGTTCATCCATAAGAGAAGATCGACATTATTGAAGGCTGTCATACATTATCAGAGATTTGCATCATTATATTTTTGTGTTGCATCATAATTTTGGTGCTTATATCTTGGCCTTCATATCGGCCTCATTGTAAAGAAGTTTCTATTAAGATTCAATAATATAAGAGATATTATTGGTTGGGTTTTTCTCCCTCAAGTGGAGGGTTTTCCCAGGGTATCTGTTGTGTTCTTGTGTCTGATTTTGAATTAATTTTTTGTGTTCTTAATCTGATCATAAAATTTAACATGGTATCAGAGCAAGTTTGAGGAGATCGTGATCAGATTTGTCCTTAAAGCGATACTCTATTCTCTTATTTATATTTCTTTGTCTATCTCTACTTTAGTCAAGATGGTGAATGAGCTAAAGATTGAGGATAGACTCAAAGGAGCATCCAATTTCACATCATGGAGATTCAGGATCATGCTTACCTTACAAGAGAATGACTTGGGTGAGTTTGTAGAGTCAAATGTTCCTGAACCTGAGGAGGAAGAAGAGAAGTTGTAGTGAAAGAAGAAAGATATCAAGGCAATGAAAATGTTGGTTGATTCCATTAAGGATCATATCATTCCTATTGTCTCTAAGTTGAAGACGGCAAGAGACATGTTTAAAACATTGGAAGAAATGTACAAAATCAACAATACCAGCCGGGCACTTGCACTGAAGCAACAACTACACCATGTGAAGATGGCGAAAGGAGAATCAGTGATTGCATACTTCATGAGGATTTCAGATTTGAGAGATCAGCTCTCGACAATTGGCCATATGGTTGACAACAAAGACTTGACCATGCTTGCTCTCAATGGTCTTCCTTTGTCTTGGGAATCCTATATTCAAGGAATCAGTGCAAGATCAAAATTGCCTAAGTTTGATCGTCTAAGGGCAGACTGCATTCAAGAAGAATCAAGGATGGTGGCTAGAGGCGTCGGTCAAAGTTCAAAGAATGAAGATATTCATGTTCTCACCTCCCATGCTTCGAAGAAGAAAGGAAACGATGGAAAGAAAGGTTTCTTCAAGAGGAATCAAGATAAGGGAAATGATGATGCCCCCACCTTCAAGAAGAAGATAGACATGTTCAAGATTCAATCCTTTAGGTGTGATAAGTTTGGCCACTTTGCTAAGCATTGTCCATCTAGACCTAAGCAACAAGCCACCGTTGCAAATGTTGATGATGCTTCTTCGCAGAAGGATTCATGTGAATACTTGTTCTATTCAACATTGTCAAGCAATGTACCTACAAATACCAACACTTGGTTGATCGACAGTGGTGCTTCTTGACACATCACTGAATTTAAGGAGCACTTATCAAGTTTGGTGGAGAAAGATTCTTCCAAACAAGTCATTATCAGAGATGATGTTGGCTACTCCGTGAAAGGGATTGGGACCTCTACTCTTCATTTGGATTCCGGCATTACACTTCAGTTGAGAGATGTTCTTTATGTTCCAGGAATCAAGCGCAATCTCATCTCCATTTCAGCTCTAGAAGATAAAGGATATCAAGTTTCCTTCTCCAAAGGCAAAGTTCTTGTGTGGATGGAGAACTCCAATTTCAAGGATGCTCAAGTAATTGGTGTTAGACATGAAAACCTCTATAGGCTATGTACATGTCCTCTACAAGCATTAGTTCATGATTCTTCAAGATTATGTGATCTTTGGCATCAAATATTGGCTCACCTACACTTCCGAGCCTTACCTATCATGGAGAAGATGGTAACCGGACTTCCTAAGTTCAATCAAGAGCATGAAGACACTTGCAAAGGTTGTGCTATGGGTAAGAATTCAAAAGCTCCATTCCATAGTAGAGAAAGTAGATCTAAGTGTATTTTAGACCTTATTCATTCTGATTTATGTGGACCTATGTCTATTCCTTCTTCGAGTGGTTTCTTGTATTGTGTCTTTTTATTGATAATCACTCTAGAAAGACATGGATCTATTTTTTGAAAACTAAAGAGTCTAAGGAAGTATTAGAAAGGTTCAAGGAGTTCAAAGCTCTAGTAGAGAATCTTTCCGGTAAAAGAATCAAGATCCTCAGATTTGATAATGGAGGAGAATACACCTCTGGTAGCTTTCGAAATTTTTGTGTTGATGTTGGGATTAAGAGGGAGTTTTGTGTTCCCTATAATCCTCAACAAAATGGTGTTGCAAAGAGAAAGAACAGGACAATAGTGGAAGCAGAGAAAGCCATGATTCATGACCAGGATCTGCAAACCTTCTTATGGGAAAAAGCTTCTAGGACTGCAGTATATGTTCAGAATAGAAGTCCTCACAAGGTCTTGGAGAATATGACTCCGGAAGAATCCTTTACAGGGAAGAAGCCTGAGGTTAGTCATTTGAGGATCTTTGGATGTCCTGTCTATGTTCATGTTCCAAAAGAAAAGAGAACTAAGTTGGAGCCTTCTGGCAAGAAGGGAATATTTGTGGCCTATAGTGAGACATCAAAAGCCTACAGGATATATGTTCAAGGTCAGAAATTGATTGAAATCAGTAGAGATGTCACATTCGAGGAAGATGTTGCATTTAGAAGATCCAAGGGAAGTCATGTGGAGATTGACTATGATGAGTCTCCTCAAGATATGGAAGTTGACCATACTCCTGAGATTCAGAGGGAGACTTCAGAACCAAAGAAAGATGTTGATCTAGTTGAGCCCTTGGAACCTATTGATATAGTGATTAGAAGAAAGAGACCTATTTGGGCTAGGAAAACTATGCAAGAGGCTGAAAGGTTCGCAGCTCCTAGAGGTACATTCAGAGAAAGTAAAAGGCCACATAAGTTCTCCGGTTATGTTGACTTGATGAGTCAGATTATTAAATCTGAACCTTCAAGTGTGGAGGAAGCTTCCAGTCAACAGGCTTGGAAAGATGCTATGTCAAAAGAGTACCAACCAATTCTCAACAATGATGTTTGGGACATTGTTCCTAGACCCGAAGGCAAATCTGTGGTATCTTCAAAATGGCTCTTCAAGATCAAGCGTGCAGCTGATGGGAGCATAGAGAAGTACAAGGCAAGATTCGTGGCTCGAGGGTTCTCATAGAAAGAGGGAGTTGATTATGAAGAAACTTTTGCTCCTGTTGCTCGCTATACTTTTGTCAGGACTATCATTACCATTGCTACTTCTAGAGGATGGAAGATTCATCAAATGGATGTGAAGACAAGTTTTCTAAATGGTGTGATCGAGGAAGAAGTTTATATCGAGCAATCTAATGGGTTCGAGATACATGGGAAGGAGTGTCATGTTTGCAAGCTGAAGAAGGCCTTGTATGGTCTTAAGCAGGCTCCTCATGCATGGTACAAAAGAATTGATCGTTACCTATCAAGTTTGGGCTTCTTGAAGAATGATGTTGACTCTAATCTGTACTTTAAGGTAATTGATGGTGAAGCATTGATTTTGGTTTTATATGTTAATGATTTGATTCTTACTGGAGAAGAGCACTTGACCATCAAATGTAAGAAAGAATTGGCCTCTGAGTTTGAGATGAAAGACCTTGGGCTTATGCATTACTTCCTTGGCTTAGAAGTCTGGCAGAAACTAGATGAGATGATTCTAAGTCAAGGGAAGTACACCATTGATATACTTAAGAGGTTTGGTATGATGGATTGCAAATCCATGTCTACACCTATGGAGACCAACCTACATAAATTGAAGGAGGTTGCAGCTAGTTCAGACTTGGTGGATCCTACTATGTATAGATAGCTGATTGGGTCCTTGATGTATCTAGTTAACACTAGACCAGATATTTGTTATGCTGTGAGTGCTCTTAGTCAGTTCATGTGTGAACCGAGACAGATACATCTTGTTGCAGCTAAACATATCCTAAGATACTTGCATGGCACAGTTGGATAGGGGTTGAGATATTCTTCAAATGCAGACTTGGAACTGCATGGTTATACTAATTTTGATTGGGCAGGGTGTGTCATAGATCGGAAGAGTACCTCTGGATGTTGCTTCAATTTGGGATCAGCTATGATTTCCTAGTGCAACAGGAAGCAGTCATTTGTAGCATTGAGTACAGCAGAGGCAGAATATATTGCAGCTTGTATGGCAGCTTGGGAAGCAGTGTGGCTTCGTAAGCTCCTTGCAGGATTGTTTGGACAATCAATGGAGCCTACTATCATTCATTGTGATAACCAGAGTTGTGTGAAGCTTTTCGTCAATCCTATGTTTTATGAAAAAACCAAGCATGTTGAGATAAAATACCACTATATCAGAGATATGGTATTGACGAAGGCTGTACAATTGAGGTATATCAGCACTGATGAGCAAACGGCAGACATTCTCACCAAGCCTCTCTCCAGAATAAAGTTTGTGTACTTTCGAGATAAGCTTGGTATGGTGGAAAATCCAGCCTTAACTGAGAAAGAGTCTCAGTATCAGTGATCCTCTGTAATGAGAAAGAGTCTCAGTATCAGTGATCCTCTGTAATGAGTTCTTCTCTGTGAGAGAAGTTCGAGGTGAAATCCCTTGACTAACGAGTTCTTCTCTGTGAGAAAAGTTCGAGATGTAATCCTTTGATTAATGAGTCCTTCTAGGTAAGAGAAGTTCAAGGTGAAATCCCTTGATTCCACCCTTTGAGAGAGTCATGGTGGATGTCATGTGTGTGACTCCAAGACTGCATCACATGAGAGAGTGTGTGATGACTTTTGTACTTGTGTTTCGCCCTCTAGGAGACCCATGGTGAGAGTCATGTTGAGGTGACAACATCACGCAAGTGATGAACACTTGTACATACCATAAATGGTTGTAGCCATTATGGTTGATATCATGTTGAGGTGATATCTGATATCACGATGAGGTGATATTCTTCTTTTCCACTTATGGTTGTAGCCATGGTGGTAAACATCACGATGAGGTGACATGTCTTGTGCAGCTGGAAGTATACTCCTTAGTTGAGAGGGAGTGTTGATGTTCATTGAGCGGCATCAGTAGTATTCTTCCTGCAATTTCCTTTACATGAGATAAATTAAATAATAGCCAAAGCTATTTAATTTATAGAGACAGCGATTTATATTGTAGAGGCACGATTTTTTATGAAGGTGCGATTTAATGACAAGGTGTGATCTCCTTATTAAGGCCGACATCATGTTTAATTTGGGCGCGATTTGTTATGAAGAGTTGTGACTTTTATATGGCCAACCTCTTGCATTAAAGAAACACGTCTTTTGGATCTAGGACGACTTGTTGGTTATGAAGAGTCACGTCTCTCTCTCCAGCTTGTATATATTTCCATTGGTTGCACTTCATTATTCATTTTTATATTCATTCCATTCTCATTCATATCTAGTGCGTGTTCATCCATAAGAGAAGATCGACATTATCGAAGGCTGTCATACATTATCAGAGATTTGCATCATTATATTTCTGTGTTGCATCATAATTTTGGTGCTTATATCTTGGCCTTCATATCGGCCTCATTGTAAAGGAGTTTCTATTGAGATTCAATAATATAAGAGATATTATTGGCTGGTTTTTTCTCCCTCAAGTGAAGGGTTTTCCCAGGGTATCTGCTGTGTTCTTGTGTCTGATTTTGAATTAATTTTCTGTGTTCTTAATCTGATCTTAACATTATCCTCTCTGTGGTTTATTTGATGATGGTAATTGTTAGTTGCATTGTTCCATGTATGTGTTTAGTCTGAGTCTGGTAAATATCTCTTGGTGAAAATATTGTGGTGGATATTCATTAAATGAATATGTAATGTAAAACATAAGCAAACCAATGATAATAACTCAAATCAGTGTATGAGCAAAAGGTTTGGCAAAATGCCTGATCATCCGAAAACATAAATCAAAAAAAAAGTTTAATGCGAAATAGGGTAGCTCACTACACATAGCAACAAGGTAGCCTTCACAAGTTACTCCTTGCCTAAAAAAATCCTTTCTCATACACCATCCTCTATCAAGCAATCATCCTAGAGGTATGTTATCAAACAATATGCTCTGCTCAACCCAAGTATTATAAAATTTCTGCTTGTTTATATATTGAGCATTATGTTTGTCTTTCAGCATGATCTTCTACTCTCACTAAATAGTCACCAAAGATCTTGGGCAACGAATACAAACTCTTGATTGGCATTGCTAACATCCAAGATGACAATAGAGTGTTGCATCTTCTACCATGACGAATGCAGGAGTGCCTTGAATGCCAAGATCCCACTCCTTTACACATAGCTAATTTTATATTTGAGTACAAGGATCCAAGTATCCTTTACTACAATTGATATCTTTCATTTTTTTCCCATCCTTAAAGAACTTTTCATGATGACAAAAATATTGAAAGGACTAGTGTAGAGTAAATCTATGCTATTATCATCTCTTTCATATTTTGAATTCCACTCGTGAGAATGATTGGAATGCTTATTCTTCCTTGATGATGTTAAGCAAACTAACCTTTCCTGGTCACTAGTGGATGAAAGGATCAAATGCTCCAGCTTGCAAACCTAAGATTGGTTGCTTTGTCATTGCCTTCTGAGGTTCCCATGTAGGATGTTGGAGTAAACCTAGTTGCTGCCTAAATTTTTTATTTTCATTATCCACGCGAACAAACTTTTCCTTAAATTCTTAAAAATGTTGTTTTACTTTGGTGGCCATCAACTTAGCTTTTTTTCCCCTTCTTTGCCATTCCTCACATAATTTCAAGTTTTGGGTTACATCTTCTACACTTGCTTGAAATGAGTTAAGCTTCCCTTTTTTTATTTAGAAGGATTTGAAGTGATTCAGTAATCCTTGTGACCTAAATCTGTAGCATCAATATGAGTGGAGCCAGATTCCACGTCCTCCACAATTTTATGCTCCTTCATACTACTATCTTGTAGATTAATTCCATCTCTAATTTATATGGTGGATTCCTTATGTTCTTGCTCACTGATATGTTCCTTCTTAAGTTTTGGTAGCTCTGGTTTTAACCCTTCTCCCTTTGGCTTATACTCTACAAACTCTTCCTTGACCTCTTCCTCTTGCAAATTTGTCTCTAGTGTATCTATCACTAGCTCCAAGATCTGCTCGATCTCTTCATCTAATTTTTTTGAGTCCTTTTCAAGATGAATTTTACTCCATGGTATTAACAAATCTAGAAATGTATTCCTCTTGATGACCTTTGACTCAGACTTTTCTTCTTCTCTACAAATGAAAGTAGGTTATAGAGATCTATCAACAGACACAACAGCTGTTCTCTATGTGTGATTATTCTAATTTTTGTTGTTGGCTCCTGAAGTTCTTTCCCCACTATTCTGATTTCTAGAAGCATTCATATCATTCTGCATCAAATGGAGCATTTGGCCCACATATCTATCATTGTAACAATCTTTTTTTGTTTACAAACATCCGTCTTTTATTAATAATTCCTAATGAGAACAATCCTTAGATTTTGTCGGCAACTCTTCTCAAACAATTCATATAACCTCCACTAAATGGAAATGATACTGCATCTTGGAAACCTAGAGTTTGATGACAAGCTGTTGATATTATTTTGATTGATTGATGAAATTTGTTGAACAAATTTTGACACTACTATTGTAAAACTAATATGATGATGAACAACTCAAAAAACCTCTTGCAAAGTCAATATGTTTGTTCTCTCACTGTTGATATCTGTTTGTAAACATAGTGAAATTTGATCAAAATTGATGAACTTTACATGAGGATTATCACCATAGATTACTGAATGTCAATGAAGACTGCCTGAAAATATGTTGACTTTGCTCACAAAACCCTCATCAAATGACAAAGGTCACTATTGTTATGATGAAAACTCCTGCTGTAGGTCATTGTAATCCTACAAGATTGATGTCTTAACCCTTGAAACTAACCTAACCTGCCAAAGTTTGCAAGTTTGAAACAATGAAAGGAGAATGGGATGATTCATGTGTATTTACTTTATGCATACAAAACGGGCTATTTCCAGCCCTTCCAATCACCTAAATATAATCTCTTTTTTTTCGCCTTTGATCTGCTATTAAAATTTCAATCTCCTTTCTATGGGTGCAACTTTATATATGGCTGTCTTTTGAATTTTCAAAACTTATGTCCATTGATGAGAAAGTTTGCCCTATTAATTGATGTTCTATTTTCAAAGGAATGCATCCATTCACAGAAAGATGTACACCTTTAGACTCTTGTGCAAGTTTTTAAATCAAAATCTACTTGGCCCTTAATAGGCATGTGACAGTCATGCATCCTTTGGCTTGTGAACATTTGGATTGTCTTCTTTGTCGTGCACATCTTTATATTGCACTGTCAATGTGGACTTAAAAATCAATTCTCATCTTAGGTGGCATGTGTCCTAATATAGCATCACAGTCATGTTTTTGAAAACCAGTCTCTTTGTTCTAGGGTGTGCACCTATGTATAGTGCTGCAACTTTTTACTTAACAAAACCTGATCCTTCTCTTTTATACATTGGCAAGATCCAGCTCTGATACCATTGTAATATCCCCTTTAAATTTTTGTCTTTATTTTTGTATTTCCAGATGCCTGTAAACTGAAACAAGGTAGGATGCTAACATCTACAGCAATGTCAACAAATTGAACAGCAAGAACATAATTTAGGGATTCCAATTCTATTCAGTGATCGATTAAACTGTTGTATTAATAAATGCAAGGCTGCAGATCAGATATGTGACTGTTCAATAAGTGTAGTTCATCCAATCAAAGTTCTGAGGCTACGATCAGTCCAAATGATGCAGCTGGGATGCTGCAGATTGAGAAATTGCGGTATCAGACTTGTCTGAAAATTATTAAAAAACTGGAGATTATTCAGATCTGCACAATGGTGATTTCCGTGTGAAATCACTCCAAGGAATTGTGGGTTTTCGTCCTCCAATTCCATGCCTAGGAAATTTCAGTCCTTGGGCTAATTGAAACGAAGTTCCCCGCTCCAACAAGGAATAGAAATCAAATAATAAAAAATGTTTCTCAATGATGCCTCCTCCTCCTTGCTTGGACTTCTTAAATAGAATTTTCCTCTAATAGGTGCACTTCTTCAAATGCCCTTTGACTATTATTATTATTAAAAAAAAAAAAATTTAATTATAATATTATTTAATTCCTCTTTAAGGCTGGTAATTGCACTTTCCGTGAGAATACACCTACTTCGTGTTTGTAACATATACTTCTACACCCAATCATGTTCACGGGCCATAGATGATCACTGTTATTAATAGTGGCCTAGTGTGTATATGTGTAGTCAAGGTTTAGGATCAAAGAGGGGATTTTACATCCAGAAGTTGTTATGGAGGTTATACAAGATCCCATGAAATCTAGGCCCCATCTTGATATGATGAAAACTCATCATCTCATTGGAGTGAAGTCTGTCTTGAACTACAACAATACTCTGACCATTCATGAGGATATCAATCTGATGGAGGCTAAAGAAATGTTCCTAACAAGAACTTACTGTAGTGCCTCCAATAAAAACTCCACAACTAAAATATAAATATTTGATATCTGTGATGAAAATCTTTATCAAAACCTAAAATTTGCAGCTCTGATACCACAAAACTAAACCAAAACATAAATCTGGAAATCCTATGAAAAGCAGTCTTACATGAAACTTAAATCTTGAAAAGCAAATCAATATAAAACAGAGTCTGTTATGCTAGAGTTGATATACAGAGCAACCAAGCTCGAAGGTTAGACTCTTTCAATCTGTGAACATAACAAATCTTCTAAGTTATGCCAGTTTCTATGGATAATCATTCATGTATTTTTACAATGTTGCCTCATACTTGTATAATGAATAACATCATCTACCAAGACACATTCCGAAAGATAGAGTCCTTTTAAATAGAACTTCTTTCTAAACCATGTTTTAGCCTTTTCATGGCTTTATTTAATTCACTTGTTCTATTTTCTTACATTATTCCCACATAATTGAACCTGATCTCTCAACTTGATTAAGGTTAGAGTGCATAATCATGCATGAAATTTAACTAGAATAAATCTCATCTCCCTACCATCAAAGTAGCTGCACACTAATGTGCATGTAGATATCATTATCGATATCATTTATTTTATCTGCATAGATTTTTAAAAATCATGTTTTATTCTTGCAACGATGTCATGTTTTGTTCACAAGCAACATTTTCTTATGAAATGCATAGGGCTCATTACAGGAAACTTGTTAATTTGTTAGAACTTGTATAACCAACTATTTTTTTAGCTCTTTGTTGATTTTGGGTAGTTATAAATGAATATTTGTAAGCGTTACCAACAGTCTTGGTCTAACTGACAAGCGTTGGGCCCTTTAAATAGAATTGTCATGGTCAGGGAAGGTGTCTAATCCTTGAATAGTACTCTGTACTCACTCACCTACTTTCATTTTAAGCAAGCACTATCCTTTATAAGCATTTACTCCATTACTCTCATACAATCTATCTAGCATATACTGTTTCTTTTTGGTATATTATTGCAATTGGTAGTGTAACTAGATAGCAGTAAACACATGTAAGCTCCTCAAAGGTTCGGAGGCCTTTGCACAGATTCACCACAAAATGGTGACAGCTCTATGGGAAGATTACAATTGTGATACCTGCTGAATTTATTTCCTCTAATTTCCGTAGCCAGATGAAAAATGAACCTGCCCTGAACCCAAGTGGAAAATTCCTCTGATGAGTAGGACAAGTAAGCCCTTCCAAAATGAATTTTTTAAATATAGTATACTTTAATACTAGTTAACTTTAGAAGATAACCAGATACTTGAGGCAATATATGCTGCATTCTTTCCTCCACTGCCTCCCTGCCACTACTTTGAGTTGATTCTATCAGCAAGGTGTTAGAGTAATCATGCATTAGCTAATAATTAATTAATCTTTAATTGATTATTAGGCCAATTTATTTCATGCACTTAAGTTAAACCTCGGAGTGTTTTTTCTTGTTAATTACAGTTAACTTTTATTAAATCATTATGTCTCATCACATAGGATAATGACACTTGTCATTATCTAATTCCTTTATCATTTAGGTTTGCTCTTATAAAGCACTCTCCCTCATTGTATTATCTTTGGAAGACTTTCGAGGTTCATTATGTAAGCTTTTCTTGTTGAGGATATAGCAAATCATTGTTTGCAACTCTATTGCGTGGAAGGTGCTTTTGTTCGTTGTTTGATCTTGCATCTCGTATTATTCACAATTCTAACATGGTATCAAAGTTTGCCTTCTCGATTTTTTAACGTTTTCTTCAACTAGGGTTACATGGCTTCAAATTTGGAATCTTCATTTTTTTTTGCAAGTTTTGGAGTTGGGTGAACTTTTGGTGCACTTTGGCATTGAAAGGACCTGAACATAATTTTTTGGTGCACTTTGGCACGAAAAAGACCTCACCATTGCATTCAAGAGTCTAATTTGACAAATTTTGACTATAAATTTGCCCTGTTTCGCCGTCAAGAGCTTATGAGGCAATTTTATTTTACTTGAGAGGTCATATAGCCTCCAAATGCCATATCGTACAGCAAAAAATTAAAAATAAAATAAAAATTGTTTTTTATAGCGCTTAGAGCTATTAAGGCACACTCCGCCAGGGATGTGTCCAATGTGTTGCATAGCATTGTTGGTTCCCTTTGGTCCATAGATGGCAGCAAGCCGTCCAACGGCCTTAAAAAATATTCCGACACCATTTATTATTCTCAACCACCAACATCAAAAAAAGCCAAAATATTCCATTAACCGCCAAATATATTCCGTTCGTCGAGTTTTCTGCAAGTGACCGGATTTTTTTCCCAACAAAGGGGAATATTCTCTAGAACATTCCACTGATGTTAGTGGTACGGACTACTAGCAAGGCCCCTCCAAGCCCCCCTTTGGTCCTAAAAGAGCAGTTTTTTTCTTTTGGTCATAACTTGAGCATACAGTGTCAAAATTGGGTGAACAAGATATCGTTAGAAAGCTAGTTCTATGTACTTTCTAGTTGTGTGAGTCTCATCAACATTTTTTGCTGCTAGTGCATTCTACAACTTGTTGAAGTCAAAGGTGATGTTTTCACTCCCAAGCTCACAACTTTCGACCCATTTCTCCATTTTTCACAATTCCAACGACATTAGGACAGTCTTTCAAAGCTCTTCATAGCTACCGATGCAATTTTTCTAGATTTTCTCCAAGTACATTTTATTACATGTTTTGTGTTTTCACATTCTGGTGAATTACTTGGATTTTTTAGCTCCTAGAAACTTTATGTTTGTGTGAGATGACTTGTCTAAGGCTATTCTACATGTATTTCCAACATTTTGTCCTATTTGGGTATTGTAGACATCTTTTACGTGCAATTTCTTTTTTGTAAACACACTAAAATAAAGTGCCCTTCTGGTGCATGCTTTTTGGGGATTTTGCACATCTTGTTGTGCCTTTTGTACTCGCACTATGTTATAAAGTGTCATGGGTGGGTTGTGAGTGCCTTTGTTTTGCCATCACACTTTTGTCAAGTGAGTGTTCCTTCCATGACAACATTAAATCCAAGTGATTCTTGCATCATGCATGTGTGTCTTGTTTGCACACCCTTTTTCAGTTGCAGGTACTCTTTTGTGCACATTCAAATGTTCTTGGTTCTCCTTCATGCACTTCTTCGTGACACATAGTTTCAATATACCTCTCTCCCTTATTTGTATTATTTGGGGACGGGTTCTACTGTTGGTGCTAATGCTTCCTTGGTTTCACATTGGAGTGATCTATGTATCTAGTTTTTTGTTCCTATGTATTAGGCGAATGCAACAGCTAGTTGTCCGTGCATTTCGGTGAGATGGAGCATTTACCATATAGACACTCTTGCATTCTTGTTTCTAGAGGCGACCTATTTTCATTTGATCAGTGTTCTTTGGACAATTGATACTTGTATTTTTGACTTGCATCTTGCATGTTGAGTAGTGTTGTTGGGGTCACTCATACAGATTCATGTGCCATTTGTATCTTCAATTTCTAGATGTTTGCCTTTGTTTGCCATCTAATTCGAGTACTCATGCAAATTCTTGTCCTCTTGATCCTAATCATCATCTGTTTCATAGGAGGTTCTTCATTTCAGCACCATAGTAGTCATCTTTCGACAGTTGTCTAGGGCTTCTTTGTGCTTTAAAGATGTTCTCCATGTTCCTATTCTTTTTTGGGACATTGTTTTGGAGGCTTTTCGGTCCTTCATTTGCCTTTCCCTCTTTTGGAGAGGATTTTTTCCTATGAGGTTTTCTCATTTTCTCCAATTGTGAGAGATTAGATTGTTTGTACATGGGTACCTCATCAGGCCTTGTTTGTCGGGACCCATCATGCATTCGCTTCTTAGGGTTTTTAGCTACTCCCTAAGTTCATCTTAAGGGGGTGTTAGAATAATCATGCATTAACTAATAATTGATTAATCTTTAATTGATTAGTAAGCTAATTTATCACATAGGATGACGACACTTGTTATAATCTAATCCCTTTATCATTTAGGGTTGCTCTTATAAAGCACTCTCCCTCATTGTATCATCTCATGAAAACTCTTGAAGTTCATTCTGTAAGTTTTTCTAGTTGATGATATAACAGATTATTATTTGTAGCTCTCTTGAATAGGAAAGGTATCATTGTGTATCACGTTGTAATGTACTGCTGTTTATGCTTGGGATATTTTATATATGTGTTCAGTAAGTTGTATAGTCCCTTTTATGTCAAAACACCTGTGTCAAGCTATAAGAGATTTTTGGCAATTGATGCCCCAAGTGCAGGGCCCTGTTCTGCAGAAACAGCATTTGAAGATCTAGTTCTTTACACTTCTGGGGTACAGTTTATCAGTTATTGCAGTCTGTAATGGGGGTCAACAAGTCCATTTACTTTTTTGGTGGTATCATTGATGATTTTCATGATACTAGCATTTACACACAAACATCTCCTTGTTTTGCTGTCATTTTATGCTAATGTTGATAGAATCTTGAAGCTTGCTACAACACATTACCTGTACCTGATCATGGTTATTGTGAGCAGACTTGATGATATCTCTGCTATTGCAATAGCAGAATATCGCTCTCAGATCTCCAATAGGAGTGATAGAATTAACTTTATCCAGGAAGCCTGCTTTGAAATCAGAACAAGCAGTATTTCAGCTTTTACTACAAGCTGCATCACACTCTTAAGGCATATAACTTTAATAATGCAGCAAAACTTATTAATATTTCAGGCTTCTGACGATAATCTTCCCTCATGGTTTTGGCTGTAGCAAATGCAACCCATTAGTGAACTGCTTCTCTTCTTTCTAATTATAGTTAGGGAGTAGTTGTCCCTTTTTTTGGTTTACTTCTCAAACAAAATATCAAAATATCAATAAAAATAGAACACTCACACAATCATAAAGTACTGTGGCTTAGAAGACATTTTCAAAGATAACTCAAAACCCAAATCCATGTAAAACATATCGCCACCTTTGGCAAAGCTCATTAGTCCTTGATGAGTGTATATGCCCACATAAATATACATACAATAGTAATCATTTATGGAAAGCATAGGATTTCTAACCAAATATGATAAAGTATGATTAGTGTTTAATCCACCCACAGATAGATATCCTTTGACACTAATAGACATTGGAGAGCAGCCAGTCCCTTTATTATCTTTTAGTTTGCTTTGTTATTTTTCTAGCAATATGTTGTGGTTTAACACCCACAGATAGATATCCCTTGACACTAATAGTCATTGGAGAGCAGCCTGTCCTTGTATTATCTTTTAGTTTGCTTTGTTATTTTTCTAGCAATATACTGTGGTTGGGAGACACAGTCCCATTCTCATCTAGTGGTAATTGATAACTAATCTAAAGGTGGCTCCCAAAAAACTTGTAATATTAAATATGGGAGAACCAAAGCAATAGAACATAATGGGTCAAACATAATGGGTCAAATAAAAAAGTGATTCCTCCAGATCAAACAACATTAGGCTATCTACAAATATGAAGTGGCATTCAAACTGCAGCTCATCACTTGGTTATCGAAATGGAAATGGATTGTGTCAAAATACACTAGCCCCTTTATGGGACATCTTCAGGAAATTTTGCATTGTATGGCAACATTTAGATGATTTAACAATACAGAGGGTGTTTTGAACACCATCCGGCATGCTGGGATTTATTTTCTTTGGAACCATAGATGAAAAGCCACTTGTCATAGAGATCCTTCATACCTACATCTGGGAAATTTTGAAGTTTTAAAAGAGAATTCAGCTGCTCATACTGTAGCCACAATAGATAAATTTAGAAAAGTGTCAATCCAATAGGCAATGACTCCAACATGTCCTCTCTCCTTGCATATTTGAAGAGAAAATAGATGCCTAAAATACCAATAGTTGCATTCTTCAATGTACTCTTATTGATCTCCAATATAAAGTAAGAGGCATTCTAACAGAGTGATTATGAAATTTTATTAATGACTGAAAATATGTGAAAGCAAATAATATTTAAAATCAAGAATTGAAAGACAAATTTATCCAGAAAAAGGCAAGAAAATGGCTTACTTTCAAGATCGTGAACAAGACTACGAAGTTGTCCACACTCTATGTCCAAACGTTGCTTTGCCTCTGCAACAAATGAAGAGGGATACATTAAATGGACTCATATACAGTGCATTTAATATGGTCAATATAAACGCAGATATACCTAGATTAAACTAAAAGTGAAATTGTATGCAATATTAATTACATATCCTTAAGCACATCACAAAGGCTGCCATGTAGCAAGGGAATTTCTATTTATTTTTTAAAACTACGATTTCATAACATGGTAACAATTTGCTTTTGAACATGGTTAAGGTTCTTATATAATAATACAAATGAAAAATAACATCCTTGCTATAGGGCTTTCACAACCCTTTTTATATTGTAAATTTCATCCAATGATAAAAAATACAACATACAAATATACACGAAAAAAAAAGGCAGAAAAGTTTACAAGCCAAAGTTATGAGACTAGGAATGAGAACATTATTTACACAGGAATTGACAAAAACATTTCAGCATCCAATTTATTGTCATAGGCATTTAAAGAATTCGAACTATGTTGTTAATAACTATCATGAACCTCAATCAATCTGAATTGAAGTTAATAAAATTCTGGAAAAGAAAATTGTATATAAAAATTTAAAATATAAATTTCTGAGCTCTAAGAGCAAACAGATTTATGAAGTAAGATTTTTATTACGAACAGGCAGTATCTCTGTTAAGATTGCAACCAATAAAAAGAACAGGCCAAGCTCACAGGTGAGCTACTCCCAATTTTGAAGACAACCAATCTTCAATAAGTTAAAGATATCATAGTTGGAAAACTCGGACTCGCCGCGGACTCGGCAGCCCAAAAATATGACTCGGACTCGGGACTCGGCACGGACTCGGGAAAAGACTCGGCTAGGACTCGGCAAAAAAAAAAAACCGTAGTTTTACAAAAAAAAAGAATAAATTAATGCATTTAGAGAACATAAGAGCCTAATTTGATTATCAAACACTCATAATTCAAATATTACACATGTCATATGATCATCAAACACTCAATAATTGAAATTTAATCATTCATAGTCATCAAATACTCATAGTTTCAATGTATAGCATCATAAGATTATAAATGTTTACATATAATCTTGGATTCTTTCAACCCCAATTCAATTTGCAGACCTCTATTTCACAAACTTGAGTGTTAAAATGAAAGAAAAAGTTAAAAAAAACATGGGTTTTTAACCCCTTTTGACTCCCAGCTACACAGGAGAGTTCTGGGTTGGGACTCCCGAGTCCAACCTCAGGACTCTTTTTAAGCCCTTTGGACTCCCAGCCACACATAGGAGAGTCCTGAGTTGGGACTCCCGAGTCTGACCTCAGGACTCTCCGAGTCCTGAGGTTGGACTCCCGAGTCCCGACCCAGGACTCTCCTGGACTCGACTCCCGAGTCCGTGCCGAGTCGACTCGGCTGGCCTATGGACTCCCGAGTCCGTGGCGATTCCGCGGCGAGTCCGCCGAGTCCGCAAACTATGAAAGATATCATATATTTCCATTCCAAATAATCATGCCCTTATTACAATATATCTTGCCATATTTAGGAGCAAGGCAAAAATAAAGCAACCTTTGCTTAAGTCTTCTAATAAATACATCCTTGCTTTATTCTACTTAAACAGAAAATCCATCTTTGTTGATGTTATAGCAGCGGGAGATATCTTTCTCTCGAATTTAAATAATAAATGATGAATAAATAAAAGCAAGTCGGACTTGCTATAAATATTGATTTATTTTTTATGGGCCGACTCAAACAAAAAGTCGCCTTGTTTTGTGAATGAGGCTGACTCTAATGAAAAGACACCTTTGATTTGTATATATACCAAGCAATGATCATTCAATTTTTCAAGAAACAATTCGAACTTCAAGAGGGAGTTCGCACTTTTGCAGCAGATCATAATATTGCTTCAAGCAGATCGATATCATGGAGAAATCATATGTGTTTGTATATTCGCATCTAGGAGAGGTGCTATCATCCATTACATCAAATCGACCTTGTGTTTGGCCAAGTTGTAAAGCAGATTTCTGCTCTTTTCATTTAATATATAAGGGATATATTTTGGCTGGGTTTTTCTCCATCGAGAAGGAGGGTTTTCCCAGGGTATCTTGTTGTGTTCATTGTTCACTGTGTTGCATTTTTTATTGCTTACATTTCTAATCCTAAAACTAACATGGTATCAGAGTGGGTCTAAGAAAAGATCTAATCAGATTTGTTTAAGCAATCAAGTCAACTTTTCATCTAGGGCAGATCTTGAAGACAAAGTATTGCTGATCTAAGGTTGCAATTTATTCAGACCTAAGGGCAGATCTTTGAAGGTGAATTTATGCGGAAAAAGAAAATGGTGAACAATGTCAAGGTAGAAGATAGGATTGATGGAGCCTCAAACTTCAATTCTTGGAAACCCCGAGTACTCATTGTATTAGAGGAGAATGATCTTCTTGATTTCATGGAAAGTGATATGCCTAAGCTTTCTGATGATACTGAGCAAATCCAATGGAAGAAAAATAGCACGAAGGCTAGAAAGATCATGATAGACTCTGTGATGAATCACCTAGTACCGATCATCTCCAAGTTGAAGACAACTAAAGAAATGTTTGGTACTCTAAAAGAATTGTATGAGATCAACAACACCAGCAGAGCTCTTGCTTTGAAACAACAACTTCACCATGTAAAAATGGCTAAAGATGATTTAGTCATCTCATTCTTTATGAAGATTGCTGATTTGAGAGATCAGTTGAGCACTATTGGGGATATAATTGTAGACAAAGATCTTGTTATGTTGGCACTAAATGGTATTCCTCAATCTTAGGAACCCTTTATTCAAAGCATCAGTGGGAGATCTAAGTTGCCCAAGTTTGATCGTCTTCGAGCTGATTGTATTCAAGAAGAGTCCAGGTTGGTAGCAAGAGGAATTGGGAAAAACTATCATGATGTAGAAAATCAAGTTCTTGCTACACATACTTCTAGAGAAAGAGGCAAAGGAAGAAAGAGGAATAGAGACAAAGAACCAAATTCTGCCCCAAAACCGAAGAAGAAGGATCTCTCTCACATTCAATGTTACAAGTGCGACAAGTATGGTCACTTTGCTCGAGATTACAAATTAAGGTCTACTCAACATGTTTCTACTGCGGAAATTGACATAGGGACATCTCAGAAGGAGCCAAGTTCTAAAGTCAATACAGAAGGTTTCTTATTCTAAAGTCAATCAGTTTCTTTGAAGAGGAGGAAATAACATTGAAAAGGAGTCTGAAAAACCAACAGAGGCAACCTTGGACAAGGAGGTTAGGAGGTTGATGCAAGCACTTGGAGCTTCAGAGGGAGTCACTTCATCATGAAGATTTGTGTAATGTATATTTCTCTAAGACGAAAAAATATGAGGTGAAAGCCCTTGTAGTGTATATTTCTTTGAGACGGAGAAATATGAGGTGAAAGCCCTTGTAGTGTATATTTCTCTAAGACGGAGAAATATGAGGTGCGAGCCCTTGTTCATCTTTGAGACTAAGATGATACGTCATGTTGAGAGACTCCATGACAACGTCACGTTGAGAGACTCCGTGATGAACCCTTTGTACTTGTGTTTTTCCACTCATGGGAGTAGCCATGGTGGACGTCATGTTGAGAGACTCCCTGACAACATCACGTTGAGAGACTCCGTGATGGGCACTTGTGCACATGTTTCTTTCCACACATGGGAGTAGCCATGTTGGACGTGATGTTGAGTGACTCCATGACGATATCACGTTGAAAGACTCTGTGATGAACTATTTTCCACAAATGGGTGTAGCCATTGTAGGTGTCATGTTGAGAGACTCAATGACATGGATATTTGGAAAGATACCTCCCTAGCTAAGAGGGAGTGTTGATGTTATAGCAGCGGGAGATATCTTTCTCTCGAATTTAAATAATAAATGATGAATAAATAAAAGCAAGTTGGACTTGCTATAAATATTGATTTTTTTTTATGGGCCGACTCAAACAAAAAGTCGCCTTGTTTTGTGAAAGAGGTTGACTCTAATGAAAAGACACCTTTGATTTGTATATATACCAAGCAATGATCATTCATTTGATTATTCGATTTTTCAAGAAACAATTCGCAATTCAAGAGGGGGTTTGCACTTTTGCAGCAAATCATAATATTGTTTCAAGCAGATCAATATCAAGGAGAAATCATATGTGTTTGTATATTCGCATCTAGGAGAGGTGCTATCATCCATTACATCAAATTGGCCTTGTGTTTGGCCAAGTTGTAAAGCAAATTTCTGCTCTTTTCATTCAATATATATAAGGGATATATTTTGGCTGGGTTTTTCTACCTCGAGATGGAGGGTTTTCCCAGGGAATCTTGTTGTGTTCATTGTTCACTGTGTTGCATTTTTTATTGCTTACATTTCTGATCCTAAAACTAACAATCTTTAGCCTTTCTACTCTTTATTTGCTTTATTCTATATTCCTTAAATACACTAGCATTTTCCTTTATATTTCCCATAAAATAGCTTAATACTTCATTACCATCCTTTTTATTCCAGTCTTATTTCTAGGATGACTTTGGTCTCATGATATTTTTTGGACATCCCCTCATTCAGAGACTTTCAGGGACTGGGACAAAATATTCCCCTTCCATTCCAAAATTTCAAAATGTTTTTTGGGGATATCCGTTTTTGTATGCATCCATCCATAATGTTCCTCTTTCATCCCTTCCACTGTCAAATTTTTAAAACACACAAAAATGGCCCCAAATCAAAAACAATACTATATCTGTAATTCTACTATCTGCCATAAATTTTAATGTCTAAAATAGCTTGGCAATTTCAGCTCCGTTCAGAGCAAAAACAAAAGACTTTATTGCACCACCAGTTGTACACTTGAAATCTTAAATCTTTCCCATTCATGGGTTATAGCAACTGACTGCAAGTCTGCAGTTGTGAAACCCACTTCTATATTTGTCTTTTGAAACTCATTGGCTAGAAGTCTGCAATTCTGAAACTCCCATCTGATAATATCTTTGCTCATAAAAAAACCTTTAGACTTAGGCATTCATGTTGGTATTTCTCTTATTTTCACATGCATCTGCAGGACATGGATCTTATTGAAGTTCTGATTGACAGTGAAAAGTGAGGCATATCCTTTGATCCATAGTTGGCAGACTCGGAGAGTACTTGCAAATTTTTTTGTAAAACAAGTAAATCTCCAAGAAATTTGCAAAAATACTTGTTGAGTTTCTGTCGAACTCGCCGTTTTTTTAACAAGTACTCGCTGAGTTTTTTGTAAAACAAGTAAATTGCTGAGAAACTTGCCAGGAAAAGCCATCAAGTTTCCATCGAACTTGCCATTTTTATGGCAAGTACTCACCAAAAACTCGGCAAGCTCAACAGATGCGTCTAGCATGCAAAACATGCCTAAAATGCTACAATTCGGCCTATAAATACATGATTTCCCTCTCCATTCCTCACACAGCAGTTGAAGAGAAAACATAAGTTGATTGGAAGGATTTGTAGGCGAATTTGAAAAATTTCAAAGGCAGGTTAGTAAATTTCCTTTTTTGTTTTATTTTCTTTTACAAGCATTTAAATTCATTTTGGCTGCTAAAATCTTGCATGTAGGCTATAAAAATTCATTATTTCCTAAAGCTTAGTAGTATATAAAATTTTATTTCCAAAAAATTGGATTCATCACCATTTTTTATTCATTTATGCTGGTTTTTTAAATGACTTCATTGTTTTTTTGTATACACAAATCATTTTTCTGATTTTAACTAATTTATGTTGATTTATACTAATTTTATGCTAGATTTATGCTGATTTATAGTAATTTATGTTGAATTTAGACTTTTTTTATATATTTAAAAAGTAAAATGTTGTACTTTCACTTTGTACTTGTAGGTTAGATACAATGGCAAATAGAGAAGCTTCTAGATAAGGGTCAAGCTCAATCTCAGCTTTAAGATCGACTCCGTTTACAAGCACTTGTCCAAGTGGAGCTAGAGACCCTGCTTGAAAATGTCATACAAGACCCAACACCTAGGACAATTGTTTGCACCAAATGATAGAAGCTATACCATGGAGGCATAAACCGACTCAAATACCATCTTGCAGCCATTACTCATCATGATGCCAAGTCTTATACCAACACCACAGAAGAGATAAAACGAGAGATGAATGCACACCTTACATTAGCAAAAAAGAAAAAATTACAAAGGGAGAAGACGAGCAACCATAGCAACATCCATAGCTAGCGATCATGGTCCTCAAATGCAAGCAAAAATAGATGAAGAAACGGCATTTGAAAGCATAGTGAGCTCCCTTCATGGTCCATGCATACAAAACACATCGGTATCTACTTCAAGTAGAGTGCCTAGATGCACACCACATAGCTTTTCCATACCCAAAAACATATTTGGAGCACAACCATCATTGGAAGGTACAAGGTGGAACAAGAAGGTGCATCAAGAAGCAAATAAGGCATGTGCAAATTTTTTGTACTTCAGCAACCTTCCATTCAATCTGGTGAGTAGTCCTTATTGGGAGAATTTGGTAATTGCATTGACAATAGCAAAAAAAGGCTACAAAGCACCTTCTTGGAAAGACTTAAGTGGGAGGTTGCTTATGGATGCAATTGAAGAGATGAATTTAGTAGTGGAAGAAAAGAAGAAGCAATCACACAAGTATGGTTGCACTATTCTTTCAGGTGGGTGGACGAACGGAAAGAACTGAGCCATTAACAACTTTTTGGTAGCTTCAAATGGTGAGGTAATTTTTTTGAAATTAGTGGATGCCTCTAACAAAGTAAAAAATGCGAAAACATTGAGTTTAATGTTGGAGGAAGTTGCCATAGGGTGGGCATAGAGAATGTAGTTCAAATCATAACTGACAATGCAGCAACATATGTAGCAGCTAGGAAATTACTCAAAGAGAGGCATCAATCACATTTTTGGACCCCTTGCACAACACATTGCCTTGACCTTCTTTTGGAGGACATAGGCATACTTGATTGGGTGAGACCAATTATGGATGGTGCAAGAAGCATAACAAATTTATTTACAATCACCTTGGGGTTCTTAATTTTTATGGGAGATCACACCAAAGGGAAAGAGTTGGTCAAGCGGGTGTAATAAGGTTTGCAATGATTTTCCTAACATTGCAAAGCATTATTGGTTTGTTGACTTCCTTGAAACAAATGTTTGTGAATCAAGCAGGGCTAGACTCATCAAATTCAAAGAAGCCTAAAGAAGAGACGATTGCAAGGATAGTTTTTGATAATCTTTTTGCACAAAGAGCTATGGAGATTGTGAAGGTAACCTCAAAACTTCAATTTTAAATTCAAATTGAATATTTATTTATTTTAATTTTAGTCTCTCATTATAAATTTGTAACCTTATTCTTTTTGTATTTGTAAATTGTAGGTGTTGAAGCCTTTGGTTAGAGTTCTTCGTTTCATAGATGGGGATCAAAACCCAACAAGATACATTTATGAGGCCATAGATAGGACCAAAGAGTCCATCCAAAACTATTACAAGGGGGACAGCCTTAAATTTGATCCCATTTGAGAGATCATTGATTGGAACAAGCAACTCACCAACCCATCCATGCAGCAGCGTACTTCCTCAACCCCAATTTTTTCCATTTAGATAGCTTCTCAAATCCTAATGGAAAGGTTATGGAGGGCCTCACAACATGCATTCAAAGGATGACACCCCAGGTTAAGGTGAGAGACCTCATTATTCAACAATTGCACAATTATAAGACAACTAGGGGTAAGCTCTTTTCTTCAAAACTAGCTATCCAAGGAAGAATCACTCAGTCACTAGATACAAAAATTGGGGTCTTTACATCACATGCATCTTACAAGTTACAAATTTCAAATTTACAACTATTGATAACTTGATAAAATATGATTTGCTTACTAGCTCTTCAATATTTTATTTTGTCGATTCTTGGTGGATAGATTGGGATGCAAATACCCCAAATATTCAAGGTTAGCCCTCCACATTTTGTGCCAACCTTGTAGTGCATCTAGCTGCCAGCGCAATTGGAGTTTGTTTGAGACCATCCACACAAAGAAGAGGAACAAATTAACTCAAAAATGCCTCAATGACCTTGCCTTTGAGCAATACAACCTTCAGCTTCACACAAGAAGGGTAGAAGACGAATCAGAGGAGGTCATTGTTTTGGATGACATTGATCCTTATAGCAATTGGACAAGGTGGGATGAGCAGGCCCCATTGTTAACTGAAGATGAGATTCTTGCTTTAGAGAGGCAGACAATGGAAGATGTGGGTGCAGCAGCAGGAGCTATAGAGTTGGATGACATTGATGAGGCAGAGGAGTCATTGCTATCTACTACCACTAGGAAGATAGAGGTCAAGCCAAAGCCACAAGCATAGACTTCTATGCCAAGAAAGGAGCTGCAGCAGACTCCAAGGATTGGAACCTCAACCTCTCCCCAAATTTTCATTAAAATTAGGAGGAAGATGTAAAATGTTGTATTTTGTAAATTTGTAACATCTAATTTATAAATTATGATGATTTTCAAAAGTAATCATCATAAATTGATAATAGTTGACAGCTATCTAAGATTCTATTGTATCAGGGTTCCCCATGATGATGCAATTTTGTACTCGATTTGTATTCAAATTAATCAACTTTAACAGAAAATACTTTTGGTACTCATTTATGGACTCATTGGATACATTTTATCATTAAATTTTGTAAAAAAAGAAGTGTTTATAAAGAAATTTAATCAATTTTTTAAGTTGCCAAGTTTTTGCCAAGTCACAAATTTTGGTCTGCGGAGTTTTTGGCGAGTCAAAGTCTGCCAACAATGTTTTAAACCATAGTTTACATACTCCAAATCGAAGAGTACTTGGCAAGCCCAAAAAATTTGACTTGGGAAAAAACTCAGCAAATACTCAACAAATACTCGGCAAATACTCAGCAAATGTGTGTGGATATTTATGTATGTGTATGCTCAGGACTGCACTGTGCACACATACTGTAGAAACCCTAGTTTCCCCTATTCTCCGAATCTGACAGTTTTCTGAGTTTTTTCTGACGTTTTTGGGTTTTTTGCAATTTTTGTGTTTTTGATGCAATAAATGAAAGGTACGATTTTTGTAATAAATTGAAATAAATTCTACAAAAATTAAATGACTCTAAAATGGATTGAAAATGGACGCCAGTATCTTTATTCAAACTTCTCTACTGATTACAATGATACCCAGATGCATGCAATGAATAAAATTAAGAATTTTCAATATTTTAAAAACCTGGAAATTGCTGCAACAGAAGTACAGAAATGTACGGCTGAGGTAACTGATGATCTTCTCCCTCTGAATGATAACCTCTGATGATGCCCAAATAGCCTGCGCCTGTACTGGAGAATGTGGGAAGTCAAGGAAAGAGGCGTTTCTCCTTCCAAACCAAAGACGCCTCAAGACTGGACAGTACGGCCAGAAATCTAATGGTACGGCATGGTAAGTACGGCTCCAGCATGAATCATAAAGTAAATAACATATGCCGCTTTCTAAACCCTCTGTATCTTCTGAGAATGGACACCTAAATGAATGAGATGCTCTGAATGCAAACAACTGAATAAAACTCTGAAGATATCAATTCCTCTGAAGATCTGTGATTTCCTCTGTGTGAGAAAACCTCTGCTGGCAATAGATCAAGTGATATTTCACTCTCTGAATTGCTTTCTGCTGGAGATGGCTCGTTCCCCAATGAAGTCGAGTTCAAACCCTAAAGTCTGTGCTCAGATCAATTTGATCAGTTCTCAAAATCCAATAATCACATATATTAATGGCTCCAAGGCCAAGGGCAAAATCCACTTTGTATGCGAAGAGTCGCATTTCCTCAAAATAGGGTTTTAATAAAATATTCATATTTTAATCTTTTTAATATTTCAATAGTCTCCGAGTGAAATATTTTATAATAAACATTAAATTGCCAAAGCTGACTTTTGATGGTAGGCATACCCCTCAAGAACCAATCACTTAAGTTATAATGTAAAATTATAGCACATATTATAAATCATTAAATAATTAATATTTAATCCAATGCAATTAAATATTAATGGCCTCGTTACTCATCGGTTACGATCCGTCGATCTTTGTGAACTGCGGAAGTGATTCGGATGCCGCCCGAAGCCATACTGCTAAAGGCAGGGGTCCCACACTGCCTGCCAGGAACTGCTAAAAATAGCAATTCTGCAAAAAGCCTCCGATCGAGCCAGAACGAAAGACCACTGATCAATCCCTGCTAACTGAAGCTGAGCCAAGCTCCGAAGTGACCCTCTATCCAATCAATCAGCCTACGAGGGTTGTGTGATAGGCCAATCCTGTCCTCTGAGAGATGTCACTGAGAAGGGGACATGACAAAAGGAGAACCCCAGGTAGCCGTGATCCTACTTGGAAACATGGTTATTATGGGCCAGTACCAAGGAGTGTTATTTGTACTCATTGCAAGAAGAGGGTTAGTGGAGGCATCAATTGCCTTAAATATCATCTTGTTGGTATTCCTTGTCATGATGCAAGGCCATGTCAAAAAGCCACTGAAGAGGTGAAATGAGAGATGTTAGCTATTCTTGCAGCACTTGATGAAAAAAAATGGAGAGGACAAAGACACAAGAAGCCATACAAGAAGCCATTGCTCCTAATTTGGCTGAAGATTCTGAGGTGAATATGCAAAGCATTGTGGGCTCTAGTCACGGTCCACATATATGTACCCCATCCATTTTGAGCAAATTCCAGTTTTTTGTGCCTAGAAATGTTCAAGGATCACAACCTTCATTTGAAGGTACTGAGTGGAATAGGGAGGGTCACAAAGAAGCAGAAAGGGCTTGTGCCAGTTTTTGGTTTTATAACAACCTTCCCTTCAATGTGGCAAGGAGTCCATATTGGGAGTGTGTAGAAACCCTTGTTCTCACTGTTCTGGAACTGATTGTTTTTTTGTTTGTTTTTGAGTGTTTTGAATTTTTTTTGTGTTTTTTGCATCCAAATATAAAATGCGATTTTGAAAGAATTACTTCTAATAATTAAATAAAATACTGGAAGTGAAAACTGAAGCAGATTGACTTCGGAAACGATAGCACACAGGCTTATTATTTCTTTCCAGATGATTACAATGCTGAAACCCTAACATGCAAGTCAAAATGCAAAGCATATTATAATAATTAAAAACCTGATTGCAGCCGCCATAATGAAGCATGAAATGGTACGGCCAACCTCACAAACCCTCCTCCAGTCTTGAAAATAGTGCAAGCTCTTCTCTGGGATCTAGGCGTCCAGTCTCATGAAGGAAAAAGGCAAAAAGAGTAGGCGTTTCAATTGGTAGAAGTACGGCCTTATGCTGGGAAGTACGGCCCAAAGAAATCAGCAACTATGAAATCCGTACCTTATTGAATAATGTGCCAGACACTGGATTAACTCAGCTGCCCAAAGATATTACTTTCTTTTGATGATTCCTGAATTAAACTTTGAAATAAATCTCTGAATAAGATCTGTAATAACTTCTGGATGAAGCTATCTCTCTGACAGGCAATAAATCAGCTGGGTATTTCACAGCCTCTGAACTGTAGACACTGAAGATGGCTTGTTCTCCAATGCAGAAGAAAACTGGAACCCTAGGCTCTGTTCTTTGTAGAAGATAGAAGCAAAATCGATTTTCCAAAATGCATAATGAAAAGAGTTTCTTTCAAAGAAACTTATAATTCCTCAGTTGGGTCAATTTTCTCCAAAAAACATCATTTAAATAAACTTTGAATTCCTCTTTTAATTTTTCCATAGTTTGCACACACCTTTAATTATAATTAATAATTAAAAAGTGGCCCCTTCTTCATGTTGGTCAAACCCTTCCAATAGTCACTTAAATTATAATATTTAATTATATTATAACTTTATAATATAAGCCTTAAATTAATTAATATTTATTTTAGCAAATAAATATTAATATCTCTCTCAAAACAGGTCCAAAAGACAAACCGTCTGAAGCTAGATGATAAGTGACTGAATCCGCGTACGACCAAACCATACTGCTAAAAATAGCAGGGGTGCTCTGCTGAGTGACTCTACTTACTAAAAATAGTAAGTCAAGCAAATGATGTCCGAACGACCCTGAACGAAAGCCAAACTGAATGATTCTGCCAATTGAGAACAAGCCAAGCCTCAACAAGACCCTCTATCCACCTTATCAGCCTATGAGGGTCACATAATAGGCTAATCTTAAGCACTGAGAGATGTCAACTGGAAGGGGACAGTACAGTTCGCCCCTCCTGAAATTGCTTGTCCTTAAGCAATCTCAGCTTAGGGTGCTGCAAAATCTCCTCACTCTACCACGTAGCATCCTCCACAGGTAAATCTCTCCACTTCACGAAATATTCCCTGATAGTCCTCCTGCGTAGCTGTCTTTCCCTGTATTCCAGGATAGACTTAGGTACTAAGATCAACTTTCCCTCGTCATCTAAGGGAGGTAAAACTGCTGAAGGTACCACACAATGTCCGAACGCCTTCTTGAGACGTGACACATGAAAAACATTGTGGACCTTACTATCCGCTGGAAGCTCTAGCTCATAAGCCACCTCTCCAACGTGTCTCAGAATCTTGAAAGGACCATAATACCGCGGCTTGAGCTTCTCCGATCCACTCTTCCTGAGAGTAGATTGTCTGTAGGGCTGCAACATGAGATAGACCATGTCTCCCACCTCAAAAGATCTCTTTGTCCTCTTTTTATCTGCATGCTGCTTCTGCTGGTTATGTGCCTTAGCAATATTCTCCTTAAGAGCCCTCATAGTGTCTTGACTCTCCTACAACAAACCTCCGACACTAGGCACTCTACTGTCACTCAGTAGCAAATCAAGAAAACTAGGCGCCTCATAACCATACAATGCCATGAAGGGGGACATCTGAATGGTCATGTGAAAAGTAGTATTGTAACAATACTCGCATAAATATATCGACTTGACCCACCCCTTTTGCTGCCCTGCAATGTAGTTCCTGAGGTAGCCTTCCACCCATTTGTTCACTATTTCCGTTTGACCATTAGTCTGCGGGTGGTAACTGGTGCTCGGTGTAAGCTCGGTCCCACAAAGTCTGAACACCTCCTGCCAGAAGTGACTCAGGAACCGACTATCCCTGTCGCTAACTATGCTCCGAGGCAACCCATGTAATCTGAAAACCTCACAGAAGAAAACCTTTGCTACCTGCGTGGCTATGTAAGTGGTGGTAATCGGAAAGAAGTGGGCATACTTTGTTAGCCGATCCACAACTACATATATGCAATCCCACCCTTGGGCTTTAGGCAAGCCCGTAATAAAATCCATCGATAGGCATTCGCACTTCCTATCAGGAATCGGAAGTGGTTGCAACAACCCCGCCGGATATGTGTTCTCTTGCTTGTTCTGCTGACAAACAGGGCACTCACGCGTGTACTAAAGAACATCTGCCTTAAGTCCCTTCCATGTAAACCTTTCCCAAACTTGTCTGTATGTTTTGAAATACCCGGGATGCCCTGCTGTAGGTACATCATGAAAGACTCGCATAATGGTGTTCTTCACCTCTGATCCTAGGATCAAGAAAATCCTGTTCTTGTAAATGATCAAGTCATTCACAAGTGTGTACCTGGTGTCCACCACAGATCCCTCGACAATCCTAGATGCCCAAGTATCCTTGGCATACTCTGCCACAATCAAGTACCTCCAATCCTCTGCAATTTGTACCATAGAACTTAGATAAGGCCGGCGCGAAAGAGCGTTAGCAACAACATTTTGGGTACCTTTGATATAGGTGATATCAAAGTCATATGCTTGTAGTTTACTCACCCACTTCTGCTGATGGTCATTCAAATCTCGCTGCCCTAGGAAATGCCTCAGGCTATTATGATCAGCTTTAATGCAAAACTTACTGACCACTAAATATTGCTTGAATTTGGCCAAGGCATGCATTATGGCCAACATCTCCTTATCATATATGCTGTAAAGCCTCTCTGGTCCTCTGAGTTTTCTGCTCTCATATACAATCGGGTGCTTGTCCTGCATAAGCACCGCTCCAATGCCTTCATCGGAAGCATCACACTGAAGCTCGAAAGGCTTTGTAAAATCTAGCAGTGCCAACACTGGACACGTTGTCATTAGCTCCTTGAACCTCACAAAACACTCCTATGCTTCAGAAGTCCAAATGAAAGCACCTTTTTTCAGGAAATCCGTCATAGGTGCTACATGGCATGAATATCCATTGACAAATCTGCGATAGAAACCACACAACCCAAGGAATTCTCGCAACTGTGTAAGGTTTGCCGGAGTAGGCCAATCTACGATAGCACAGATCTTCTCAGGATCCATCCACACTCCCTCTGTACTGATAATATGGCCTAAGTACAGCAACTCAGTCATTCCTAAATCACACTTGGATTCCTCGGCATACAAGGACTCCCTCTCCAAAATGCTGAGTACTGTATCCAAATGAGCCAAGTGCTCTTGCCATGTCTTGCTGTAGACCAAAATATCATCGAAGAAGACAAGTATGTATCTTCTCAAATGTGAGTGGAAAACCCTGCTCATGGTGGACTGGAATGTCGTTGGAGCATTGGTTAGCCCAAATGGCATAACCACAAACTCAAAGTGTCCACAATCACAGCGAAAAGCGGTCTTCTCAACATCTTGCTCACGGACTCTGATCTGATGATACCCTGATCTCAAATCTATCTTCGAGAAGTAACAAGCACCATGGAGCTCATCAATAAGCTCATCTATACGGGGTATGGGATATCTGTTTTTACTAGTCCTCTTATTCAGGACTCTGTAATCGATGCACATACGAAGTGTGCCATCGTTCTTCTTCACTAGAACAACTGAAGAAGCAAATGGTGATTTGTTTGGTCGAATGTGACCCATAGCAAGCAGCTCCTTGATAGTCTTCTCTATCTCATCCTTAAGCCGCTTAAGATGCCTGTAAGGAGTAATCATGACGGGCTTGGCGCCCTCCTCAAGCTCTATGATGTGCTCAATACCCTTGTCTGGAGGTTTCCCTGGTGGAATGTCACCGAAAACCTTCCCATGCTTAACGCTCAGCTGCTGAATGTCAGGGTGATACTTGGTCTTATGCTGTCCCTCCTGTGTAGGTGTCAAAGTGCACTCAGCAGCCCGCTCAACCATGTCATGACGCATAAGTCTCCATCTGTCGGAAGGAAATAGTTCTGACGTTGCTGTCTCGGATGGCCTTCAGGATATGGGTCTTCCCATCCACATCAAACCGAATCTCCATGTCTTTGAGACGAAGTGTGACTTTCTCGAGGGAATGAAGCCACTTCATGCCCAAAACTAAATCAATATCTCCCATATTCACCACATAATAATCAACCTTGAATTCATAATTGTTCAAGCGCAAAGGGAGATCCTTAATCATATGGTCACATCTGAGAGTGTAACCATCCACCACCTTAACCTGAATGCCCTCAAACTCCTTGGTTATGAGCCCACGCTTTTCAACAAATCTAGCATCTATAAAATTATGGGTGGCACCTATGTCTAAAAGGGTGATAACCTTTTGACTAGCCAAAACTCCACGGAGTCTGAAAGATCCCTCCTGCTGAATGCTAGACAACTGTGCCTCTTGGATTTGGAGCTCTGGCTCTACCTCTGCCTTAGGCTTTGAAGCCCCTGATTCTGACTCCTCAGAATTCTCTTGCTGATCGGAATTCTCAGATTCCGAGTCCTCATAATAAGCCCACATAACCCTATTAGCTTTACCCTTAGGGCGCAAAGGACAATCATGGTTAGCGTCGTAGGGACCTTTGCAGTAGAAGCAAAGCTTCTTCTTGCGCAAATCATTAAGTGTTTCATGATCCAAGGGTGCTGCTGATTTCCCCTTTGAATCACTCTTAAAATCAGATTTTGTAGAAACCCTAGTTTCCCCAAAATCTCTGTATCTGACTGTTTTTAGGTTTTTCTGAAGGTTTTTGATTCTTGCTTGTTTTTTGAGCTTTTGAATAATAAATGAAAGGTACGATTTTTGCAAGAAATACAAAATAAATGCAATAAAATAATATATCTCTGAGAACTACAGGATCTATAGCAAATATTGAAGCTTGTTCATTAAAGAATCTTCTGAAGACGATTACAATATAACCCAGTTACATGCTAATGAATAAAGCAATGATTTTTAATGAAAACCTGGAGATAGCAGCTTGCTGATAATTAGCTGAAATGGTACGGCTGTATGATATTTGTCCTTCTCCTCCTGTTTGGTGATCACAGATGTCTTCTGGAACCCTGGCGCCCTTGATGATGCAAACTGGAGATCAAATAGAAAGGCGTTTTTTTTCAAGAACAAGAATACACTTTTATGATGGTAGTACGGCCTGGTACAGCAACAGTACGGCCAGAAGATGATCAGCAGTCAATGAAAAGTACGGCATTCAATTAGAATCACCAGATCCAAAGAATATAGGCGTCCCCACTGATGAAGATGAAAGACCAAAAGGATAGGCGAATTTCTTTTTGTGTAAAGTACGGCTCTCCTCAGAGGTACGGCCTGCTGTGACTGGTACGGCTGCAGCATGCATTAAATGAATTTGTACGACTCCTTTTTCTAGCCTCCAGAATAACAATAAACTAGGCGCCTTGATGGATAAATATCTTCCGATTGGAAACTACTTTGAAGACCCTGAAAATTTAAACACTCTGAAGCTCAATGATTTCCTCTGGATGAAGAAACCTCTGCTGGCAATAAATCGGATGATATTTCACACCCTCTGAATCGCTCTCACTGGAGATGGCTCGTTCTCCAATGCGTTCGAGACTGAAACCCTAAAGCTTCCGTTCTCTGGCAAAGACTGATCAATTTTTAATTCACAAATGTCATAATGGCTCAAAACCCAAGGCAAAACCCCTTTATCATTGAAAAGTGCGATTTCCTTAAAGATAGGGTTTTATTAAAATATTCACTTTTAATTCTTTTAATTTCTCCATAGTTCTCAGTGAAATATTTTATAATAATTTTAATTAATAACGGCTCCTTTTCTGATGATGGGCGCACCCCTCAAGAAGAATCACTTAAGTATAATTTAAAATTATAACTTTATATTATAATCATTAAATAATTAATATTTAATTAATGCAATTAAATATTAATATTTTCCTACTCATCCGATGACTATTCCGTCTGAAGCTGACGAACACTGAAGTGATTCAACGCTGCCAAAGCCATACTGCTAAAAATAGCAGGGTCCCACATGCGCGAGAACTGCTAAAATAGCAACTCTGCAAGAAGTCTCTGAATGAGCCCGAACGAAAGCCAATTGATCAAAACTGCCAATCTGACGCTGAGCCAAGCTCCGAAATGACCCCCTATCCGACCTATCAGCCTACGAGGGTCGCATAATAGGCTAACTCTTACGAACTCTGATGCTCGCCAAAAATGGGGACATGACAGATTTCTCCTTATTTTTGTTGAATCCCCCTGTTCTCACTGTTCTGGAATTGAACTTGCTAGATGGAGTTGAAAGTTCCATGCTGCGTGCCTTCTTCATGGCTTCCTGTAGTGAAGGAGGATCAAAAGCTTTAATCCAACCTTTGAGTGGCTTAGATAAGCCCTCAACGAACAAAACTACTAGCCTTCTCTCTATGATGTTTGGTACCATAACTGCCAATCGCTGAAATTCATTCATGAAGTGATCTAAACTGCCTGTTTGTTTCAGCTGTGCCAAGTCTCTAAAGTAAACCTCTAGATCTTTCTTATCAAACCTCTCCACAAGTCTATCCACGAAGTCCTGATAAGTTGTCCCCTGATTATGCTGGAGCGTGATCATCCCATGAGACCACCAATCATGTGCAACTCCCTGCAAATGTAAGGTGGCATATTTAATGGCCTCAACCTCTGTCATGGGTTTCAAGGCTAAAAATGTATCAAGCTTATGGATCCAAGCTTGAGCTGTTATCTTACCACTACCATCGAATGAAGGTAAAGTGAGTTTGCTTGCAGCACGCGTCAGCTCACTGTTTTGATTCCTGGGCCTTCTGTCTTGCCTGATTGCTCGGTAGTGTTCTCTCCTTTGGTTCACAAATCTCTCAAATGCCATCCTCTCTTGTATTGGTGGAGCCAACTGTTGTACCCAAAACCAAAATTTTTGCTTCACTAAGGCATTTTGCTTAATTGAGTCTTATTTTTGTTGAAGTGATGTCAGAAGGTCATTTTTGGGGTTTTTAAATATGGAGTTGGTGTCAGTGTCATGTCAGTCTGTTACTGAAGAGATTTAAGGAAAATTAAAATTTGAACAAAAACATCAAAATTTTCTATCTCTGGAGAAGGGAGCACATTCTCAAATGGGCGCCCTATCTTTTAGGGGCCCAGATCCTGTTTTTAGGGTTTGTCACCTCCAGCAGACTTTTGTTCGGCATCACGTCAGCTTCGCAGTGAGCTATCAAGCCTGTCAAATGGACCTGTTTCGAGCAAGTTACGGAAGATACAGCGCAAAACGAGGCGAAGGCAAAAATTGGCTAACACTGGAGAAAAGCGCAGCTTTTGAGAAAGGCGCCCATCTTTTTGAGGTATTAAATGAAGGTTTTTGGCTAAATGCCACCCATGATGTTTGTCTCACATTTGTTCGAGCTTCGCGACGCATCCGTTAGTAGGTGAATCTGAGTTGCTGAAGCGCCTGAACTGGAGGTCAAACGTAGGGTCAAATCTTAGTCATAATATCAAGGAAATAAGCAAAAGAGCACATTTTGAGAAAGGTACCTAAGCTTTTGGGGCCTTTAATGCTTTCTTTCTTTGATTTCAGATGTTCAGTGTGTTCGTGTTACGTTGATTTCGGCTGTTGCTTCACGGTCGGAGGATGACACCGGACAACTGCGGTTAGGTTTTTGTATTATTTTGTTGTTTCCAGAAATGGCTAAGTCGGAATGAAAAGAGCGACTTTTCAAAAAGCCCTTGTTTTTCACCCATCGGATGATGTTTTCTTGAAAAATGTGCCTTTCGCGTCGTGCGAGAATGAGTCAGCTTCGCCGAACTGAGATCCAGTCTTAAAAGTTGCTAGATCAGAAGTTATGAAGGATTTATTTTTCCCTTCGTTCGAAATGCAGAAGTCAAAATTTGACTAAGTCTGAGAAAAAGTGCAGCTTTTGAAAAAGGCGCTTGGATTTTTGAAGCTTCAGATGTCAGTTTTATGACGTACAGTCTCAAGATATCTTTTGCTCAGTTTTTACTTAGCTCTGCAATGCACTTGTCAGCTAGCCAATCGGAGAAGTCAGTCAACTAGTGTCAGAGGATGAACAGATGTCCCGACAGGGGTTTTAGCTTAAATTTTCATAAAATTTGGCTAAGTCTGGAATTCGCTTGAGAGTTCAAAGTTGGATTTTCGAAAGTGAGTTGAATGGACGCCTTAACTGGAGTTCTAACTGCAGTTAGACTAAACGTTTTCTGGGTTGTCATCTTCAGTTCGTATATTGGCATGTGGAGTGATCTTTCAGTTCGCATGTCGAGTTAACTAGTTTGCATGTTCAGTTAACTATCTTGCATGTTCAGTTAACTTGATTGCATGTCCACTTAACTGAAGATTTTCAGTGAATGCCAACTGGAGTTCACATGCATGGTGAATTTGGTTGCAATTGTGAAGTTTTAGTGAAGTATGGCGCTTCATTTAGTGTCAACTGAAGTTCAAAAGGGACGTCATGAATAATGAAGCATTAATTTGTGAAGTATGACGCATTTGAGTGTTAACTGAACTTATGAAAAGGGTCGCCATATTTAGGTTTTAGTGATGAAGCATTAATTTGTGAAGTATGGCGCATGAAGTTGTTATCTTCAGTTTTCAAAAGGGTCACCATGTTTAGATATTTTATTGATGAAGCATAATTAGTGAAGCTACGCCCTTTACAAGGAATGACAACTGAAGTTCCAAAAGGGTTGTTATTTTTAGAATTGAATTGAAGCATGAGTGTGAAGTTGGCACACTTCTTGAAGGCTAACTGAAGATTGAAAAGGGTCGCTATTTTTAGAATGTTTATTGCATGAATATGGAGAATTTCTCTTCTCAATTAAGATTGCCAACTGAAGTTATCAAAAGGGTCGCCTCAGTTCAAATTTTGTGAATCCAAATGTAGAAACCCCTGTTTCCCCCTAACACTGCTTCTGATAGAGTTTTAATGTTTTTCTGACGTTTTAGGGTTTTTGCATTTTTTGTGTTTTTGAAGCAATAATGAGATGGTACGATTTTGACAATAAAGGCTAATAAATGGAAATAAATTCTCTAAAAATCCAATAGCTCTGGAAATACACTACTAACAACACCAGTAACCTTTATTCAACTTTTCAAGTGATTACAATGATACCCAGAAGAAGCAATGAATAAAAGAAGAATTTTTATTGGGAAAAGAACCTGGTTTTCTGCTGGTACGGCTGAAGGTACAAATGGTACGGCAGAAATAAATATGATCTCCTTCCTTCCTTCTGGCATGCACAAATTGATTGACTGGTATAGGCGCCTCTTTCTGAACAAACTGGAGCCTCCAATCCAAGGCGTTGCTTCCAATGTGATAAGTACGGCTCTTAAGAGGTACGGCCTGCTGGTAAAGTACGGCCTGTCAGGCTGCAATTAATGCTTGTACGGCTTCAACCAAATCATTGTATAATCCTCTGGAAAAAGGTGCGCCTAGGTTAGGAAACACTGTCTGGACACAAACACTGAAGAATCTCAGGTCAAGAACAATCTCTGAAAGCTCTGTAGTTTTCTCTGAGTAAGAAAACCTCTGTAGGCAATAGATCGAGTGATATTGCACACTCTCTGAATTGCTTTCCGCTGGAGATGGCTCGTTCTCCAAGGAATCGAACGTGAAACCCTAAGTCTCAGGCTCAGACCAAAAATTGATCAATATCAAATTCAATAATCTCATAATGGGCTCAATTCCCAAGGCAAACCCTCAAATACACTGAAAAGTGCGATTCCCTTGAAAATAGGGTTTTAATGAAATATTCACGTTTTAATATTTTAATATTTCAATAGTCCATCACTGAATATTTTTAAATATTTTAATAATCCCTTTTTGGCCCCTTCTGATGTTGGGCGCACCCCTTGAAGGAAATCACTTAAGTTATAATATTAAATTATAACTTTATGTTATAAACGTTAATTAATTAATATTTAATCAATACGATCAAATATTAATATCTCCCTTATTTCTAAATCTGCCATCGATCCAGTTCCATGCCGCATGCATCGACGCGATTCCTATGCCGAACGCCACCAATCGCTAAAAATAGCATGGTCCCACATCACTTCGCTAAGAATCGCTAAAATAGCAATTCTGATCCTCCGAACATCGGTCGTAACGAAAGATAACCGACACTAATCCTCGCCGACCGTTTTCGAGCTCTAAAATTCGGCGGACTTCTATCCATCGGCCTTAATTTAGGGTCGTGATGATAGGCCAATCCCTGTCGTCTCAGATACACCGAAGGGGATATGACACCATACCTCCGATGGTTCTGCACCACAGTTCTGAATCAGCATCAAAAGGGAAACTCCTATCACGTATGCATGGCAGTAAATTTTATTTATATTTATGCCTCTGGGCGAACCGAGATGAGGTCCACTTAGAAGCTTTGGCGCTATTTTTCAAGCTTTATGCCTTTTATGCTACTCTTATAAATGCACCTATATTTCAGCAATGGCGTCCATTATTTCATCATCTTTTGCTCTGAAGTTCATATTCTTCTTGAGCAACCAGCAAGCTAAAGGTGCTACAGGTGTCTGAATTCAACGTTCTTCGAAGCAACGAGTTCAGATTGTTCAGAGGAAGGCGATTCTAGACTTTATTTTCACTTTGCATGCAGGTTTCATCAAGTTCCAGAGAAGAGATTGGCAGATTTTTCAGAAGCAGACAAGCAAAACTTTCTATCTTCTATCTTATTTCTTCTATTTCTCACCTTAGGTACTTTCTTTGCATGTCAAAGAAATTCAACACATATTCAGAATCTAATCATCTGGGTTCTCATATTTCAGCATTTGCAGCAAGACCCACGTCTTAGATTTTTTCGAGAAAATCACCCCGTAGCCTTCATTCTGAAGCTCTGTGCTTTTTTTCCGAGAATCTCTTTGCATGTGGGCTTGAATCACATTTTTTCGAGAATTCAACTATCTGGGTTTGTTCAGCATTCAGTTGTGCACAAAACCCATGTTCCAGAAAAACTTCGAAAATTTCTTCTGTCTTTGGCTATTTTTAGCCTTGTCCAGAGGTTTTCAGAAAGTTCTTCAAGTATATTCGACTTTACAGTCAAAAGTCATCATTTTCAAAATGCAGTTCAATCTCATTGATTACAAGGTGAAATCGGCTCTTACACATAATTTCAGCAAGACTTCAAATATAGACCTGAATCATGTTTATTCGGTGGTCAATCTGAGCAGTTTGGAAGGTGTTAGCAGCAATTCGTTGAGGAATCTTGAGCGTTCCAGGTTGCTGGCAGCGGCATCCATTCTTGTTACTACTTTCGATCTTGAGTTCGTTCTTGCTTGCATTAAGCATTATGACTCATCTTCACGTCAAATCAGATCAATTGACGGGAGGGTTGTTTGTAGTCTCAAACCGAAGGACAAAGAGAAATGTTTTGCTATTCCTCCTCGTTCAGATAACTTTACTGTGGTCCTTGAAGCTTGTGAGAAGATATGGGATGCTGATCAACAATGTTCTCAGAGGAAGGTGGCTCAGAAGTGGCTGAAAGTTCAAAAGGCCAACATGCCTAAGAAGGTTGGTCGTGGTGAATTTAAAGAGGAAGTTGCTGTTTTGATAACTTTACTCAATCGAGTTACCGGTCAAATAGATGCCAACACTTTCCGTTCATGGATGTTTTACCTGATTACCAGAATTCTTGATGGTACAAAGCGTTTTGATTGGGCTATGTTGATTAGTGATTGCTTACATCAACAAATTACTAACTTTTTCAAGCATCATGAGTTTCATATGATATCCTATTTGGTTTACTTGGTTGCATTTCAAGGTAGCTACAGGCTTCTTAAAACTAATGGCACTCTCGGTGTTCAGCGTGTTCATGAGTATTATCCTCAGTTGGAGTTTTCTCAATCCGAGCAGTGAATGATCACTTTTCCATGAGAACCATGAGAGATCTTGATGACGAGATGCACATTCGTATTTCTGCCGAGGCCAAATCAGCGATGGAGACTTGTGTCATGTCCCCATTTTTGGCGAGCATCAGAGATCGTGAGATTGGCCTATCATGAGACCCTCGTAAGCTGACAGAGTGGTTAGAGGGTCGTTTTGGAGTGTGGCTCAGCGTCAGATTGGCAGTTTTGATCAGTTGGCTTTCGTTTGGGCTCGATCGGAGACTTTTTGCAGAATTGCTATTTTTAGCAGTTCCTGGCAGACAGTATCGGACCCCTGCTATTTTTAGCAGTATGGCTTTGGCGGCATCCAGAATCACTTCAGAGTTCGTCAGCTTCAGACGGGACAGTAAACGGATGATTAACGGGAGAAATATTAATATTTAATTGCATTGATTAAATATTAATTAATTAAGGCTTATAATATAAAGTTATAATTTTTAAATTATAACTTAAGTGATTTCTCATTGAGGGGTGCGCCCATCATCTGAAGGGGCCAGTTTAGCAATTAAAATTATTATAAAATATTTCACTGAGAACTATGGAGAAAATTAAAAGATTTAAAAGTGAATATATTAAAATTCCCTATTATTAAGGAAATCGCACTTTTGTGCAATAAAGGGATTTTGCATTGGTTTTTGAGCCATTATGTCATTATTGAATTAAAAATTGATCAAACTTCATCAGAGAACGGAAGCCTTAGGGTTTCATCTCGAATTCTTTGGAGAACGAGCCATCTCCATCGAAGCAGTTCAGAGGATGTGAAATAACATCTGATTTATTGCCATTAGAGGAATTTCTTCATTTCAGAAGAAGTTGCAGAGCATCACAGAGTTGATATATTTAGGGGTTTTCAGAGTTGAATCTAGTTGAACAAATCTATTCAGGAAAGCACCTATTTTCACCAGATACAGGAGACCACAGAGAAGGCCGTATATTTTATTAATTGATATTGCTGCACACAGGGCCGTACTGTTTTGTACCAGGCCGTACCTTCACCTTCAGAGGTTATAAAGAGGCAGTTGCCAGCAGGGATTCATTCTACTCTGGTTCAAGCGCCTATTTCAGAGATTGTTAGAGATACATCAAAGGCCGTACATTCCATCTTGAATTAATTGTTGCTGTCACAGCCTATAGCCGTACCAGTCTGTACTGTACAGGCCGTACCACTCCCTTTTTGGGCGTATTCTTCAAGAGATCCAAACGCCTTACATATTAGACTTCTGTCATCAGCAGTGGAGGCGCCTAGGAGTCTGGAGTCATCTGCAATCGTTGGATAGAGGGAGATAGAGCATATTGGTTGCAGCCGTACCTTTTTATCAGAATATTTAATGCTGTATCAAAACCAGGTTTCAATATTTTATTGCCTTTTACTTTGCATGTCATCAAATCTTTATTGTAATAGTTGCAGAATTATAATTTATGATCCAGATTCAGTATCTATATTAGGGTTTGAGATTTACGAAGTGAAATCATTTTTCAAGCATTTATTTCATGTTTCAAGATTAAAACGTACCATTTCATTTATTGTTCAAACCCCTTGAAAACGTTCAAAAACCCAAAACGTCAAAGAAGACACAAAAAAAACTATCAGATTCAGAGCAGAGGGAAACTAGGGTTTCTACAGTGGTATCAGAGCTAAATCCTGCCATCCTGAGGGTTTAGCCATCTTCTGCAGCCGGAACAGTTTGGGTTTTACCAGATATTATACATGCAAACGTGCACTGATTGACAGGCACCAGAATTTGAGCAGGCAGCCGGAAAACATGGCTGACAGGAATTACAGGTCTGATAGAACAGTTAATCTTAGAACAGAGATTCCTCAAAATAACAGAGGTCAGGACCGTGCTGAGGTCTTGCATGCACTCAGAGAACTTAGTGCAGGTCAACGGCGGTCAAATGGTGTATTACAGCATGTGGCAGTTGCACTTCAGAGACTGGATACTCCGAGGAGACCGTCACCACATCGTGACGATGACAGGAGTGTTGCAGGTTCACGGAGAGCTCCTAGGATAGTATCACGGACAGCAGATAGGCCTACTAGGCCCACTTTCACGAGACAGGAGCCCGATGAGGTTTTAGCAGGTGAAAAACATGAGGGTTTGTACACTGGTACATTTAGGACAGCGAACGACGAGTGGCAGTTAGCACCACCTGAGATCAGCGGAAGGATCTCAATTGACAGAACACCACAAGACACAGAAAGAGAAGTGAACAGCCTATTCCAGGAGTATAGCATTCTACCGCAGAAAATTAAAAAGGAACTGCCTTTTATGAGTTACTTGGATTTGCACCCGCGTCTTTGCCATAAGACTGAGTTTGCAAAACAGAAATATCTCACTATAGCTCGTGAGTTGATTACACCTGGAAGGGATAGAGATTTAGTATCTTCAGACTCCTATAAAGAATGCAGAAATTTATATGATGAGTTTGATAGAAGTGCTGATTTAATTAATGAACACACTAGCACAACTTGGGGTAATCATTTACCTACATCGTCTTTGCAGGAGGTGACTCAAGAAGTTTCTACTATTGAAGCCACTTCTGATTTTTATGACAGCATTGGCGAAACTTCGCGTGAGCATGACACAACAGAGGTTTCACACATGCAAAGTACTCCTATTGAGTTGTCGCATGGAAGGACTCAAGAGTTGGGTACGAGTGATGCATTTGGTGTTGAGAATTTATGTCATGATGAATCTGATTCTTCGGATCAGACCTCTGAAAACAAGCTAAAGGATTCGTATGTTGATATGGAATCCCAGGATCGTGCTTTGGATGGGCATACAGTCATTGTTGGAGTAGAAGCGTGTGAAGATACTGTCAGACCAGCAACTTCTACCGTATCAGTTGAGCCATCCTTTGAGGTACCGAGCAGCAGTACCTTAAATGCTGAGGTGTGCATGGATGAACGCACACATGATGCTGCTTATCATGCGGTGAGCGATGACGGATCAGCGTCATATCATAGTGCATATGGTGAAATGGAAATCTTGTATGGGGGTCGTAAGCTTCAGAGTCCGCATCATTTGGTTGGGCAACTACAAGTGAATGATAATATGATTACCACCGCCCTTGAGCATTTTGACGTTGCTCGTCAGATGTTGACTACCTATGGTTGGAGTCCGCCTTTGACAGATGAGCACAGTGAGAGTGGTTTCTCCCTTGCAGTGATACATGCAATCCGAGAAGCAATTGGAACGATGAAACAAAACTACCTTAAATTACTTGCGGACAGGGATTTTCTTCTCGAGTGGGATTGCATTTGTTATGATGCATTGCAGGGAAAGGGAGAACAGATTGATGAGCTCACTCATGAGCTGGAGGTGACTAGGGACTCATTGCATAGCACCCAGTTGGCTCTTCGAGAGTCACAATTACAGATTGAGAGGTTTACCGTGGCGATGAGTTTAGCACAATCTTCACCACCTTTGGATATAGTTCAGTCTTCCATGGCAGCGGTTGGTGAGGAGTATACACCCATGGTTCATAGCAGTGTGGGAGATGTTGAGGATGAGGTTACATCCAGCATGGTCACAGGAGCAGTTGGTACAGATAGGAGGAGTACACTAGATGAGAGTTGCAGTGAGCCACGCGTTGCACCAGGTCCTCTCGACATTAGTTCTGTGATAGGTGATGCAGGGCAGTTCATTGATAGTTCCTGTGACATGGTTGTTGATACACTGGAGAGTTGTGTGACAACCCTCGATACTTGTCCATCTTCACAGCAGATATTCAGAGTCTCATCCAGTTGGGAGATTGGTACTTGTGATGAGTTGTTTC
>VDFB02252616.1:237076053-237106767 GCA_007258455.2 Sequoia sempervirens
TTGACTCTGATGCCCTCGAAGTCCTCAGTAATGAGTCCTCGTTTCTCAACGAATCTAGCATCTATAAAGTTATGTGTGGCTCCTGTATCCAATAGGGTAATGACCCTCTGACCTGCTAATACACCTCGAAGCCTGAAAGAACCCTCCTGCTGGATGCTAGACAAACGGGCCTCCTGTACCAGAAGCTCGGGCTCTATCTCTGCTCTCGGCTCTGGAGCCTCTGACTCTGAATCATCTGTATGCTCTGGCTGATCAGAATTTTCTGATTCTGAGTCCTCGTAATATGCCCACATAACACAATTTGCCTTGCCCTTAGGTCTTAGAGGACAATCGTGACTGGCATCATACGGTCCCTTGCAGTAGAAGCAAAGCTTCTTCTTGCGAAGGTCATTCAGGGCCTCACGATCCAAAGGTGGGAAGGCTGATTTTCCTTTTGAATCGTTTTTATAATCTGATTTATCTTTGTTATAATCTGATTTCTCCTTGTTTTTATTGAAGCCCTTGTTATCTCTGAACGATGAAGAACCTCTGGAGTTAAATTTATTTGCTGGGGCTGCGAACTCCATGTTACGTGCCTTCTTCATCGCCTCCTGTAGTGACGGAGGATCAAAGGCTTTGATCCAGCCTCTCAGTGGCTCGGTCAAACCCTCCATGAAAAGAACTACTAACCGCCTCTCTGATATGCTCTGATACCACTGTAGAAACCCTAGTTTCCCCTATTCTCCGAATCTGACAGTTTTCTGAGTTTTTTCTGATGTTTTTGGGTTTTTTGCAATTTTTGTGTTTTTGATGCAATAAATGAAAGGTACGATTTTTGTAATAAATTGAAATAAATTCTACAAAAATTAAATGACTCTGAAATGGATTGAAAATGGACGCCAGTATCTTTATTCAAACTTCTCTACTGATTACAATGATACCCAGATGCATGCAATGAATAAAATTAAGAATTTTCAATATTTTAAAAACCTGGAAATTGCTGCAACAGAAGTACAGAAATGTACGGCTGAGGTAACTGATGATCTTCTCCCTCTGAATGATAACCTCTGATGATGCCCAAATAGCCTGCGCCTGTACTGGAGAATGTGGGAAGTCAAGGAAAGAGGCGTTTCTCCTTCCAAACCAAAGACGCCTCAAGACTGGACAGTACGGCCAGAAATCTGATGGTACGGCCTGGTAAGTACGGCTCCAACATGAATCATAAAGTAAATAACATATGCCGCTTTCTAAACCCTCTGTATCTTCTGAGAATGGACGCCTAAATGAATGAGATGCTCTGAATGCAAACAACTGAATAAAACTCTGAAGATATCAATTCCTCTGAAGATCTGTGATTTCCTCTGTGTGAGAAAACCTCTGCTGGCAATAGATCAAGTGATATTTCACACTCTCTGAATTGCTTTCCGCTGGAGATGGCTCGTTCCCCAAGGAAGTCGAGTTCAAACCCTAAAGTCTGTGCTCAGATCAATTTGATCAGTTCTCAAAATCCAATAATCACATAATGGCTCAAAACCCAAGGCAAAATCCACTTTATGCTGAAAAGTGCGATTTCCTCAAAAATAGGGTTTTAATAAAATATTCACATTTTTTAATCTTTTAATATTTCAATAGTCTCCGTGAAATATTTTATAATAAACATTAATTGCCAAACTGGCCCCTTTTGATGATGGGCGCACCCCTCAAGGCAATCACTTAAGTTATAATGTAAAATTATAACTTTATATTATAAATCATTAAATAATTAATATTTAATCAATACAATTAAATATTAATATTTTCCTCGTTACTCATCTGATTTCTGATCCGTCTGATGCTGACGAACTCTGAAGTGATTCCGGATGCCGCCAAAGCCATACTGCTAAAAATAGCAGGGGTCCCACACTGCCTGCCAGGAACTGCTAAAAATAGCAATTCTGCAAAAAGCCCCCGATCGAGCCAGAACGAAAGACCACTGATCAATCCCTGCTAACTGAAGCTGAGCCAAGCTCCGAAGTGACCCTCTATCCAATCAATCAGCCTACGAGGGTCGTGTGATAGGCCAATCCTGTCCTCTGAGAGATGTCACTCAGAAGGGGACATGACACATACATATCTATAAACATACACAAGATGCCAAGTTTGCATGCATATACACACAGACATATTTATACACACACAAACATGCCAAGTTTGTGGGTTTTTTGCGAGCTACTGGTGATTACTTGATAATTTGATGGGAGAAAATCCATCTGCATATTGCCCAAGAGTAAAAGCAGAAATTACTCGGCATGCAATTTTTTTAGAGATTACTCGGCTACTCAGAGAGTAATCAGAGAGTATGTAAACTATGCTCTAAACAACTGCTGACAATTCCTGAGCAAGATTATTTAAAAATCATGTTATGTCATTATGATTAGCATATGGATTATTGGATCCATATAAGCAATAATCTCTTAAAAATCACAAGATTTATCTATTCTTGCTCCCCACACCAAGTTTTTCCCTGAAAAAATATTGATAATCTGAAAAAAACAGTCAAACAAGATTCTGACTGATAAAATTGCAATTAAATCATGAATAAATCCCAATATAATTCAGCACATTGTATATACTTTTTAAAAAGTTGTTTATTTTCACTTACTTTAAGATATTATTATTTTTATTTTTAAAATGTTAATTTTTTTATATTATTTTAATAGCCATCCCAAAAATCCAGGAAAATTTTGAAACCCTGAAACCCTGCCCCAGAGTATTTGGAACTCAGAGAAATACTAATTTTTATAAAGATCAACTGGATGCATTCAAGAAATGTGAAAATATACCATTTATAATCCCACACACCAAGACTAATGGTAACGAGCAGATAGTCTAAAGGTCTGATCATGATATTCATAAAACATAAAAGAACATTAACCACAGAAACATTGAGAAGTATAATCCTTGGCAAGCACTAAATATAACCCTATCAATCTAACATCTATTAAAGTTTAAAATAGTTACAAAAAGCTTTTGAAAAAATATTTGGGAACTGTCCTTGATCCAAACTACGTGATAAATTTCTGTTGGAAGAGCAGGCTTCAGTTAGGATGTTCTTAGGCTGAAATAAGGGAGCCAGGGAGATGCTATAATGGTAGCTATCCATGAAATGTGAAGGCAAAACATATGGTGGTAGGAGTGAAAGCCTCCTACAATTTTCACCAAAGTTACCCAGCTCAACTAGGCTCTCCAAGGAGGAGGATTTGCCTGGATAGAGCTGCTCAAATGCTCATTGTTCACCATCAAATTAGGGAGAGAAGAACGATTATGTTACCAGTGATGAAAACCAGGGACCTGCTGAGCATTATAATTGACCTACTACTGTGTAGTATGTACCAGACTCTTGTTCCTGGTGCTTGCCCATGAGAACCAAAGGCTACTAACACACATCATCCTCTATATGTATAGCCAGCTGGCCCTTTAGGGCATGTTACATTGCCCTAAGCTGTGCATGATGATGATATGGCTTCATTCTTTTGCACTTGGGTCTTCTCTGATAAACTATTAAATTCTTTTGGGGAATAAAATAGCACTTGCATTTGGAGGAGCTTGTGACTTGATTTATAACAATTACCTGCAGGCAAGGACTGCTTCTAAGGCCCATAAGAGAGATGAGAGGGCATAAAGAGTTTGATAGATGCCTTTAAACCTGTATTTGACACCCACAATCAACAATCTTCACAAGATTGCAAGCATTCAAATCAGAAGTAGAGTTTCTTCCCTGAATGTTTAACTCGTTTTTTGTAGTGAAGGCTTCAATCATCTACTCTAGACAGTGGAAATTAAAAAAACTGGGTGGGCCAGCTAGAAGCTGTCCTTCAAATATTAAACCTGGACAGTATTCAAACACAGTTCTCGTCCACCTTAGGAGAACCAAAAACGAGAAACCACTCCCTGTTACCACAGTTAAGCTTTTTAATGTTTTTTGTACAGCCTTCATTAATTTTCCAAACACAGCAATAAAGCTCCAGCCTATTAAAAAGGTAGAAAATGCATTGACAAAAACAAAGTAACTGCACTAAAAGTGGATGGAAACCCATGCATAAACCAAGGCATGATTTCTAACTGCCAGTAAAGCAAGGGGCCAGGTGCCATCACGGTTGTTAAAATCGCCACATACCTGGCACGAAAATGCATGCAGCTGCCAAGCAATGCCACAAGATGGCTGATGAAACACAGACTCTTCTTGTTCAAAAGCCCATATTGTTTACTGAATAGTGCTTGCATGGAGACATGTTATTGAGTTCCAATAAAAAGAGAGAATGGCATGCGTACTATTTAGGAACAAGTCAGCAAACTATTTAACAAAGGTAAACTGCTGAGTTAAGATGAAAATAGAAAAATGGAAGCAAAGTAAGGGAGACTCATGGGTGGGATTGGAAAACAATAGAAGTGTAATAGTCACTAAAAGGTTGAGTATATTTACAAGTAAAAGGTTTTCCAGTTAGGTGTGTGAGGGGATGATTATAGAAGGGGTGAGACTCTGCAATGGATCAAAGGGTAACATGGTATATGATAAATTTGAGAGTGATTAATACTTAGAAGAAGGAAAAATGGTGTGAACCAACAAAAGGACGGAGTAGATTGATGACAAGACACAAAATAAAGGTTACATGGAATAATAATTCCTTGCTTGTGTTATAGTTATACTATGCCAGGTCGTGAGACCTTGGACAAGCGTGACAGAGTTCAGAGCAATCTTTGTGTCAATTAGCCATGGTTATCCTATTCAATGTGCTAAGTATCTCTAAGGCCATCAATGCTTGAATTGAACTTGGGAGATCAAATTACCCATAAATATTTAAAGTTCATAATATTGGCTTTGATCTACCTCAGATATTGCAACATCTGCCACACAATTGTGATGTACCATTTTATGATGATTTTGAAAATTCAGCATAGCATTCGTGGCATCTATTATCTGATTGACAACATTGTAAATGTTCCAGTTGATCAAAATGGCTTGACCATGACAAATAGTTGATGAAACTTAAAGCTTCCAAATGCTGTCAATGAAACATAATAATCCTGGAGCCTCCCTCAATGTAGAGCCAAGTTACCCCATTGGTAACAGCTAGTTGAGCTCTCTTCTTAAAGCAAGAAGTTCTCCATGGTTGTTTGCCTGAGCGCGTAGTCCTTAAAATAGACCAATAAGTGATTCTTGTGACCAGGAATAATTCCCCCTATTCTAGCTTTCCCCAGATTATTTCTGGCAGCCAAATCAAAGCTTAATTTGTAATATCCTGTAACTGGGTCGCTCCATCTCTGATATCACTAATTCCAAAGCATTCAAATTTGTAATGGAAAGGAATATTATTTAAGTTGGAAAGTTAAAGATTGCTCACACAGGAAGAATCAAAAGTTCCCAAAGAAAAGGTAGTGCACACTGTAGATTGTTGTAGTGCTTCAGGTGTGAGCCTTCATAAATTGATAATCCTAACAATCATTATATCATTTTCTTTTTAGTATATTAAAGAACACTAACATTTTTTTATTTCCATGGATGCCAAAGAACAAAATCTACAAAAATATATATCCCCTGTTGAAAATCTCTACATCTTCACAATCAAAGCCACAATCAAGGATTATCTTGTTTCATACATTGGACAACTTGTTTGGTATACAAGGACTGCCATAGATAAAGTTGGTATGCTATCGTCATTATGCTACTGAATATGAGTTAAGCCATAGTTGGCAGGAAATACCATTTTCATAATGCAAAAATGTATTTGCACAAACAACTCATAGAACAATTCCATGTATTAGTATCCCATCCAAGGTCAAACTAGAACATAACCAGCTATCTTTTTACTCAACCGTTCCTCTTTGTTAATGAGTTTCACAATAAAACATGCAATCTTGAAGGCTTTAGAAAATCTTTAATAATAAATCCCTCACTTAAATATACACTTGAGTCAAGCATGCCTTTATTAACTCATACTCAATATATAAAAAACATCATAATTCCTATTCAATTAACCATGCTCACAAAGGTTCTATAATGTCTATGATGAATGCTTTATCAATTTTATGATATGAATATTTGAAATTTCTTTATATTTTTAATAATTTCCCTATTTTTTAATAGCTGTCCCCTACCATCCCCTCAAATATGGCCAAAAAGTACCCCCATACCGGAAACACGTCATGTCATCCCCTATCATCCCCGTCCCAAAAACTTAGGGGAGCATAGCAAAATTCTATTCAACAAGACACGGAATTACATGGTAAAACCCTAACAATATGTCAAAGAAAGCATCCATGAGGCAAAGTATTGATATTCATATCGCTCAGAGGCAAAATTACAATCTTCACATAGTTGTTGCTGTTACAAATTAATTTGTCTTTCAAGACTATAAAGACATATTATATCTTCTAGATAACAACAATCGTCAAACTTAGAAAAACAAGATTTTTCTCTCAAGGAAAATGTAGTTTTATTTAAAGATAAGATAAGATAGTTGTTTTAAATTGTTGTCATAATCCAACTATCTCCACCTTGATAACATTTTACCTAATACCTACCCTTGCCCATTCATCACCTTTTCTGCAAGCCAAGAGAAGCCAAACTCCACCTCAACTTCTCTAACGATATTGGTTTTGTAAACATGTCTACACAATTTTTTGGTGTATGAACTTTCTCAAGAGCTACTCCACCTCCACCAATAACTTGTCTTACAAAATGGTATTTAATTGCAATATGCTTGGTATTATTGTGACAAGCTAGATTTTTAGCCAAATGGATAGCATTTTGACTATCACAAAATACATTCCTTGTCTTACACTTTTCCAAACTCACCCAACATACCCCAAATTGCCTCTTTGCATGCATGTGAGACAGCTATATATTCTGCCTCAATAGTGGATAAAGCAATTGTTCCTTGAAGCTTTGACATCCAACAAATAGATCCTCCAAGAAGAGTAAACACATAACCTGAAGTAGATCTCCTTTTGTCCAAATCACCTGCAAAATCTAAATCAACATAACCACAAACTAAATCACTACAACCAATATAGGTGATACAATAATCAATTTTGCCTCTAAGATACCATAGCCATTTCACTACTACCCAATGCTCTCTACTTGGATTTGCCATCTATCTACTGTCAACACCAATTGCATGTGAAATATATGGTCTTGCACATACCATCACATACATTAAACTTCTTACTACACTAGCACATGGTACGTGAGACACATAATCATTTTCTTCTTTATTACTAGGACATAAACTTGAAGAAAACTTAAAATGGGAAGCCAAAGGGATATTTACCAATTTCACATTTTGCATACAAATTCTTATGAGGATCTTCTCCACATATTTTTGTTATGATAACCAAAGCTTACCATGTTTCCTATCTCTATGTATTTCTATGCCCAAAAAAAAAATTCTACTCCTAGATCCTTCATATCAAACGTCCTAGCCAACTAAGCCTTTAACTTGCTGACCTCAACCATGCTTTTGCTTGCTACAAGCACATCGTCAACATATAACACCAAAATAATGAATAGACCATTTTTTAAAACTTTTAAAGTAAACACAATGGGCATAGATACTCTTTGTAAAATTTTGCCTCACAATGAAGGAATCAAACTTCTTGTACCATTGCTTGGGTGACTGCTTCAAGCCATACAATGACTTCTTATGTTTGCAAACAAATTTTCTTTTGCAATCTTGAACAAACCCTTTTAGTTGTTCCATATACATCTCCTAATCCAAATCTCCATATATAAAATGTTGTTTTAACATCTAGCTGCTCTAACTCAAGATCAAGTAAAGCAACTAGTACTAATACTATAGGAATAGAAACAAGCTTAACAGCCAGTGAAAAAATTTCAAGGAAATCAATACCTTCCTTTTGAGAATACCTTTTTGCTACCAATCTTTCTTTGTACCTTTCAACTCTATCATCAACACTATTCTTCAGTTTGTAGATCCATTTGCAACCAACAACTTTCCCGCCCTTTGGAAGTTACACTAGGTCCCATATTTTATTCTTCTCCAAGGCATCCATATCTTCTTTCATTGCTATTTTCCATTAAACACTTTCAATATTATCCATTGCTTCTTGATAACAACTAGGTTCCCCACCATTAGAAATCAAAGCAATAGATGAAATATAATCTTCATACCTCTTAGGAGGATTTTTGAGCCATGCAGATCTCCTTAAGAGTCAGTTGTGGCATTTCCACATTTTCCAATATATTTTTGGTATCCTCATCTTCTTCTTCAAAAGCTTCTTCCTACTCCCTATTTTTTATAGATGGTCGAGTTTCCAACTGAATTTGTTGATATTGTGGTCCTTGTTCCTTTCATTTTAGCTTCTACTATGTTTGATTTTATGAGAGGAGATTCATCAAATACTACATCTCTACTAATGATGATTTTGTGGGCAGTAGGATCCCGCAATCTATATCCCTTAACCCCATCACCACAACCAACAAAAATATACTTTTTTGATCTAGGGTCAAACTTAGAACGTTGATCTTTAGAAATAAGAGCATATGCATCACAACCAAAAACAATCAGATTTGAGTAATCACAAGAATGACTTGTTCATACCTCTTCAAGAATCTTACAATCTATTGCAATTGATGGTGACCGATTTACCAAATAGCAAGCTATAGAAACTATTTCTACACACAAGTATTACTGCACAACTTGATATTACTGAGCATGCTCTTTGCTCCCTCTAGAAGAGTCATGTTCATACATTCAACAACACCATTTTATTGAGTGTAAATTGTGGTTGTATGTCTTTCAATCTCATCTTTCTTGCAAAAAAACAAATATTTCAAAAATGTGAACTCACCCCCATTATCTATTCTTAAACACTTGATTGACATGCCAGTACTCTTTTCAACCAAGTGTAATGTCCCCTCCTTAGTCAGCATCAGGTGACCAGGGGTTAGCTCATCACTTGACCCTCGTGAGCTAGCAATGTGTTTAGAGGGTCCATCTGGATTGTTTCCCCGGCATTTGGGACATTATACATGGCAGTGGTTTCAGTGGGTTCAGGTTCTAGCATCTGTTTTGTTCACTGGCTCAGTTTTTGGACACTTACTATTTATAGTAAGTGATATTTATGGACATGCTATTTTTGGCAGGGCACCTAGACTCTTGACTTTGGCAGTGTCATGAGTGGCACAATTATTCATGGCATAATTAATAAGTTATTAATGAGGGAAGAGGTATTAATGACATTATAATATTATAAAGTTATTTATTAACTTTATAAAAAGGGGGCCACTTAAAGTACATGAAGCAATTACCCTCATTAAGTGATTAAATATTATTTAATTGAAGCCAAAGTCTAATTTCAACTTAAAAGTGGAGTTTATATTATTTTTATGACAAAAAGGGCCACTTGAGAAAATCGAACTTCTTGAGAAGCTTCACTTGTAAAATCAACTTCATTGTGTGAAGACTTGATTTTGCATTTGGCTGAGAAACGCACCTGAAGCTGGGGTTTCAGATTGTGATCACCATTGGAGAACGTTAAAATCTTCAATTGGGAGCTGATTTGAAGTGGTGAAAGACCCACTGAATTTTGGCTATTGAGAGGGCTTCACTCAAAAGTCCATTTGAGCTGATTGACAACATTTTCATGAGTTTATATCAGAATATTCATCACAGATTTAAGTCTGATCTTCTTCTACTAACAGCAGATGTCTTTCATCTTGTGGAGGCCACAAAAGACAAAAATTCAAGAACATTTATTGCTGAGAGGGCCTTACAGCCTGGGGAGAAAGACGTCTTTCCTAGAAGTCAAATCGCATTTCTTTTGAAGCTGCTTCTTCTTGTCTAAGGGACGGCTGGGTTGGAGTTACAAGGAGCAAGCAATTGACATTCGGAAAAGAGCATAATCAGCTGCAATCCAAAAATCAGACCAAGGGTTTAGGCGACAACTCCAAGTTCTTATTATTTTTGTATATATAGTTGCATGTCAAAAAATTACAACATGATAATAAAAGATTGCTAAGGGCTGATTGGTGAAATAAAGATTGTTATTTTGCATCTGCATGTTAATTTGTGATAGCTGTTCAAGTTTTATTTATATCAGCATTTTATATTTCAAGCATTGCATCTCTCAAAAACACAAAAAAAGCAAAAAACACAAAACAAACCAAAAAACCAAGCAAACACATCAAAACAGAAAATTATATCAACAAAAAGGAAATCAATCAGTGGGTTAAGCCATCCGGGCTTACTACACCAAGACTCTAAACTGCTTAAAAATACTAAACACATCAGCTTTACTTTTGTGAATATAGACCCACACCTTTCTAGAGTAATCATTTATAAATGTCACAAAGTATGATCATACTCCAAAATAAACTATAGGGGATAGCCCCCAAACATCTGAATGAATATAGTCTAGAATACCCTTACTTCTATGACTACCTATTTTAAACTTCTGCCTACATTACTTTCCAAGCACAATACTTGTAGAAATTCAAATTCAAAAATTTTAACTTTGTAACTTATTGTTTATTAGTACCTTTAGCCCTTTCTCACTCATATGGCCTAGTCATTGATATCATAAATTCATTTGCTTCCTCGGATACCACCACTGCTTCATTTATTTCAATACTCGCTTCTTGCTTGTAAAGGTTCCCAATCTTTGTAGCCTTCACGACAACCAAAATGCCCTTGGACACTTTTAGTGCTACACCTTGACATGTAAATTTATAACCTACAAAATCTAAAATTCCCAAGGAAATCAAATTATTTTTGAGTTCCAGTACATGTCTTACCTCTATCAATGTCCTTACAATACATCAAACATTTTAATCTTAATGCTCCCAATCCCATCAATCTTACAAAACACATTGTTTCCCATAAGAACAGCATTGCCATCAATAGTTTGGTAAGAAGAAAACCAACTCCTATGTGGACACATGTGATGCGAAGCACCAAAATCTAATGACCATTCCTCGTGATATCGTGAACTGATAGAAACAAATAGTACTTCATCAACCATACCTAAACTTGTCTCAATTGAATTTGCTTCTCTTTTGGAGTCATCTTTGTCTTCTTTCCTCTTCCAACAATCTTTCTTGAGATGCCCTAATTTGTTGCAGTACCAACATTTTCCCTTACCCTTTCTGTGCAATGTCTCCATTTTTAGCACTACGCTTTCTAGTGACTGTTAGCCTATTTCCGAAGGCCCCTAGGCTAGTCAAAGGAAAAATTAGGGTTTCCTATTTTCTAGGAGGTTTCCTTCTGAGTTATTAGGAGTTGCATGCAGGAGTTTGGCAGTTTGTCTTCTAAGTCTTTATGGGTTTTCAAAGAGCTTCGAAGGGATGTGACATGCATTTCAGGGATGTGACATGCAATTCAATCAAGGGTTTGCATGCAAGAGCTTTGCAGAGAGATTTCTGAGTTTTTATGGGTTTTCAGAGAGCTTCAGAGTGGTATGACATGCATCTACATCCGATGACTTTTCCAGACTTACTATTTTAGTAAGTTACAACAGCTGCTCAATTTGTGGTTAAAATGCATTTGAAGTCACTTACTACTTTTAGCAATATGCTATTTATAGTAAATGCTATTTTTAGCAGTGATATTTTTGGTAGTGGTTCCAGTAGCAGTTCAGCACTAGGTTACTATTTCTAGCAATGGTGGCAGTTGCAGTGGTTGGCATCTTTCTATTTATAGCAATGGTCGGTTTATGATGTCTACTATCTTCAGTTGGTCACAATACTCTTTAGTGGTCTTCAGTTTTGCTCTGTTTGGCGTTTGGTGTACACTTACTATTTTTAGCAGTGCTATTTATAGTAAGTCATTTTTGGGGAGTTGGTCCCAGGCCAGTATGTATGCAGCAATATTATTTCTCATATGGTTTGAAGAGCCTAAGGTTGAAGTATTTGATAATTGTTTTATTCAGTCACTTAAGTTGTTTTATAAAGTTATTTTATAAACTTAAGTTGAGGGGGTGAGTGGTCATTTAAAAGGTACCTTGGGCCTAGGCGTACAACTTAAGTTGTTTTTAAAAAGGTTTATTAATATTATATTTTCTCCATGAGTGGGACGCCTAGAGAGGAGGGAAAGATGATTTAAAATGTTTTATTTTTCAAATGCAAGGAAGGGTGTGGGTTTTAGGAAGGAATTGAGAAGTTTTTCAAGTCCAGTCACCCTAGCCTCTTTATAATCTCATTTTGGCTCTCATTTGCATATCTCCACTTTGGCAACATAAAAAAATGTTGTTGGATTTCTTCCAGATAGCTTGGGCTGCGAACTGAGGACGGAAACCCTCGTCGTTTGGGCTGATTTCAGTGGTGAAATATCCACCCTAGTCAGATTGTGAGTGATTCCACAGCAGGGATCATATAAAGCTTAACAGAGTTTAGTTTTCAGGGGAGTTTGGTGATTGAAAATGAAGATTTTCCAGTTCTTTTGAGAAATTTTTGGTGTGGTTTGTTTAGCTTTCAGTTTAGTGTGATTTTATGAAGATTTTGGTGTGTTTCAAATCATTTTCTAGGTAATTCTTTGCTGGACCTGAACCCATGTTTTTGCTCATAGCTCTGAGATGGACTGAGATATCAAAATGGGTATTGATTCATTGAAAGATTTATCTCCAACCAATTCCAATGAGTACAAGTCTGTATTTTTTGAATGAGTCTTGGAATTTTAAGAGCAGATCGAACTTTTATGGGGACGCCCTTGTTGATGCCAAAAAACTTCTGTTGTGACCTGCACATGAGGAGGCGCCTATTGCTGTTTATTGAGGCCTGTTTGCTAAGCGTTGGGTGTTTGAAAACAAGGAGTATTGAGCCAAAAATATTGCTGCAGTTCAATGTACTTTGGAAGCTTTAAATTCTACCTTATGCTACTTTGCCCAAGTCTGAAAATTGTTATCTTTTTTTGATATTTGTCTTGTAAATCTGAACTTAATGATAATGAAATCAGATTGTTAATGAAGGCAGAAATCTCTCTTTCTTGCAAGTTATCTAGTTGTTTCTCTTTGAAATCTCTCTTTCTTGCATGTTACAAACTTGAATGACTTACGAGAAACCATTAAACAAGCAAACTTAGAAAACATTGAATCAGCATTTGGAAAAAAGAACAAAAAATAATCAGGGATGTATGTTACATTCTTCCCTTTCACTTAGATCTAGATGTAGCTCTTGAATCCTCCCCTTTTTCTATGGACCAACCCCTAGCCAACATTGCTCTTGGTGTGGAGGTTTCTGTATTAGATTTTGGACAATAGAGTTCCCACAATAGAATCAAATTCAAGGTTGTCAGTTGTGCTAAAGCTAATGGAAGTGACTAAGTGATTCCAAGATCCGGGCAACGAAACGAATAAAATGACCACCTTGTCTTCATCTTTGATTTTTACACCCATACTAATTAATTGGCACATAAGAGTATTGAAAACATTTAAATGATCAGCAGTTTTGGTACCTTCCTTCATTCACAAACTATACAATTGCCTCTTCAATTTAGTTCAGTTTGTCAAGGATTTTGTCATATAAAGACTCTCCGTTCTACTCCATAAGCCTTCTATTGTTTTCTCTCCAACAATATTGAAAAGAACATTATCTATCAAACACAACCAAACTGTGCTACGAGCTCTTGTATCCAGATTTGCCCAGTCCTCATCAGACATTAACAAGTTTCTTTGACTTGCCTACCAACGCCTTGTGCAATCCTTGCTGAACCAACAAATCATGCATCTTGAGCTTCCACGACTCAAAGTTCCCATTGAACTTCTCCACCTCAAACCTTGCATTTGAAAATTGTGCCATTTGGTGCTGCAAAACAAACAAATCCTAACACAGTCATTGCAAAAACAAAGGCTCTGATACCAATTGTTGTGAAAACATGAACCCACAGAATCAAATAAAATTGCAGCACAAATTAGTTGCGAAGAAATAAAATAAAAGATAAAATGGAATAACAATACAACATTCAACAAGACACGGATTTACATGGTAAAACCCTAAAAATATACTAAAGAAAGCATCCATGAGCAAAGTATCGATATTCTTATTGCTCAGAGGAAAAATTACAATCTTCACACAGTTGTTATTACAAACTAATTTTCCTTTCAAGGCTACAAAGATATACATAATATCTAGAACCATTGTCAAACTTAGAGAAACTAGATTTCTCTCTTAAGAAATTATAGATTATCTCTAAAACAAAAAGTGGTCATTTGAAAGATAAGATAAGATTTTTGCTTGACGTTGTTGTCATAATCCAACAAATCCTTGATTGTGGCTTTGACTATGAAGATGGAAAAATTTGCAATAAGGGATATGTATGTTGTGAAACTTATAGTTTGATGGGCTTTGGGAGCAATGCCCCTCATGGGGGTCTAGAGGAAACACCCCTAGTAGGTTCGTGATGTAGTGCCCCGAGTGCATTCCTTGTCATGATACAAGGCAAGGTCAAGGGGCACACCATGAAGCCCAAATGAAGACCTTCAAAACCACATAGACCTTCATGGTGCACACCATTTTCATATTTTTTAAAGTAACTAAAATATCCATGTGTATGTTAGGGGACAGCTAGCCATCCCGAGACAAATTGGGGGACATCTAGATGTCCCTTGGCCATCCCCTATCATACCCTGCAAGTTTTTTAATGTCCCGGTGACATTTCCTAAATTTTGACAAAATAGGGGGACAAGGTGGGGACATTTCCTACCTATCCCCATGTCTCCAAAACGTCCCCTATAGGGTACGGAGTCATCTTGGGCAGGGGTCGCATCCCAAAGAGCACTAGTTTTTGCACCATGGCTAATTGATTCATCGTGGTTACTTCACAAGTGAAGATGTTTCCAAATTCCTTTCAATGCAAATATTTGTATCTAAGTTTGAGGTCTAAGTTACTGGTTTGTAGCTAGCGGCATAGTTGGAAAACTTGCCAATTGCAAGTACTTGGCAAGCCCGAAAAACTCGGTTTGGTAAAAATTTGGCAAAAACTCAACAAAAGACTCGACAACTTAAAAAATTGCTTAAATTTCACTAAAAATGCATATTTTTTGCAAAATTCATTGCTAAGATGCACCCAATGAGTCAATAAATGAGTACATAAAAGAAACAAGCTGAGTCTAGTTGTATTTGATTGATTTGAAAGCAAATTGGGTACAAGATGGCATCCTCATGTGGAATGCACTGATGTTGATATTTTGAAACAAAATGAAAATAGCAATTTTTTTTGTAAAAATGAAAGTAAATACTATATTAATATATTTTACAAATTTACATCTTCTTCTTTACCATGTCTAGTGAAAACTAAGGGAGAGGTAGAACTAGACGATATTATAGATGAAGAGTTGTAGACAAACTTGGAAACTTGGACTTGGAGAATGGAGAGTACCTAGAAAATCAAATGAATTCAATGGGAGGTTGAGGGGCAATGCCCCAATGGGGTTGAGGGGCAATGCCCCTTGTGAGGGTTTGGGGGCAATGCCCCTAGTGGGGTCGAGGGACAACTCCCCTTGTGGGGGTCTAGGGGCAACGCCCACAGCGGGGTCAAGGGTCAGTGCGCCTCGTAGGGGTTTGGGGGCAATGCCCCCGGCGAGTTCGAGGGGCAGCGCCCCTCACGAGGGTCTGGGGGCAGCACCCCTAGCGAGGTCGAGGGGCAACGCCCCTCATGGGGTCTGAGGGCAACACCCCAAGCGCGCTCCTTGTCATAGTATAGGGCGGGGTCGAGAGGCAACATCCCCGTCGCCAGCACCAATTTAAGGCTTCCGAAACCATACAAAACTCCATGGTGCACCTCATTTTCATGATTTTTTGAGTGGCAAAAAATAATGTTGACAAAGCCCAAATTAACACCTTCAAAACCACACAAACTGCAAAAAATGAATCAAAATTGCCTTTATTCCAGCAGTAGGTTTCTTTTTGCTAAGAGGCTGAGTTTTTCTCAGCAAGTTTTTCCAAGCGAGTACTTGCACCAAAAACTCGATTTGAAAAAAAATCGCAAGTTTTAAAACTTATGAGCTTTTGGCGAGTCTTCCATCTACGGCTAGAAGACCCCGGGTCCCGATCAAGTCCAACTTGAGTTCAAGGTCCAAGTTTGATCCCCTATGGGTTCGGATAGGGTCTAATCCCCTGTGGGTTTGGACAAGGTCTGACCCACAACCTGTGGGTCAAGCCCGAACGAACCCGAGCAAAATTTGGGTCCAGTCATGTCTTAAGCTGGAAAATTTCACCTTATTTTAAATTTTTTTTTACCTTTTTTTTAATTCTTAGAAGTTCCATTCGCCCCCCTAACCCTAAAATAATTTGATCTAGTAAGGGTTTTCCAAATCAATGGTGGCACAAATCCTTGCATATTTGAGGGGACTCACCTATTGCTACTATTTTTTAGAGAAAGTATTCCTGCCAATACTCACTATAAAGCAAGGGAAGCCTGAAGCATACTGAAATTGTGTTAAGCAAGTCTTCAATTGGATCAAAAGTTGGAAGTTATTGTTTCATGAACCCTAAATTTTTAATAAACCATGGTCCTCCTTCAAAGGATTGATCTTCTCTTGTTTGGAGGAGAAGATCATGAGAAGTCTTTTATCGTTATCAATGTATACATTGAACCTGCCGATTTCCAAGTTTCCTGCACTTTCAGACCAAGAAAATCCTCCATCTATCTCTAGACAAGGGCTTTTACCTTGAGCAACCATAGCCTATTCTCCATATTGAAAATTTTACTATGGGTGGTGTATCCATCCCAACATAGCAACCCTTTTCCTTTTTGTGGGAAAAGCATACTTTATGGAGATTGTGCTGGATGAATTGCAATAAATCCTTTTCGCAGTACTGATTTGTCTCATTGGAGGCAACAGATCTGAAATTGGGACCTGAATTATGAGGAATGTTCTTGTCGAAGAAGCCCATGGCCTACTCTTGAGGGAGTCAGCTTTTGGTCATTTGGAGGGACAAGCTTGCCGGTTTGGGTGGTAAATGAGGCCTGCTGTTAGTTGGAGGTGGCATGTGCAATAAGGTAGGTGGAAGCTTGGAATTAAAGTGTGCTTTCAGGATTCTATGTTATGAAGCGCATGAAGATCATTAGACTACAAAGGTTCTTCAAGTTCTCCACCATCATAAGTAAGGTAGGTGGAAGCTTGGAATTAAAGTGTGCTTTCAGGATTCTATGTTACGAAGTGCATGAAGATCATTAGAATACAAAGGTTCTTCAAGTTCTCCGCCATCATAAGCAATCTATATTTGTATTTGAATCTAGAAAGCCATGACCTCTAGAACTTGCTTTCAGGCTCATCACATTAACAAATCAACAAAAATCAAAAGTTGAATTCGTCAAAAGATCAAAATTCTCAAAGACTCTGGTTCATTTTTATTCTTAAGAAAAGCTTCTCTGTCCAGAAAGTATTAGAGAGGATAACATACCCTCCATCTCGACACAGCTTACTCAAAAATATACATATGTTTCTAAGTTGTAGAAAACCCGTGCTGAAATTGTATATTAGAGACTTACAGATTCCAGTCACTACACAACTTGTATGGATTAAATATTTAAGCATAGAAACCCCTTAGAAAATTGGTTTTAATATCTAGATAACATAAACTACTAAACTCCAATGTAGCATGCTTTTCCAGGCACCAACACAAACCTGCAAAACCTTTAAGACCAATGTATACTTGATGTTTTTTTAAATAAAGCAAAATAATATATAGAAGAAAAAGTATTATGAAAACAACCACACCAAAACAACCACAGGAAGACAGGGTAGTGAAAACGGAGAACAAAGAGTACACATGCATGATTCTGATATTACAAGAACTTTCAACAGGCAGAAAAAAGTCGTACTACAAAGCCAATAACCAAAATAAATGAGCAAAGTATCATAGTATACAAGTAATAAGATTTAGTTCTTCAAGCGGGTTGAAGGATCTCTTGATCTGCTGCAAGATCCTGAGGCAAGTTCTTTCTCTGAGCAATGAATCCAGTCTGAAATGGGAGGTTTGGGATGAGGTCAATGAATATGTGGGAGATACCTTCAGCCTGTTGAGGATGAGGAGATGTATTCTGCCTTTTCCTTGGACTATGTTCATAGAGCACTGCAACATACATCCTCTTAGCAAGATCCTTGAAGGACATCTTCAATGATGTTAATACAGTGCTATTGGAATTGGTTGTATACCAGAAGAAGCACATTGCTGGACACCATATAAAAGATGTGATTAGTTAGCACGGGGGCATTCAAACCATTTTGCTTAACCTCTTTAGTCGGGCCAGCAATTACGGCTTCAAGGTTAGTTAGGTCATTGATAATGGTAGCAGCATTCAACCTTATTTCAGAGGTATTCTAGGGCTTGGGGAATACTGGTGAGGTGGAGAAGAGTGCAGAGGTCTCTGAAGATGGAAAGGGAGCCAAATGTAATATGAAGTCAATTGAGTAGCAAAGTTAGGATTTCTCTACAGAAGATGGCAACTAAGAGAGGTGTTGTTATAGGATGGTATATGACTTAGCAATCTAAGCACAGAAAAATCTAATAGATGTAACAGCCCTTGCCTATGTTTTCTGTAGTCTCACTCCTAGTACAAGTTGATTCCCCAATTCCAAACCCTCCCACCCCTAACATTTCTCAAGCTCACCCAATCCATGTATATTTACCCATCTAATTCCATAACTACTTCCCAAACACCTTCAGATGATGATATAAGTATACTCGGAAGCTTTTAAAATGTGACTTTCAACTAGAAAAGATAGCAAACTCAATAATCTAGACCACTTCAACAAAAATACCAAGGTCCTAGACCTTAGTATCAGCCTAATAGATACCAGAACCAGTCTCATTATAAAAAACCAAAACTAGGTTCAGAATTAGCCTCAAGCGCAACCACAAAATCAACTTGCCCCTATGGACATGCCATTACAGCAAATTCCAAATAACCCTATAAGAGACATTGTCCAGGATAAAACAATTTTGTAGAAGATACCAATCTGTGGTGCTTCCCTTGTGATATTGCTCATACTTCTAAGACTTGTCCAAGGGGCAATCTACAATAGAGAATCATTGCAGAAAGACAAGCTGCTGCTACAGAAAGATTTTTATCACCAGAAGCCCCACTTGAGTCTCTCTGAGTACAAAGTCCTATTATACAGCCCAAATACATGGTATGTCTTTAGAACAAGAATAGGAAATTGTCTCAGAAAATGCATTGTTTTCTTGGATGGAAGAAGAGGAAGCAGTGTTTGCCAATGTTGCTTCTACTTCTGCAGCCCCTCTAGTGCAATCTGACTATTTTGCAAGATCCAAAAGCAAATGATAAGGGCAGAACCAAGGGCTGCAGCCTGATATGGCGATTCAAAAGATGAATATTGCTCTGAATCACAATGTCTGTATAATACAGAGCCAAAACATTCCAATTGCAAATAAACAACCCAAAGAAGCTCAAGAACAAGCTCCTACAATCTATCCCTGAGCAAAGAAACCTGCTCCAGGAAGCTCTGAAGACACATGAGAAACCAGCCAAAGCAATAACTAAAGTGTCTCATGCCGAAAAGAATATATATGATCAACCCAAGATCATCCAAGCAAATCAGCCCACTGCGTTCCATAATGCTAGCACGGAGGTAAGGACAAACCTATGCCATTCTACATGACTCTAATAATTGGAAAGAAATTGCAAAATTATTCAATGATCAACTCTGGTGCAAGCAATAGAGTCATGCCTAGAAGATAGCAGATGCATTAGGCTTAACCTTTGAGCCTGTGGAAAAACAAATTATGCAATTGGATGGTAAAAGAGTCCAAAACATAGGGTTAATTAAGTACCTTCATCTTACTTTGTATGCTAGCCCCAGTATTACTGTCCCTCAGGATGTCACTATGATTGATATTCCTCTTATCTTTTGTCTTTGTTTGTCAAGAGATTACACAACCAAGATAGGAGGCTATTTATCTTTAGACTAGTCATATTTAGTCTTTGGGACTAAACATGGCTTGAAAATGAAGATTATATCAGAGCCTATTTCTAAAGAGCATATCACACATGAAATACTGGTCCACTTTCAGCCCGCTCATACCATATCCTCCATAGAAGAAAAGTCAAGTCTTGAGCTCATAGAAGATGAAGAGGATCAACCCAGATGCCTGATAGATCAAATGAATGCCTAGACAATGGAATGTTCAAAATGGGATCCATATGGTAATCATGATTCCACTACCCTAGGAACTTATGTTATATATGATGAAGATCAAACCATCCCCAATGTATATGCACCAGAAGGTTTTACCTCACAAAAGAAGATTGATACCTTAGAGTTATGGAAATTATACTTCAATGGTGCCAAAAGTGGTGATAGTTCAAGGGCTGATGCTTTGCTGATTTCCCTAGCTAGGAAGAAAATTTTGCATGCGTTCCAATTTAGTTGTTCCAAAAGTGAAGGTAAGTATGAGACACTTCACACTTGTACAGTGGACTCACGCTTGTAAAAAGAATGGATATTAAGCAACTTCAAGTGTTCAAAAACTCCAAACTAGATATTAATCAAGTAAAGCGGCCCTCGTCCACTAATAATGTTTGAATGAGATCTTACCGGCATAGAGTATGGAAGCCCCTTGAGAGTTCTAAGGCTCTAAATTTCCAGCTAATCCCTAGAGCACAAAACATTTAAGCAGACCACATAGCTAACTTTTGCTCTCAGTTTGACCCAATCAAAGATCTCCTACATAAAATGATCAAATAAAATTGATCATCTAGACTACAAATCTAGATAACAAGGATCATTCGCAAGTGTTTGAAAGCAATGCACAAATAGCACTATTTCTTCAAAAATCAAAGGAATTTGTTGAACAATTACAACCCAAGATCAAGGAAGCCTATAGAGAGTAAATCCACCAATTGAGATAAAATAAGCTTCCTAAAGGCTTAGTCACCCACTAAACCCTCTTCAGTCCAGATGATGCAAGAAGAGATGAAAGGAAGTTCACTACTGATACATAGGACTATCTTGAAGTGGAGTTAGCACCCAGTAGGAGGATAAAGGTTGGAATGTACGTACACAAAGGGAAGTTGACATGTTAGTTCATCTATGATCAAGTTATAGCCTAGAACTATAAAAGCTTAATGGTTATAACAAGGAGGTAATAAAGCACACTAATGACCTCTCTCCAGATGCCAACCTATGAGGCAAAAGAAAAAGCCTATCAATCCAATGATAGAGCCCCTCATGAAGCAAGAATTGTTGAAGTTGGTTGAATCCAAAATCATCTTCCCTATCAAGCATTCTTCTTGGATGTCTAATTTAATTTGCATCAAGAAGAAGAATAGAGAAATAATATTTTGTGTTGATTTTAGGAACCTGAATAAAGCTTCCCTTAAAGATCACAAATTGTTACCTTCTATGGAGAAAATTCTCTAGACAATAAGTACTTTTGAGCGCTTTTCTCTAATAGACAGATTCTTACGTTACAACCAAGTATCAAGAAAGATGAAATATACCTTCTCAATTTTTTCTCGATTTTTAATATCAATTACAATGCAACACACACCCGTTAAGGTTAGCTCCAAAACCAAAACGATGCAGAAAAGTAACTCTAACCAAGAATGCGCCCTAAGACCACTGAAGGAGGAGGGGCGGGCATATGGTTAGAGGATCCCTAGGATCTAAATAACTAAATAACTAAAACTAATTACAACTAAAAGTAAATGATAAGACTCAACGCCAAGAATGTGCACACAAGATCCTTTTGAAGGCGAGGTGCTAACATATGGGGGAGTACTTATTACAAACTGAAATGAACTTAGGCGAATAACCAGCCATGAGAATTTCCACACTACCACTTGAACAGTAGGGGGAAAAACATTACAATGCAAATCTAATTCATCCACTGCGGCGGGCATCCACTTATGAGTGGGAATTCGCCACTTTTCAGTGGGTGATAAATGAGAGATTAATTTCTTCTTTCTCCACACTGGCGATAAACCATCCAAGACTTACAAAGATGTGAAATTAAACACAAGACTATGCAGCAAATTAAATGACTAGAACAGTACTACTATTTACAGTCTTACAATGACAAATAACTACACATTTCAAGTGTTATTACAATATTCTCAAAGCACAATGAAGAAGATGAGCTCCCACTTTTATAATCTCTCAATTATTGAAGATGGAAACCAAAATCTGTTCTAACTCATAAGCTCATATGAAAGACAGCAAACTGAAATAACTTAACCAGCAACTAACCTTAATTAAATTACCCATAGCTTCATCCCAAACAGCTCCTATCTCTTCCAAACAGAATGTACATGGAATTAACAGCATTGATGCCCAAGAAATATTGCATATCAAGAAAAGAGCTAGGTCTGATATAAACCAGCGGCCTGTAATTGTTCAACCAGCAACTATGCAACATCCAAATGTTCATAACGTCATCAAAACTTCAAAAACAAAATCCAAACTGAACTTACAATACCCCAATATCATGGCGATCAGCTTCAAGCTTAAACGTCACCCAAAACAGCCACTAATGAGGAAGCCCGAATTCCAAAGCAAGGCACATGAGAACGGTACGGCCCTAGAGGTAGTACGGCCTCCTCTAGAAAATTCAACACTTCACAATTAAATCTAAAACTTTGCAATTGGGGTTGCCCTTAGCATAGAATTGATTAGAAAAATTACCCATAAGCAAATAAAATTCATATAAACAGCTGTATTCGAAAATCTCCTTCAGCCATGTTGAAACCAGCAAGCACAAATCTGGAAAATCTCACCAAAATCTTCAACGTTGATGCACAATATGCACTTCTGAATGAAGCACACTCACAATTGACCATCTAGGGAACCATAGTTTCAGGCCCGAAGAATGGTGTAGAAAGCTAACCTTCCCCTTAGCCGGGTTCTGAATTCAATCCAGCAGCATTTTGATATCATAAACCAAAAGATAAGAATGAAGGCTCCAAGCATCAATAAATAAGCTTCAGTTAGGCAAATGAAGCAACTTGTAACTCCAACAAGAAACTATTCAAATTCCCCAAGGGACGCCACCTCTCACACATTCACTTTTTTCTTTTTGAATTAATAAAATATTTATCAACTTCCTTTAGGCGTCCATTTTCAAGTTGCAATAATAAAACATTTATCAAAATATTAAATGCTCAAATAGACCCCTTAATCTCCCCTCTTTGAAAACAACTTGAAGTCATCAATCCTAGGCGTGGGGTACAACTTCAAGACATGGAAATTGACTAAGTATGAAACTCAGTCCAAGGAGGTAGCCAAGTGCAACGCCCTAACTACAACTGGTAAACTGCTAAAAATAGCAAACTGATGCTAGACGAGTTGAACCAAACTGATGATGATGCCACTGCCACAAATGAACTTACTAAAAATAGTAATTTCCCAAAATAGTAAGTTTACTTCAAAACCATCAAAAAACCAAACTGATCAACCAAACAGAACTGCGGATGATTGAGCTACTGCTATAATGATACTGCTAAAAATAGACTTCCCAAAAATAGCAAACTGCCATAAATAGTAAGTTTGCAAAACTTCTTCAGAACCCCAACAAGATAGGAAACCCTAATTTTACCTCTGACGAGCCTACGGGCTTCCGGAAATAGGCTATTAGTCACTGAAGGGCATATAGCTAAAATAGGGACATTATAGTCTTCCCTTCCCAAAATTGCTTGTCCTCAAGCAATTCTAATGCCTTCCCAAAAGCCACCATGCTAAACCAAAATGAAACTAAATATGATTCCTGGGTCCCAAATCAACCTCGGAAAAAGATAGCACCAATTGATGTAAGCACTGCACTGCTAGATGTCAATACAAGAAGCCTCTCGATTAAAACTAAACTGAAACACCATAGAAAATAATTCCAGCAGGCCAACATTAGTTTCATCATCATCAACTGTTGAATCACAAACCCAGGTCATTCCTGGATTCCAAATCATCCTCAGGAACACTGTTCCTCTAATTCATTGCGCTACTCTAATTAAAACAACTAAATACCCAAGGTGGATCAACATATCATGGTCCCCAAAAAGCAATACACCAAACATGTCAGTGCTTGAGTCCCATATCAATCTGTAGAACCTGCAAACTTCACTGTTATAATTTTGATCAGCAACATAAATGTTTTCAAACATGTTACCAAACCAATGCCAATCATAAAACAACACTCCACACACCACCACTGTACAATGCTTATTTTGAAGCAAACTACTTTCACCGAAAGAACTCCGAATAATCTTCACACATCTCACAACATGAGTTTTTAATTGATGAATCAAATCAACAATTAGCTCACTGCCCCAAACTATAGTGTATGAGATGTTACCCAAAATTCCAATGTCTATCATCAGAAGACAACCCATACCTAAATTTTGACCATACTGAATCATTCCCTTGCTCATCTAAGGCAGAAGTTCAGTCCATATAGGAGTTAGAGAGACCTAAAAATGAATAAAGCAACTTCCTAACAGGTCTAAAAACAACATCCTAGGATCTGATTTTTGGAAAACCAGCATCCAAGAAAGTGAGCAGCAGCTGCAACTTAAGAATTTCTCAACAAAATGAGCATAATTGCTCATGAACCAAGCTAGTGGCACCTTCAACAAAGGTCCCCATGCCACCACAAACCAACTTTTGATCATATTTCCTTCCCAAAACACCAATTTATGATCAGAAATAAAGAACCAATGACAAAAAAAGGAGGCAGCAATCATAAAATTGAAAATTTGACACTTATCTCTCCATTCAACCTTCTTTTTAAGCATACTATTCTTTATAAAAATATACTTGAGATCCCAAATACTGATTTTCAATTGAAGACATTTCCCAACACATAAGCAAATAGTCACAACTACATTCTAAATATTATATGCTGGTTTATCCCCCATAAAATTTACAATATTACCTTCTTGCCAAGTAATGTCAGGATCCCAAACTAACAGCCATGAAGAACCACTTCTCAAACGGAGAATTGCTCTCACACAAATCCTCTGATTTGCTCGTTCTATCTGCATTGCCACTTCTTGAAACTCCAAGAAGTATTCAACCAACCTTTGTTCATTGAAGAGATCGAATCCAAAATCTTGTGATATGACTTGCCAGAAAGATTCCACGAATCCTTCATCAAATACAATTTTGAAATCTATCACTCTAAGAGAAGATGGTGATAAACTAAAATCTAACAAGAGCTTCATGAGCATCCTTATCAAAAAATGAATAAAACCTCCATCAACATGCCCATCAATTCTTTGTTGATGAATAATAAGAATGCCTTCATTTCTTTGTGATCCAAGAGTTACCATTTCTTGCTGAATGGGTGCACTAGGAGCAGCAGTAGATTCAACTTCATGCAACTCCCGTATCAACTCTCCAATACTAAAAGACAAACTCAAATTTCCTTCTTCAATAATCTATGAAGCAATTTCTTCATCAATATCAAAAAGAGGATTTACATAGACCTTATTAGCACCTTCTTCATACAAGAGATTGTCAAAAGCTTGAAAAACTTGAGAATTTGAATGCTTTGATCTCTCAAGGCAGCATTCCAAATCATATGTTTCTTGTATGAGATCAAGCTCATCAAGAATTACTTAAAGCTCCTCTGCTCTTCTTTTGTTTTCTTGCTCCCATGAATATTGAACAGCAGAAATCTGATTCTCTGCTTCAATTAGAGTCTCATGCACTTCTTGCAACTTTGCTTTGGTAAGCTCATTCCACTCCATTGCCTTGTCAGCAATATTGGCCACTATGTCTTTGTCACGAATGATGTGCAAAAGACTAGATTTAATTTCCTCCAAGGCAATTTTAATGGACTTCACATCATCAATAGAAATGCAACAAACAACTTCTCCCCTAGGCACATCATGAATCAAATGTTCTACTTGCCTATGAATTCTATCAAGTTTTGACAAAACTTGAATACCATTATCAACAATGTGTGAACTTGGGCTGCAATCATTATACACGGGCTGAAATGGTGTAGAATAGCCTTGATGGATAAAGATTTCAAAGATCGTTTGAGTTGTACTCTTCAATTTGTCTCACATGTGATGAACATTATTCATCATTCCATCCATAGTGCCTTCCAATTCCTTAGCTTTTTGCCTTAGTTTTATTTCAGGTGAAGAGAAATCTGCCTTATAACTACTAGAAGCTTCTCCTCCCATGTTGTCTTCTACACATGATTCTAGGGAGTTAGTCAAATCAGATTTGAAGTGGGAAGTGACTACTGCTTCCTCTATCTCTTTCTCCTCTTTAGCTTGACTTTCAAACCAACATTCTTCGGAATTGTGAAAAAGTAATTCGCTGATTGAACTCATAACTCCTTCTAACCGAACTTCTCCTTCATTTGGATCTGCACCTATGGCCTCTTCATGCATCACCGTTTCAACTTTTGTTTCCATAAGTTCTTTCTTTGGATCTTCAACAATCTTCTTCAAAAATGGTTTCAACTTATCTTCACATTGACTGAAAATTTCTTTTAACTAACAAATCAGCAGTGGGAGAAATTTGCTCTTCACGTTTTAAGCATCCAAGAGAAGAGTTTGGACACTTTCAGGAAGACTATCAGTTTCTTTAATTGTAAAGATTAGAACATTCATGACAGCTGCAAGCATACTCTCTTGTTGCTCACTCCAGGTCGAGGTGAAGAGATATTAAACAAATGAATAATCTGATTCTCCATCTCCAATTCTATCAATAAGATGCAAGCACTAACTTCAGAAAATGTCTTTAAAACAGCTGCTCTTCTTGGAAACAAGCTACTACCAGTTTCATCCAAATCTTGAAAACTTTCCACTATCATATTTAATATGATCTTCATAGTTTCGTCACCATAGGGCAACTCGGGAATTACAATCCTTATTATCTCCATGAAACAAGAAGAAATCAGCAGCTTGGTTTCTTCATCAGGATGCCCCAACCAATAGGGTTGATTCAAAAAATTCACTACAGATGTTAAAGCCAACCGCATTTCCTCGGAAGGTGATGGCTTCACTTGTCCCAAATATCGTTCTAACAAATGAAGAATGTTCTCTTCATTTTCTCTTGACTGAAATTATTTGCCAAGTCTCTTTCTAGCCATAAAGAGTCTTTGCCAACTTCATCTCTTCTTCATTAGCCATGCTCAACTGCGAACTTCTAGATACCACAGGGAGCTGAACTAGAATCTATTTTGACTTTGGGATTGATACTGGAGATCATTGTCATTCATTTGTCTAAACATGAAGCACTGATCCACAGGATCGCAGGATCTTCTGCTCTGATACCACTAAAATATACCTTCTCAATTTTTTCTTGATTTTTAATATCAATTACAATGCAACACACACCCGTTAAGGTTAGCTCCAAAACCAAAACGATGCAGAAAAGTAATTCTAACCAAGAATGCGCCCTAAGACCACTGAAGGAGGAGGGGTGGGCATATGGTCAGAGGATCCCTAGGATCTAAATAACTCAATAACTAAAATTGATTACAACTGAAAGTAAATGATAAGACTCAATGCCAAGAATGTGCACACAAGATCCTTTTGAAGGTGAGGTGCTAACATATGGCGGAGTACTTATTACAAACTGAAATTAACTTAGGCAGATAACCAACCATGAGAATTTCCACACTACCACTTGAACAGTGGGGGGAAAAACATTACAATGCAAAACTAATTCATCCGCTACGGCGAGCATCCACTTATGAGTGGGAATTCGCCACTTTATAGTGGGTGATAAATGAGAGATTAATTTCTTCTTTCTCCACACTAGCGATAAACCATCCAAGAGTTACAAAGATGTGAAATTAAACACAAGACTATGCAGCAAATTAAATGACTGGAACAGTACTACTATTTACAGTCTTACAATGAAAAATAACTGCACATTTCAAGTGTTATTACAATATTTTCAAAGCACAATGAAGAAGATGAGCTCCCACTTTTATAATCTCTCAATTATTGAAGATGGAAACCAAAATCTGTTCTAACCCATAAGCTCATATGAAAGATAGCAAACTGAAATAACATAACTAGCAACTAACCTTCATTAAATTACCCATAGCTTCACCCCAAACAGCTCCTATCTCTTCCAAACGGAATGTACATGGAATTAACAGCATTGATGCCCAAGAAATATTGCACATCAAGAAAAGAGCTAGGTCTGATATAAACCAGCGGCCTGTAATTGTTCAACCAACAACTATGCAACATCCAAATGTTCATAACGTCATCAAAACTTCAAAGACAAATTCCAAACTGAACTTACAATACCCCAATATCATGGCAATCAGCTTCAAGCTCAAACATGACCCAAAACAGCCACTAATGAGGAAGCTCGAATTCCAAAGCAAGGCACATGAGAATGGTACGGCCCTAGAGGTAGTACGGCCTCCTCTAGAAAATTCAACACTTCACAATTAAATCTAAAACTTTGCAATTGGGGTTGCCCTTAGCATAGAATTGATTAGCAAAAATACCCATAAGCAAATAAAATTCATATAAACAGCTGTATTCAAAAATCTCCTTCAGCCATGTTGAAACCAACAAGCACAAATTTGGAAAATCTCACCAAATTCTTCAACGTTGATGCACAATATGCACTTCTGAATGAAGCACTCACAACTGACCATCTAGGGAACCATAGTTTCAGGCCCGAAGAATGGTGTAGAAAGCTAACCTTCCCCTTAGCCGGGTTCTGAATTCAATCCAGTAGCATTTCGATATCATAAACCAAAAGATAAGAATGAAGGCTCCAAGCATCAATAAATAAGCTTCAGTTGGGAAAATGAAGCAGCTTGTAACTCCAACAAGAAACTATTCAAATTCCCCAAGGGACGCCACCTCTCACACATTCACTTTTTTCTTTTTGAATTAATAAAATATTTATCAACTTCCTTTAGGCCATTTTCAAGTTGCAATAAGTAAACATTTATCAAAATATTAAATGCTCAAATAGACCCCTTAATGTCCCCTCTGTAAAAACAACTTTAAGTCATCAATCCTAGGCGTGGGGTACAACTTCAAGACATGGAAATTGACTAAGTATGACCAACTTCAAGACATGGAAATTGACTAAGTATGAAACTTAGTCCAAGGAGGTAGCCAAGTGCAACACCCAAACTGCAATTGATGAACTACTAAAAATAGCAAATTGATGCTAAACAAGTTGAACCAAACTGATGATGATGCCACTGCCACAAATGAACTTACTAAAAATAGCAATTTCCCAAAATAGTAAGTTTACTTCAAAACCATCAGAAAACTAAACTGATCAACCAAACAGAACTGCAGATGATTGAGCTACTGCTAGAATGATACTGCTAAAAATAGACTTACCAAAAATAGCAAACTGCTATAAATAGTAAGTTTGCAAAACTTCTTCAAAACCCCAACAAGATAGGAAACCCTAATTTTACCTCTAACGAGCCTACGGCCTTCCAAAAATAGGCTATTAGTCACTGAAGGGCGCATAGCTAAAATGGGGACATTACAAAAGAAGAGGACTAACATGAAACAGCATTCACCACCAAGTGGAGAACATGTGCATATAGTACAATGCCATTTGGATTATCCAATGTGGGAGCCATTTTCCAGCAACCATGGGTATTGCCTTCAAAGAACTCACCAACAAAATTATCCTAACCTGCCATGATGACCCCTTTATGTTTTCCAAGAGAACCTAGAAAATATTTTTTAGAACTGCCAAGCATTTGATATATCTCTTAATCCAAAGAAATACATTTTTGGTGATCCTCAAGGTAAACTCTTCAGTCATGTGATGTCCAAATAAGGGATTGTCATTGATCCAAACAAGTTGCAAGCTATTTCAGAGCTTACTTTGCCATTGAACAAGAAAGTCCTATAGTAATTTCTTGGTAAGATCAATTTTGTAGGCAAATTCATTTCTGGCTTTGCAAGTTTAGCGAGACCCCTCACACTCATGCTAAAGAAAGATCAGGAAATCAAATGGACCTTAGAAGGTAGGGAAGCATCTGAATCAATCAAGGAAGCGATAGCAACAACTCCGGTGTAAAGGAATTCATATTTCTCTTAAAGATTTCATCATTTATGTTTATGAAGGTAAACAAAACATAGCATTAGTTCTTACACAAGAAAGATGAGGAAGGCGATGTTCTCTTCCCATTGACTGAAATTCTCACGATACAACTTAGAAAGACAGATTATCCACAATCAGAGCATGGATCAACAAGATCATCCCAGTGCAAGCATCAAGATCTCCCAAATGAATGGCATCATCCAAGATGGAGCAACATCCACATGAACAAAAAAGTGATGATAATTTTGGAAGAAAGTAACACAGTATGATGAAAGTAACCCAACGAAGGGATGAGTCTGTTTGGACGTCAAACCACATCTACCTTGCATAACATATTTTTGGCAATGCAAATTACCCCAACCTACTAGGACCCATGAATGCTGTCATTTGATTCGCCAAAGCTAAACCACCTATGAATAAAGGAAAAATTAACAAATTATTGCCTTGTGATTGTAGAATAGCATTTATTTTTTGTCTTTCCTAGCAGCTACAACCTGTGCATTGAGCATGGTTAAGCATTTCAGCCCGGAACATGTGAGATTCACATCTATGTATATCTTGTTATCAAAAGACAAATACCTTCTCACCCTTAAAGGCTCTCAAAATTGAATGAGAAGAGTACCACCACTCAAGCCTCATCAAGGAGAATGGCCATGAGGTACAAGAATCCCAAAGGTTATGCTGTTTAGATAGGCATGTGCTTGACAAAACCTC
>VDFB02252616.1:237106867-237344463 GCA_007258455.2 Sequoia sempervirens
TCGAGCGTCAGCAACGACATAAGGAGCGTGTAACCTTGAGAGGGCCTTCTGAAATCTATTGTTGAATGCATGGATGGGCTCTTGGCCCTGTCTTCTTACCTCTGCGAATTGACGATAAAGTTCTACAAGGGTGATCGGTATACCAAACTTTCCGATGAAGGCCTCCTTCATCTGCTCCCATGTTCTTATAGACCCCATTGGTAAGTGAATGAACCAAAAATGAGCCTCTTCTCCCAAAGAATATGGAAATAGGCGGCAAGCCACGTCCGCATATCCAATCTGCCTATTGCGTAGGTGACCTTCAAACATCTTGATATGGTCCTCGGCCGTGTAGTGAACATCATTGGCAATGAACTTAGGACAAAAATTTTCAGGATTCTTTGGCATCTCATGGTAGTCTTGAAATTCTAGCGGAGACGGGTTGGTAACCAACCATGTAGCACCGTTTGGAGCGGGTTGGCCTCCTTGCTGACCTCCTGGTTGAGCCATTGCTTGAACTGGTAGTCGCCTTTGATACACAATCACTTGGGCCGGCTGTTGTACAACAGCTTGAACTTGTTTCGGCTGAGCAAACCTCGAAGCACTAGGTGGGGTTTTGAATAAACTTGAAATTTCTTCTCCGCTTTCTTCGCTTGATTGAACTTCTTCGTTTGATAAAAATTCTTCACTTGACTTGACTTCTTTGCTTGAATGAACTTCTTTCTTCCTCCTTGATCTTGTAGGTAGCTCTAACTCCACAAAATCTTTATATGAACTGGGCGTAGACCTCAAGATTCTCTTCAACTTGTCTGGCGAAAATGAACCGATACGATCCAGGATGTAAATGCTTCTTCTATGGGCGGCACGCGAGATTGTTCAACTCTAAGAGAACACCATCTTGACTCATAATAACTTTCTCCAAAAGAACTTTTTGTATTTCAAACCCTTTCTACTTCAACACAACTGTATGCTATAGCTATTGTTCGCATTCGCCCTCCTTCTAGCGCCAATTCTGTTGACGTGGTTTTTGAGACCGCACCAACACAGAATAAAGTCTCCCAACGGACGCTCTATCCTCTCTTGAACAAAGTATTCAGCATGCTAAGATTGCGAGTAAGATCATGCTTTCAACTCCAAGGTTCCTTTAAGTGCTAATAGGCTCACTTTGGCCTCGATGTGATATTGCTGGTATGTCAAGGGGACTTACACAATTGTTCACGGCTAACAACAAACAGACTAAGGGTTTTCGCAGGATTCAAATGACGGCAAGTGAGCCAGTTTCCTAATTTAACCGAAATAAACTCAATTTTAAAAAGGGTGTAGGGCCTAAGAAGTTTATGTTCCCATTCTAAATGCAGGATATGTGGAGCTTCATTTCAATAGACTTCAACCAGATTTCACCTAGCCTCCGTCGGACAGCTTCAGTAAAATCGGTGCAATCTTCAAGGGGAATAGCAAAAGATGTTCAAATTATGACTTAACATACATACACCATCAGAACGACGCATGTAAGCATGTAAACCACAACCGAAGTTAAACTCAAGGTAATGTCCAGTTGACCACGCAAGGCGGACTTATCATCAACAAGCCGCTAGTGGTATGGAATAAAGCGAAGCTATCTCAATAAAACACCACACATCAAAGTAAGCTACTTGCATGAAATTAAGCTACTTGGATACGAAAGGAAGAAGAAACCTTGCTAGCATTTCATGACAAGACTAATTCCATCATCAATGAAAAGATCTATTATCATAAAATGTGTTACACAACAATCTCCTCAAAAGTTTTCAAAGGGAAAACTTTCTCTCTTCTCCAAATTATGCAAAAATGCTCTACAATGCTACACTATCTAGCTCTAATACTAATACTCTCTCAATGTCTACTCTGATTCTAACTTATTCTAATCTCCACTTAGTTACAAATGAGGGGGACTCCCCCTTTATATAGCTAGCCAAGTCACAAAAGACGGCTAGGGTTACAATTAATAGAGTGGCCAAAATCGTGCCACCTCAGCCCTAAATAATATTGCCCTAAAAACTGCCACAGAGGAGAGTGGGGTAATAAATGCGCCATAATGTCCACCATCATCCTTCTAGAAGATTCCGTTTGTAGACGCGTTCATACTGTTCTCGATCTTCTCTCTTGGCATTCTTCCACTTGAGGGTCTTCATTCTTCTTTTCATCTTAAGCCTTGAAAATGTTTCTTCAACACTTAGCCATTTTCTTGCAAATTTTCCTCCTTCGAGATTGAAACTCATCTTCATCGTGCTTCCACTTCAAGTCATCAACGCTTGGCCTCAACATTTCTCCTGCAAAACAAGCAAGGAGAGGGGTATTAGAATACTTCATGATTAAACTTAACTCACTTACCTGATCTTCATGCTTTGATCTCCAAGCTTTCATCGCCAACTTTGTGTTCAAGTTCATGCCTTAATTTTCCTCCTTGAGAACTTCATTTCACCTGCTGGAGCCCCCTCAACCTTGATTTTGGCCACCTCTTCACAAGAGAACTCAATTTACGAAGGATTCGAGCAAATTCACCTAGGCAGTTTCTTTCAAATTCATCGTCTGGAGGATTTCACCTTGAGAACACATTTTTTTTATTTTGCCTTAGAAAATTTTCAAAATTCCCTTATGAAATCCATCAACCTGGTGCCCACTCAAAATCTTTCATCACAAAATCCTCAACAAGCTGTGGAAGGCCTTAAAATCAACTCCTTGTCAATAATTTCGATACCCAGAAGAAAATTTTCTCCGGAACGCTTCGAATTCATGGGTACCCAACGAACGGGTTCATTTTATTTTTTTGAATTTCGAACCTTTACTATATTAGTAATCAAATTTATTCTCGTTCTTCGATCTTCTCTGAGAAGATTTGCTCTAACTTGGAAATTTTTTATCAATCCCGTGGAGCTGGCATCACTGACTTCATCCCTGGCAACTCTGCTCGTGCTTCAAGAAAATCTTATCTCCGCTCCGGACTTAAGCATTTTTCTAAGGAAAATATTTTGTGCCTTAGAAATTTTTTTGAATCACTCTGGAAATTTTGCCTTAGAAAATTTTGTTTGCCTGCCAGCGAGAGAAGTATCATCTTCACTTAGAGAAAAATTTATCCGTGCCTAGCACACTGTCATTGCTCACTTCGCACTTCACACTTGAAAATATTTATTTGAAAACCCAACACCTAGGCAACTCCCTCAATACTTAGAAAATCTTTTATTTTTTTACTTGAGGCGCCTAGCACTTGAGAGAAAATCACGCCTAGAAAATATTTTCAACACCCTGGGATATTTCTTCATCACCTTACCTTCAATGCTTAGCAATGTTTACCACTATCTTGAGCGCGTTTCACATTGAGGAGAGGATGTTACCATGCCACGGTGACTTTTATCAATTTTCACTCCCAATTTTCACTTCAAAATTACTCTTTATTGGACGCATTCAACACAGAGAGAGGAAAGTCAACATACTTCAATCACTTCCAAGCTTATATGGCACATTTAGAGGTTGAGAAGAATCTTTTCCAACGCCTAGTATGTGACTCCTGGACTTCCTCATTTTGTCCTCACATGGCTGCTTTTGGGCGCATTTAGGCATGCAAGGAGGATGAAAACTGTTGACCACGTTGACCCACTTCCTTCAGGCGCATTTCAGACTTGCTGATGGATGAAACTTTTTTTTCAACGCCTTACTCTTTTGTCTTTACATGCCCTGTTTTGGGCGCATTTCTTATAAGCTGAAGGATGGGCGCATATTGCATGGGGTAAAGGATGAACTTTCGAACACCACCCAACACATGACTTTTGGACTTCCAGTTTTTGTCTTTACATGGCCCATTTTGGGCGCATTTCAGCATGCATGGAGGACGGATTTTGTTGACCCTTTTGACCCTTTTGGGCGCATTTCTTACTTGATGGAGGATGACACATTTCCAATGCCTTAGCTGGTGGCTTTTCAGCTTCCTTTGTTTTGTCCTCATGTGGCCCCATTTGGGCGCATTTAGGCCTAGGAGAAGGATGAAGTTTGTCACTTAGAAATTTTTTATGCTATCAACCTCCCTTGGGCGCATTTAGGCCTAGCTACAGGATAAAAAGCATTGACCACTTTGACTTATTCTCTTTTGGGCGAATTTCACCTCTTGAGGAGGACGAGTTTGCCTTAGAAAATTTTTTCCTTGATGTGTCTTGTAGCTGGGCGGATTTCACATGTGTTGGAGGATGAAAACAAACACTTAGAAAATTTTAAAACTTCCTCCTGAGTTCCCTTGGGCGCATTTTGCCCCTACTGCAGGATGAACAATGTTGACCTCCTTTGACTTCTTGTGCCTTGGGCGCATTTTGCCCTGGGTGGTGGATGAACTCACATTACTTTGAATTTTTTATGCCTGACATATACTTGAAGGCGCATTTCTTATGCCTGCCGGACGAGACTCCAGACTTAGACAAATTTTCATCACCTTTCGCCTGCTTACGTGCCCTGCTATTTATAGTAAGTTCTCTGAATTTGCATCTCTGAAGCTTGAATTGTCTTGAAATTTTGAACGTAGCATCCTCGTAACCTTATCAACCTGTAGGCACTGCCACTTTTAATCATCCTGCTATTTTTAGCCTGTTTCTGAGGGTGGCTTACTATAAATAGTAAGCTCTTGATTCTGATAGCTCCCAAGCTCCGATCGAGTTGAAATTTGAGGGAGGCGACCCTCACCTCGTGACCTGCTGGCTGACACTGACGCATGCAGCTGATTTACTATTTTTAGCATGTTTCCGATTTGACTTACTATAAATAGTAAGTGCTCCGGTTGACCAGGTGCTTTGCTTGAGTTTGATGAAGAGATCAGAAATATACGCTAAGTTTTTGATTTCATTTTGAGGGCTGCCTTGATTTCCCTGGTCTGACATGCTCTTCAACCTATTGTATCAACCTTGAAGAGGCTCATCTCTTTTGCCAACGCTCAGCAAGATTTCTTTGAATAAGGTGAAATCACCCGGGCAACTTCTCCAGGCTCTAAAATGTTGTACCTTTCACAGAATCCCCCATTCAAATGGGACCCACAAATTTTTCTCCCTATGGAATTTGGGGGAATTTTTGCTTTCTCCTCGTTCAGCTCCAAAAACTTTCTGCCTTTAAGGATTCTCGAAGTGGTCATTTTGAACGCAAAGATTTACCAACATTGAAATTAGGGTTTCAATCAGAATCATATCAGACCAAATTGATTTTTTTCAGCTTTTGAGCCTTCAGTGCTATCACACGACTCAAAAGTAAGTTGAATTTTTTTGCTTCTGCCAACGCGAGCTTTTGTATACTCTGTTTAGGGTGTGATTCTTCGGATCTCAACATCAGACAATTCACTACATTCTGAGCACTTACTAAAAATAGTAAGTACCTCAGAATTCGATGAAAATCTGTTGGGAGCCTGCTGGAAACACACTGACAACAATATTAAGCTCAATCTTCAATATATTCACTTTATTCGACCTCAAACTGACCAGGAAGACACAAACCCTAATTTCAGACTTGGCCAAATTCATGTTGAAGCTTGCAGACGGGAACGTCCCCAGAAAGCAGACCTCAGAAAAGAGACAGACGAAGAGAGAGACACAAAAACCAAAGCCAAAAAGACCAAAATGGAGCAAAAATTAGGGGTCCCCATCTAAATGGGGCGATGTGTGAAAAAAGGTCACAACAGAACTTACTATTTTTAGCCAGTGCTTGCATATTGGAGATTTTTCTGGGTTTTTCTGGGTTTTTCATGATTTCTCAGGCAATATGACATGCAAGATCATCCGGCAGCCGGTCGGTCACTTTTTCGACCGCTTTCTATTTTTAGCAGGTATCACTTGGGCAGCTACTCAACACTTCAGGATTGTAAGCTGATCATCATGCAACTGAAACGAGGTCAAACGGAGCTCATCTGAGCAACATGCACAAAATTAGGGTTTCGAGCTTCAGCGCTAAAAATGAGTAGTCAGAGGTCAAAATGTTCAAAACTGAGGTATCCATCATGGTCAGCATCCTTCAGAGAATCCGCTGGCAGAATTTGAAGGCAATCGGAGAACCTGCTATTTCTAGTAAAGTGTTCCAGACACAGGCTATAAATAGAAAGTTGATCTCGGCGTCAGCATAGACGAGCAAATTCACCAGCAAGGAGCGCGCTGTCCAAATTTCAACTCAAACGGAGCAAAGGAAGTCTCAGAAACAGGCACTTACTATAAATAGTAAGTCACTTCAGAAACAGCTATAATTGGCAGGTCAGCATCGAATCTCAGCAGGTACGAGTCAAACATGTGATGAGGGACCTTTGGCGCGAATTTCGAGATAAACGGAGTTACAGAGGATGAAGAATCAGATAATTGCTATTTTTAGCAGGTCAAGACCGAAAATTAGGGTTTCCTAAAATCAAGGACAGAGCAGGACAGTCAAGCGAAAACAGCATCCAGTGACGATCACCGTGCTTCAGGCATTCAACACACAAAATTCGGAGACTTTCTGAGCAATTTCTATTTTTAGCAAGTTGCTAAAAATATCAGGTACAAACAGGCATCGGGCATCGACAGCACAAGTCAATCGAAATTCAGAGCAGGGCAAAAATCAGGCTTTCCAAGGTCAGAATCCAGTCAACGGCGCAAAATTTAAGGAACATTCTAAAAATAGAAAGCCAGGGAAAATTAGGGTTAACAGAGAAAAATCAACTTAAATCTGGCAGAAGGCGTAAAATTTGCTAAAATGGATAAAATTTCAAGTCCGGCATGGAAACTCGCTTTGAAGGCTGAACAGAGGCAGAAAATTGGCTAAGTCTGGAAAGTTGGAAGCTCTGCTAGCTAAATGCGCCTAGGAGGTTAAAAGTTCTTCAAAGACATTTAGTTGGAAATAGCCTAGTCAAAATGCGCCCATGACAAAAATGAATGTTGCACTAGCAAAATGCGCCCTTGGCAAGAAGGAAGCTGGAAAACTCTCTAAGTCACGCAAATTGGACGGAGACCCTCTCATATGCGCCTAAGTGATGAAAATGGATGTTGCCCATGTAAAATGCGCCTTAACTCAAGGAAGGAGGTTGAAAATTTACTAAGGCACGAAACTTGATGCTTGACCCCTCATATGTGCCTAAGTCAAAAACTAGACGCCCATGGGTCAAAATGCGCCCCTCTTCAGAATGGAAGTTGCTAGTGTTAAATGCGCCCTTGGAAGCAACGTGAGGAAGGTAAAAATTTCACTAAGTGCGAAAACTAAAAGTTCAACATGCCAAAAGCGCCCCTGAGCATTGAAGACTAAGAAAATTTGCTGAGTGACAAACTGGAAGTAAGCATGGTCATATGCGCCCTTGGAGTTGAAGGATGTAGAATTTCACTAAGTGCGAAAATTGAAAGTACCACATGATAAATGCGCCTAAGATGTAAACTGGAGGTTGCTTATATGAAATGCGCCTTTGCCTGGGAAATGAGTCTTAAAAATATTCTAAGTGTCGAAACTGGAAGTTGGGGGTCCCAGATGCGCCCCACTTTAAAAGCACGCCAAAGACATAAGCTGAAAGCTGTGGATGCCATATGCGCCCCAGATTGGATGCTCCCTATATAATTTGCACCCAAGGTGATCAAACTAAAAGTGAGACCCATCATTTGCGCCTTAAGAGTTTAAAAACTCGCCTGTGTTAAGCATGAAAGTCCCACCTCCCATATGCGCCCATGATGAAACTGAGATCACCAAAAGTGATTTGCGCCTGTGATAAATTGAAAGATTGACCTATGAGGTGCGCCTGAGGGGATTAAGAGTAAAAAATTGGCTAAGGCGTGAAAGTGAAAGTTGCAAGTGTAAAATGCACCCCAAGTCAAAATTGGAAGTAGCAACAGGCAAATGCGCCCTTGAGGAGAAAGTAAGTTGGGAAAATTTCCAAATCACTAAATTGAAACCTCCACCTATGTTTTCCGCCTTGGAGCTGAGGGTGTGATTTGCGCCCAATAAGAATAATAGAAATTCAAAATTGAAAGTTGCCCAAGGGATTTGTGCCTCAAAGTTCATAGGGTCATTTGCGCCTGAGGATGGCTTGGAAAATGCTAAGTCCGCCATGTGAAATGCACTCACCAGAGAGAATTGAAGCTTCAACCTCTAAATGCGCCTAAGCGTTAAAAGTGGAAGCTCCAGATACCATTTGCGCCTAAGGAATAAACTAAAAGTTAACCCATCCAGACGTGCCTAAGGCATTGATTGAAGCATGATATATGAAATGCGCCTTTGAGTGTTAAGATTGGAACCTCCACCATGAATATGCGCCCAAGTAAGAAGAATGGGGAAGAGCGTTAAAAATGAAAATTCAGTATATCAGATGCGCCCCAAGTGAAAGCCAACCTTTGAATATGCGCCTTAAAATGGAAATGGTGTAAAGACGTCTGAGACATTTAAAGTGAAATTTCAAGCTATAATACGCATCTTGGAGAAAATAAAATTTGAAGTTTGACCAAGGCGTTAAATATGAGAATAAAATTAAAAAGCGTTGGATTTAAATGTTTGTGCCTTGGTTTAGAAAAAAAAATCAAGCATTGAAGTTAAATGTTCCCCTCCAAATTGCGCCCAAGAAGTGAAATCGAAATGCGTTAATAATAAAAATCAATAAGGCGTTTGGAAGTTATATAATTTCTCCAAGCAATTAATTTTAATTTTTGCTTAAGACAGAGAAATTAATTAATTTAATTAATTAATTATTTTCCTAAGTTTAAATTTTAAATTCCCCCTTTCGATTTTGACCCATGAAATTTTAAAATTCAGATGATTTTAACACGGGGAATTTATTCTGGAGTCAATTACGGATGGAAAATAAAATTGTGCCTAGCCAGTTTTGACGGTTGATATCGAATATTTAAGTGCGTTGAAGAAATAAATTAAAATGGCTTTTAAATTAAATTTTAATAAATTAAAAATGCCATTTTAAATATGCAGTTAGGATTATTTCAAATCGGAGCAAAAATGATTTTTCAAGATTACTGGCAGTCGGGAGGGAAATTTTAAATTTAAATCGAGGAAAGAATCTCCCCGAATAGCAAATTGTCATAACAACTGCCAGACGACTAGAATATTCCCTTTTAAATTTAGCAAATGTGTCAGTCATGATGAAGGGAATAAAAGGCATCTGCTAAAATTAGCACCAGTCTTTTGCTATAAAACTCTGAGGATTTTCATTCTCGTTTCACAAGATTCGAAGTTAAAATTTATGCTGGCAAGTTGAGTTGTGAGGTTTTCAATTTGAGAGTTGCTGAAAGAGTGGGGTGCTAAGTTCGATTTTTGCAAGAGATTGAAGTTGCTGAAAGTTGATTTCTTGAAGTTGCTGAGATTTGGAGTTGCGAAGTGCTGCGATTTAAAGCTTGAAGGGTTAAGCATTTTTATTTCTTCACGTTGCTGAGGTAAGTACTCGAAGTTGCTGAGACTTTGTATTTTGCTGGAAGTTGAAATGTTTTTGAAGCTGAGAGTTAAAATGCTGAAATCATTTATTTAGGCTGGAAGATTGAAATTGTTTGAATTCGAAATTGATTGAGCTTTAAATTTTTGGAAGTTAGAGTCAAATCAGATTTAAATTGTTGAAGCCTTCGAAGTTGCTGTTTTATAATGTTCGAAGTGTTGATTTGAGATTGCTTTCGGAAGTTGCTGATTTATAACTTTCGAAAGGTTGATTTTAATTTGTTGAGGTTTGCTGATTTGAACTTGCTCGTTTAAAACTCTCGGACTTATTTAAACTCTTCGAAGTTGCTGATGTATAACTGTCGAAGAGCTGATTTGAAACTTGGTAGTTTATAAATTGCAAGCTTGCTGACTTTAAATGTTCGAAATTGCTGATTTGAATGTTGCTGAAACTTAACACGTTTTCCGAGGCTGAAATTGTTGGAGTTAATTTCTTACGGGAAGTTGAATATTCCTTTTGGCTGCAAGTTGTTGAAGGTTGAAGTTTAATTATCGAGAAGTCAAAGTTGGCTGCTGAGGCTATTAACTTGCATTTATTTTTGCAGCCAACTCCAGCCGCCAGCCATCCCACGTGATTTTTATTTTAAAAAGTCGGAAGTGTAATGTTCGCTTTTTGTCTTGCAGATGGCTGATGCTGCTGGAACTAGCAAGGCTGGAGCTAAGGCTACCAACAATGAAGCTGTCAAAGAGAACGCCTCCAGGCAGGCGATTATCAAGGGTCTGAAGAAGCCTTTTATCCTAGAATCCAAGATCGTGTCAAAGTATGGGAACTCGACGGACACCAATCTCGGGCCATTCAACCTCGAAGCCTTCATGCATAGAATGTATGGGCAGGGTGGAAATCTTCCAACGGAGGCATCGCGCAATATTGTGAAGAGCGGATTGTACTCAGCAGCAGGTTTCCAACCAGTGGTCCGTTGTCCCAAGTTGATCCTAGAGTGTGCCAACTTCTACAATTCCGAGGATCGGACTATCAGCTCTCCGGATGGTATGATCATGGCTAATTTCGCTCCCGATGCAATTGGCGAGGCGTTTGGGATACTTGCTACGGATAATATGTTGTATAAATCCAAGGCTAAGGCTGACAAGATGTACGCCACGACCTTTGAAAAGTGCATGAAAAGGATAAACACCACGTGGATGCGAAAGCCAAAGCCTCCTGCTGCCAGGCTGCCGAAACAGATAATCTCAGAGGAGCTAAAGCAAGAGTACTGCGACATAATTATGCTGCTTAGCAGAGTTAATGGCAGCCCGCAGTCATTTGCGTTCGAGCCATGGATGTTCTTCTACATCAGTGTAGTGCTCAAAGGAAAAGAGCAAGTAAATTGGGCGAAGATGATAAGTGATAATATCGATGAGCAATTCAGGAATCTCAGGAGAACACAAACATTTTACATGAGCTCGTATGTTATTTACATGCTTGCTCGTATGACCAAGTATAGAGGATTGGCGTACCAGGAGCCAATTGGCTGCGGATATAATCAGTTCAAGATTCACCAGTCCTACAGACAGTTACATCTTACTCACACTGGTGACTTTCAGAGAGTGAATGACGCTTTTACCATGTACATCACAAGGACCCCTCAGCAAAGGCTACAACAGAGGATATCCGAGGAAGCTCAGATGCTGATCGAAGAATATGGGTGTTGGTTCGTCCAATTCCCGAAGTTTACCTATCTGAGGCTTCCGGGTTACGATTCATATGTTTACAAATTGCCAAGGTATCCAACTAACAGAATGATATTACTTGAGTTGTCCAGGCAATTGGTAGCCTATGACAAGATCATTAGAAGGAAGAAGAAGGGAGGCTTGCATTTTCCCATTGTGTTGGGAAATTCACTCGAAGAATGCCCTACCTTGCAAGCAGCTAAAGAGGCCGAAGATGAGCTGAAATTTTACAAGCTGACTCTTCATACGAGCCGACAAGATTTTGATCCTAAGGGAATGATTGGAACGGTGCAAGGAGTGGAGTACAGACACAGGGCTCACCTGGAAGACTTTTGGGCGAATGCTGGGAGTGAGGATGAAATCAGAAAAAGAATGTTTTTGAGGCTGCCACTCAAATTGATTAGGGAGTGTGAAGTTATCCGGGTACCAGATCAGGTCGAGGAGGATACTAGGGTCACCCATCCTGACTATGAAGCAATAAAGAATACTCCGATTCCACCGGTAGATTGGGCCGAACCAGAGATTGCAGATTTAGATACCTTGTCTATTCCCGTCCTGACCTTTACAAGGGCTTGGGTGGATGAGCGAGTTAACAGATTAAGGAGGAGGTCAGTTGCCCTTACATATGACCTCATGGGTGATAAAAGGCCACCAGTGTTAGCAAAGAGGAAGAAGCAGCTCACACGAGGTCCAGAATCCAGAAGGGAACCCGTTCAGCCGGAGTCTCAGGGGACAGAAGACACTACATCCACTCAGCTGGTATCTCATTCTTCCAGTGTGCGTGAAGTTTCATTATTTGCTGGTCAGAGGGCTTGAGGGAATGCAGAGCCGGAGGTTGGAGAAGTCAACCAGCCAATGCCAAGAGAAATAGATACTCAGAGTGTCAATAATCCTGAAGGTGCCGGTAAGCGGGATGAAGGGGAAGAATCGGATATGGAAACCCACTTCGATTTTTCCTTCGGAGAGGAAGATGCTGGGACTCATGAGGGAAGTGATCAAAATGCTGAAATAATCGAGCCTCAGCCAAATACTGCTCGAGAAGAAGTTCGGGAAGTAGAAGCAACTGAAGAGCAGCCCCTCATCATTTATGATATTCAGCGCAATTGGCTATCACAGGCGATCAGAAGGGACCAAGATGATGATGCGGACCTGGCAGTTGAAATGGAAGAACTCCTAAACAGAACAAGCAAGTCGCCTAAGCGGAAGAGGGCAAGAAAGTATACGAGGATGGAAACTGATGAGGCAGGGTCCCGTAGCCTTCATATTGCTGTCCCGAGGAAAGACCATGATCTGAGTGATGCAATGCCGGAGAACTACACGATCACCACAATTGAGTTGGGACGTCCTTCCGGAGCGCAAGTAGTGGAAGAAGCTGAAAGTTCATTTCAGGCATTGAAAGATAGGCTGGTGAAGAAGGAAGGAAAGTACAAGAGATTAAAGAAAGAGCACAAGGCGTTGGTTGAGTATGTGCAACATCTCGCACATCCTGTCACTCAAGATAATCCGGTAGTAGAGCTTCCGCCTGAGCTACCACGTGAGCCAATCAGCGGCCTTGAAGAAGTTAAGAGGGCTGTACGGGAAGGAGACAAATGGATAGGCAGTGTCCGCACTGAGGCAGAAAAATTCATGGCCGATCTCGTCTCCGCATTTCAGAATGCATCTGGTATTCTCTCACGCCTAGATAACGTCGAGCAAGCTTGGGGAGATACCCATATCTTTCAGGATAAAACTATCCCTCGCCTTGCTGTATTGATGCGTGTGCCCACGCAGACTTTGGTGAATGAAGGGGTAATCCAGGCAAGTGATAGGTATGATTTTCGTGGGTGGCATTCGACGGCATTCACAGGGAAGAGTTTCTTTGATACTGCAGCTATGGAGTCCTCCAGGATCAAGAAGGCTATGAGGAATATCCATGAGGGTATCCTCAACACGTTAGAGGCAGTCTTTGCCAATCGAATGACTGCTGAGGAGGTTGATGTTGAAGGGTTAAAGGCGAGATTGCAACCTTTCTTTTCTGAGATGAAGAGGTTCTCTCAGCTGGATTTTGAGAACATGGCGACGTTTTCAACAATCATTCAGAGCACGCAAGATTCTATTGAGACTTGGGGAAAGTCTTGTGAGAAGCATGAGCAAATGGTGGCCATCTTAGAGTATCAGCTGAATCTTACTCCATCAATTTCTGAGGAGGAAGTCGACACAGTGCTGGCACGATTCATAGCGTACGCGGTCAAAGAGAAGAGCAAAGGAATCCGGATCATGGACGAGAATCTTCTAGAAGGGTAGTGGGCATTGATTGCTCATAAGTGGTCAAGGGAGGAATATGCTATTTTGGGAGCATTTATGACGCCACTCCTCCACCTTCTGTCAGTGTTTAGGACAAACTCGTCTAGGGCTGAGGTGGCTCAATCTGAGCCCTCCACTGTAATTCGATCTGGACCGTCGGTTGGGACTGGCCAACTATATAAGGGGGAGTCCCCCTCATTTGTACTCTGATAGTTAGAATCAAAGAGTAGTGAGTATAGTGGATTTGAAGCAGAATAGAGAGTAGATACTTTTGAGTTAGAGTAGTTTTCATTTGCATTGTTGAAGAAGAAGGGGAATTCTCCCTTTGAGAATTTTGTAAGAGATTGTCACAAAGGCTATTCCTAATAAAGCATTTCATTGATGGTGAATTCAAACTTTGTTTTGAATAGTTCGTGAGGTTTCTTCTTCCTTTGACTTCAATTAGGAACTTAATTTCATGCTAGTAGTTAGACATGGATGTTTATGTTTGATGTAAGTGAGCTTCTTTATCCATACCACTAACGATCTTGCTGATGGTAAGCTTGTCTTGCGTGGTCAACTGGAACATTTTACACTTAACTTCGATCAAGATTCATGCATAATTATGCATCGTTATGATGGTAGTTGCACTCTTGAATCGTGATTTGAACATCATTTTTATCCTTTGAAGATTGCACTTACTTTGTTGAAGCTGTCCTATAGGAGGCTAGGCAAGGTTTGTTCGAAGTTTATTGAAGTTGAGCATAACACCCATTTGCATTTAGATTAGAGTTTAGATTTTAGGAATCTCTGCAGCCATTCAAAATTCCGCATAACCTTGATTAGTTTTAGGAAATTTGCACTCTAAAGCCAAATCATTCGCATAAAAGTCCCTTTCGAAAAGCATGTATTGGTTGTTAGTGCACGTATTCAGAACAATTACGTAAGTACACAGCATATACACATCAACCAAACTGGGTCTATTCGCATTACAAGAACCTGGGAGTTGAAAGCGTGATCTCACTTGCAATCTTAGCACGCTGAATACTTTGTTCAAGAGAGAATAGAGTGCCCATTGGGAAACTTTGTTCTGTGTTGGTGCGGTCTCAAAAACCACGTCAACAGGTGGGTGATATGGTTTTCTTTAGGATACAACCCTACAAGTAATATTCTCTAAAGAAGAGCATACCAGAGAAGAATAAGTCCCTTCTATGGACCTTATAGAGTGATTTGACATTATGAGCTAGAGCTTCCTCCAAACAATTGGATAAACATCTTGCATAAGAGCTAGAGCTTCCTCCTAGCAATTGGATCCACAACATCTTTCATGAGTCATGCTTGAAGAAGGCACTTGATCAACATTTGATACCTTCAACCAAGCAACCACCCCTTGATGATGAGAGATTAATCCTAGTGTCGAAGTAGATCCTCGAGACTAAAGAGAAGCATTTGAGGAAACTTGTGCTAACAAAGTACCTAATACAATGGAGAGGTTCGCGTTGTGAGGACACTACTTAGGAAATAGTGGCTACCTTGTATCATCCAAATTTATCTTGGTTGAGGGCAAGAAAATTCAAGAGGGAGGACTTGTAAGTCCCTTTTTGAATGCTAGCATGTTATGGGTCTCACTCACCTATTTTAAGAAGCATTCTATGATGAGTGGATGTTCGTGTGTAGGAGGAATAATTATCAATGTCTATATGCACTTGTTTTGTATTCTTTTCCTAGTGAATAAAAAAAAAATTTATATATTTTAGGGCTTCCTATAGTTTAGGAGATGGAACCTAATTTTAGAGGCCCTAGTGATTTCCCTAGGGATGTCCTATTCTTGTATCAAAGATTTCAATAGGAAATTTTGGTTAAATTATGAATTTAAAAGATATAGTCTATTTTCTAGGCTACATTTGAGAGGGATGGACATGTTGAACTATGGCATGCATGTAGTCATTGGATTTAGCTTCAAGTCTTATAATCTGGGTTTTTGATGCTTGGGTGTCCTAGATGCCAATCTCAAGTTATGATGCAATCTTTGGGCAAAGGTCTAGTCTTTCTTAATTCAAGTTCATGTCATTTCCAATACATTAATGTATAATTTTGTGACATTTAATATTAATGGAATCAATATTAATAGGCCTAATGTATTAAAAAGATTTTAGCAACAAAATATAAAAGAAGTGTGGTTGGATAAAAGGGGGATTTTTGGGTGAAAGTGAGCATCTTTTGCATTTGGAAAAAAGGATATCCTATTCTTCTTGGGTAGTTGTGTAACAATAGAGGCTTCTAGAGTTGAGGACGAAAACCTTCAAATCTCAAAGTCAAAGGGCATATTAATTTGACTTCAGTGGGAAGATTCATACAAGGTTTGTACAGGTGCATTTAGAGGGATTTCAATTGGAGTTTGTGGCCAATTTGGTGAGGATTTTGTGAAATATTCCCCCTCAGTTTTTTTAATTTTTACAATAGAAGCAACAGCACTAATTGCACAATGTGAGCGTTAGCACCAAAACCAAAGCTTTTACTTGAAAGTAACCTTGCTCATTTTGATCATCAAGATCCCCAATGGGTGAGGTGAGGGTATACGGGCAAGGGATCGTTAGCAATTGAAATTGAAAGCTGACTGAACTAGGAGGCCTAGCCTACCATGGAAATGAAAGAAATAACAACTCGACCACTTATTCAGCAGAAGTACTAAAAACTTATTACAATTAGGCGGATTGTCTAGCCATATATTCCGCACTACCACTTTTTCAGCGGGGGGAATTATTTAAACTTAAGGTGCTGTAAATAAAACTGAAAGTAACTTGCAGCAATTAAAATATGAACTGTTAGTACTACTAAACAGCGATACAATGCAAATAAGAAGCTGCAACACTCACTAATATTAAGGCATATGAGTAGTGTGGGCTTATAACCACTTTCCCAACACTTTGCAATGAATATACAGCAGAATTAAGCCTTCTTGAACAGAAATTACAGTCACAACCAAAATCTGATTTAGAAACAGTTAATACAGGAAATCAGACCTACGCATTGAAACTCAAAGAAATGGACGTAACTTTGTCAATAGTGCTCCGAATTACCTCAAACCACAGCCAAATCACAGCTAGAGGCAAGGCATCCACTTTCCAAGAAAGAAACCATGCCAAACAGCAGATACAATTAATGGCACGAGTTCCAAGACAGCCACAAGAGGGGCGGCCCTCCTCGGAGGTCGACCTCTTGCAAAATTCAAATGCTTGGAAATAAATTCCAAGATTTCAGTCACCTAGTCGTCCTACATAGACAAACAACTTGAGCGAATACCCAGAATGAAAATAAAATGTATGATGAAGCTATCAACGAATCATCGCTTCAGCCATACATAAATCAACAGTAATGCATAGGCTATACATCAACATCCTATCAAATAAACTCAATATTGAAGCTCAATATGCAGTTGTTAATTAAGCACACTCCCAATTGACCATCTAGGGAACCATAGTTTCAGGCCCGAAGAATGGTGTAAATGCTAAGCTCCCCCTTAGCCGGGTTCTGAAATCAATCCAGCAGCATAACTTTTCTATTCATCCATCAATACCCAACTCCAAATTGATGCAAGTCTTTATAGCCATTCAAGAGCAAATGAAGCATCAATAACTCCTCCAAGAAACCAATTCGTTTTCCTCCTTGGGGCGCCAACTTACATTCATGCACCTTTTTTAAATATTAAAATATTCTTTTAACTTCTCAAATTGGCGTCCACCTTAAAGTTGCATCAATAATGTATTAAATAAATCATTTAATGCACAAAGGAGTTTGACCCCCTTAATGGCCCCTGATTAAAACAACATGAAGTCATTGCACTAGGCGTGGGGTACAACTGCTAGACATAAAATTTGACTAAGAAACTCAATCCCAAGGGTGTAGCCAAGAGTGATGCCAAGACTGAACTGGAAGACTGCCAAATATAGCAAACTGATAATAGCCGAGCTGGACCCAATTAATAATGTTGTCACTGCCACAAATAATCTTACTATAAATAGCATATGCTAAAAATGGTAAGTTCACTTCAACTCAACAGAAAGCCAAACTGATCAACCATACTGAATTGCAGATGATTGAGCTACTGCTCGAATGATACTGCTAAAAAATAGACTTATCAAAAATAGCAAACTACTATAAATAGTAAGTTTGCAAAACTTCCTCTGAACACCAACTAAGTAGTAACATGACTTACTATAAATAGTAAGTGTTTCCAAATATCTATTGAGCACAAACCGAGCAGCCATCATGACTTACTATAAATAGTAAGTGCTTGGAAAGGTTGTTAGATTCAGATGCATGTCACACCACCTCGGAAGTCTCTAAAAACCCAGAAAAAACCAGAAACCTTTCCTACATGCAAAGTATCAATCAAAATTGCATGTCATTACTTAACATGCATGTTACCTCATCCTGAAGCTCTCCAAAAACCCAGAAAGCTCCACTAGACGTGTCAGAAACTCATATATGCAAACCTTCGAAATTGCATTTGAAAGAAAAAACCCTAATTTCGCCCAATGGCCTAGCCAACAGGTTTCCTGAATTCAGCTAAACCCAAAAGAAGAGTGCAGAGCCAAAATTGGGACATTACATTTTGCTTGGGAATGATTATGAACAGACTTGTACTAGTGAGCAGCCTACTTTTCTATGTAATAATTCTTTATCATTTAAAGGATGCAAATACCAAGTGTTTTCACTTCGGTTTACTATATCATTCACATTTATGTTATTTTCCTTCCATTGTATCCGATTGAAATAAACATATATATATATATACATACAATCATGCCACTAGTTGTATAGTAGGATGGAAGCAAGTGGCAATGGACAAAAAAAGCTATATTCACATCAACATCATTATGACTTCTACACATTGAAGGATACAAAGGGATCTTATTACACTTCAAGCTTTATGAATGGGCATGTGTGATGACTGTTGATGTGATTTTTGTGACCGCACCAACGCAAAATAAAGTCGCCAACGGCTACCCTATTCTCTCTTGATCAAAGTGTTCCACATGCTAAGATTGCAAGAAATTTCATGCGTTCAACTCCAAGGTTCTTTTAGTGCGAATAGGCTCAGTTGGCTCGATGTGATTTGCTGGTATTTCAAGGGGACTTACGGAATTGTTTGGCAGTGGAGAAAGGAATTCAAATGCTCAAAAGATTTGTCTATGAAACGCAGGTTTCCTATTCTAACTAGAAAGTACTGAATTGAAATGGGGTAGGGTTTAGAGAGTCTAAATATATTCCAAGTGCGGGATATGGAGCTCAACTTCAGCAAACTTAAACCAAACTTCGCTTTGCCTCGCATCAGACAGCTTCCACGGAGTCGGTGCAATCTTCAAGGGAGATGACTAAAGATGTTTAAACCACCACTTGATATAAAGATACCATCACAACGACGCATACCATTATTCAAACTGTGATTGAAGTTAAGTACATGATATTCCAGTTGACCACACAAGGCGCATTCACCATCAGCAAATACACTAGTGGTATGGATAGACGAAGTTGCTTAGATCAAACACCACATTCCACAGTTAACATCTACTTGCATGGAATGAAAACTATATTACTTAGAACTATTTTACGCTACCACTTGAATCGAAGGATGAAGAAACCTTGCTAGCTACTCCACAACAAAGACGAAATTCACCATCAATGAAAAACTCTTTTATTGAGAGAGTGTTCACAACAATTTCTTACAAAGTTTTCAAAGGGAAAAATTTCCCTCTTCTTCAAACTACACTATCAATCTATACTAAGTTACTCCTAAGCTATCACCTAGTTGTCTCTTTACTCCGACTTCTACTCTAATGAGTTACAAATGAGGGGGACTCCCCCTTTTATAGTTGGCCAAGTCCAACGGACGGCTCAGATTACAATTGGCTGGATGGCCCAGATTGTGCCACCTCAACCCTAAACAAGATTTTCCCTAAAAACCGCCACAATGGAAAGTGGGGCAATAAATGAGCCATAATGTCCATCATCCTTCTAGAAGATTCCGTTTGTAGACGCGTTCACACTATCCTTGATCTTCTTTCTTGACGTTGCTCTTAAACTTCTTCTTTGACACTTGAGTCATACTAAGTCTCAACACTTAGCCACTTTTCGCAACTTTATCTTCCTCCGAAGGTTGTAATATCATCGTGCTCTAGCCTCAACGTTTCTCCTGCAAAACAAGCAAGGAGAAGAGTATTAGAACACTTTATAATATAAATTCAACTTACCTGATTTTCACGCTCTAATTTCCAAGCGTTCATCATCCTTGCTAGTCAACTTCATCTTTCTGCATGATGCCATGCCTTAGCCAAATTTTCCAACCCATCTTGCACTCTGCTCAGCGCACTTCATTCTGATATTTCATCCAACTCAGGCTCGAGGAAAATCCCCTCATCAAGAATTTGATCAAAAATCATCTAGGCGATCGCCTTCAAATTCATCTGCCAAGGCATTTTATCTTCAACAACATCATTTATTCCTTGCCTTGGAAAAATTTTCAAATTTCCCTTAGGAAATTCATCAACCTGGTGCCCATCAAAATTATTCACCTTGAAGGCCTCGGCAAAGTGTGGAAGACTTTAAAATCAACTCCTCATCAATAATCTTTATTACCCAGAAGAAAATTTCCTTCAGAACGCGTCGAACCCATGGGTGCACAATGAATGGGTTCACTTAATTTTCTTGAATTTTGAACCTTAGAAAATTATTTCCCTGTGAAATTTAAATCCGTTCTCCACATTAGTGAAGATTTCTTGTTGCTCTGACTTGGAAATTCTAACTCATCCTGCAATGTTGGCACCTTCTGACCTCATCACTGGCAACTTCACTCGGACTTCAGGAAAATCTTATCACCTCAGAGTCTAGGCGTATTTTCTAGAGGAGGAAATATTTGTGCCTCTAAAAATTTTTGAATCACTTAGCATTTTTTTTTTTTGAAAAATTTTCCCTTAGAAAATTTTATTCATTCTTCAATCCATCTTGCCAATGGTGAGAAAAAATTCATCAACTTCTCTTAGAAAATATTTCTTGAAAGCACATCACACTTAACATATTTTATTTTTCATCTGGCAATTTCAACGCCTAGGCATGTATTATTCATCCTTTGTATTTTATTCTCCTTAAAATTTCCAACGCCTTAGCAATTATCATCAACGCATTTGACAATTGATGAAGGATAAAACGACGCCTAGCATATTTTATTCCCATTCACCACACTACACATACTTGAGCGCATTTGGCACTTGAGGAGAATGAAGACTTTCAACGCCCAACAAGTGACTTTTGAGCTTCCTTAATTTCGTCTTCACATGGCCCCATTTGGGCGCATTTTAGCATGTGAGGTGGCTGAGGAAATTTCTTGCTTGGAAAATTTTCTAGCATTTTTGCTTGAAGTGGGCGCATTTCCCTGGTGGTGAAGGATGAAAACTTACACTTAGAAAATTTTGCAACATGAGACCTTGAGCTGGGCACATTTTGGGGGGTGAGAAGGACGAATTCAACACTTAGAAAATTTTTTAACTCTCATGCTTCAAGGTGGGCGCATTTTGGCATAGGAGGTGGATAAACTTTGTTGACTTTCCTTGACTTCCTGCTTCATGGGCGCATTTTGCCTAGGCAGGTGGATGAAGTTCTTGACTTAGAAATTTTCTCAGCCATTTGTGCTTGAGGGCGCATTTTACTATGCGAGGGGGATGAACATCAACACAACCATTTTTTTCTCGTCCCTGCCAGTTTCTCCATGCCTTACTATAAATAGTAAGCTTCTTAATTATTACACCTCAGAAGCTCAAATCGATTTGAAATTTTGAACACTAGATCCTCGTGACTCCATTACCCTGCTGACATTGCCATTTCAGGTTGACTTGCTAAAAATAGCATATTTCTGGAGGTGTTTTGCTATTTATAGCAACTGCCTACTTTTGATAGTTCCACTGCTCCGATTAACTTGAAATTTGAATGAGGCGCTCCTCACCACGTGACCTGCCTGTCGACATCAACGCATGTGCCTGACTTGCTATTTTTAGCCTGTTTCCAAATTGACTTACTATAAATAGTAAGTGCTCCGTTTGACTTGAAATTTCACCAGCAAAAAGCCTAAAGGATGCTGATCGCGATGGTTTACACCGGTTTTTGAAAATTCTGACTTTTATCCCCCCTTTTCAGGCCCCGAAGTTGGAAACCCTAATTGGCTCTGCATGCGTATCAAATGATCTATGTTTGTCCTCGTTTCTGTTGCATTGCGATCAGCTCGTGATTCTGAATTGTTGGGAAGCAACTGTCGGGACGCACCTGCTAAAAATAGTAAGTTCCTTATTGAGTGATTATCTCCATTTGCATGTCACACCATCACAAAGCTCTCGAAAAACCCACCAGGAATCATCCGACATGCAAAAGAAACCTTGACATGCAAACCCTAAAAATAGCCTCGGAAGACTGAATTCTGAAAGTTGTCGTCTCATTTTGCATGTTATATCATCGCGAAGGTCTCGAAAAACCCAGAAGGAATATGCCAACATGCAAAGAAAAACTCTGCATCTGAGCCCTGAAATTTGTCCCGGAAGCTGGACTGCTAAAAATAGAAAGTTGTCTGTTTTTGCTCAAATTTTGCGCACGAGCAGCCTAAGGTGCTCTGAATGCCATGTGACAGTCGGAATTTCGAAAATGTTGACGGATTGCCCTGAATTGCACACTTACTAAAAATAGTAAGTACCTCAGAATCTGATAAAATTTCAGTGGAAGCCTGTTGGAAGCACACTGACATCAATGTTAGTCTCAAATCTCAATTTACTTACTTCATTTGACCTTAAATTGGCAAGGAAGCTCAAAACCCTAATTTTCAGACCTGGCCAAACTCACGTTTAAACTCAATGGCAGAGACATCCCCAGAAAGACAGACGGCAGAAAAGAGAGACAACAACAAAACGACTGAAAAGCAAAGCCAAAATTAGGGGGGTCCCCATTTGCAATGGGGCGATGTGTGAAAAAGGTCACAACAATGACAAATCCTTCGTATTTGGGCACAAGAAGATATAGAATTCATTCATCTCCTTTAAACACCTCTTATGCACGTTAGGTGGCTACAAAGTTTTGAACCAACATAGGGATTGGCAATGGCATCAAGCTCTAGAGCAAGTGGAAGGAAGGAAAATGCCAAAGGAAAGATTAAGTTGCGAACAAAGGTGGAAACTATAGCAAATGACCTCCTTGGCATGGACGAACGGAGGGTGTCTGAGGGATTTGTGGATCACATCATTGGAGAACTAATGAACCTAAGCTACAAATATGGATGCTTGAGCTTTGGGGCATAGCTAAAGAAATCAATAGAAAAGATGGTGTTATAATATGCAAATCCATGCTAAAAATGATATTGGAGCTAGGCCAATTTATTGGAAAGAGGAATGTCTTCAACATCACTTATTCCCTCTCCAATGCTACTATGTTATTTATGGCAATAGGAAATTTTATGTTGCATGAAGATTCTAATGGCCTCAAGGAAAAAGCAAAGGTTCACTTGGACTGCATGGTGGAGCATCTCCACACTATCATGAAGAATTGGAACAAACTTTTTAAATGTTCAAAATTGCTAGGCAATTTTCTAAAGGTACAGTGATCTTGACAAGATCAAGCCCATAGGGTAATGGTGGTAATGACTATTTAATCCATCTTATGCCATATTTCTAAGTGTTTGTCTACTCAGGTTTACAATTAAATGTAATATTGTATAGGCTTAGATTTTTTTGGTCAAGTTTCTCTCGAGGATTTCTAGAGAAGGGCAATGTTAGACTATTAACCATATTTTGTTCATATGGTGTCAAGTGTCCTTAGTTTCAAGCATCAGTTGTCCCTATGAAAAGCATGAATATATATAGTAAGTTGTTTTAACTATGGTGATTGGCTCATGGATGTTTTGCGTTGGAAGCTACAACAAGATAAAAGAAGAATTTGAGATTGGCATTGGTGAACTACGAGTTACCATAATCCAAGCATAAAATGCTAATTTTTGCAGCTCCTTGTTGCCTAACCCAAGTATATTTAGCAACAACAAAAATGTTTTTTAATTTGCATGTTAGTGTGTATTTCACATATGCGTAATGGTGAAGCTTTGTATCACCTACATGTTCCTAAATCTGATGAAAATTTTCAACTTTTGTTTCCGTGAGATTTCAGCAGCTCCATTAAGAAAATTAAACTCTCATTTCCATTGCCCTTGGGGAGGAGGAGCTTCTAATCTACTTTATTTTTCCTCTTTTCTAAGTTATCAAGTATTCCTCTACATATTCAGTTTATCTGAGGTTTCTCCTTTCTCTTTTTCTACCTTTCCTTTCCTTTTGTGCTTAAGTACAAAAATTCAAAACACACCATCATAAGAGGGAGAAGCCTCTCTCAAACATAAAGGGAAACCACTCTATTCAAGGTGATATTCCCACATCTATTATGGAATTTGCCACTATCAATTGATGAACCACACATTTTGCAAAGGAATGAGACAACAAATTCAACCATTAACAATGATCCAATTCAGAAGACTAGTGATAAGGACCAAAATAATCATAAGAGTATTGTAACATGTATTTGAAAATATAATCTTATTCCAAATGACTCCTTCATTTCCAAGAGGTAGCAAACAAGCATTTTGTATTTCTTGGTCCTATTTTGGTATGATTTAGGCCATAGTTGTAAAACTCTGCAAGTACTAGCAGGACTTGCGAGTCAAACCCTTGGGCGAGTTAATCGTTGAAAAACTCACCAAAGATTTCCTTTGAATCGCGGCAATTTTTGTCTAAAAATCATGAAAAACTCGTCATGTAAACCTTAAAACCCAAAAAAAAAGGTAATAAAAGTATATAATCGAAAAAAGCAAATTTTTGAGGGTTTTTTTATGCTTTCTAGCTACGAAAAAAGTCACAACGAGAGAAAAAAAGATGCAAATTCTACTGCGCCGTCGAGTCTATTTGTGTATCTTGATCTATATTCAGGTATTTTTTTCCTTTATTTGTTTCATAGTTTGTTATTAAATAGTATATAAATATACTCACTAGTCACTCAGCATGGGGACAGCCTTTATTTGTGTGGCCTGATTAGCAAGTATGGATTAGAAAAGAGAAACCCATATACATTTTTCTTTTCTAATCCATACTAATCAAGGCATCCAAAATTGCAAATAAAGGCTATCCCCATGCTAGGTGTTTGTAATTAAACACTCAACATGGGGACAACCTTTATTTGTGTGGCTTGATTAGTGAGTATGGATTAGAAGAGAAAAACCCATATACACTTCTCTTTTCTAATCCTTACTCACTAATCAAGCCACACAAATCAAGGTTGTCCCCATGTCGAGTGTTTGTATATACATTCTCTTTTCTAATCCATACTCACTAATCAAGCCACACAAATAAAGGCTGTCCCCATGTCGAGTGTTTGTATATACATTCCATTTTCTAATCCATACTCATTAATCAAGCCACACAAATAAATGTTGTCCCCATGCTAAGTATTTGTGAATGTATATACATTTCTCTTTTCTAATCCATACTCACTAATCAAGCCATACAAATAAAGGTTGTCCCCATATTGAGTGTTTTTATATGTATATACAAACGCTTAGCATGGGGACAGCCTTTATTTGTGTGTACATATGCAAACACTCAACATGGGGATGGCCTTTATTTGTGTGGCCTGATTATTGAGTATGGATTAGAAAAGAGAAATGTATATATAAACACTCAGCATGGGGATAGTCTCTATTTGTGTGGCCTAATTAGTGAGTATGGATTAGAAAAGAGAAATGTATATGGGATTCTCTTTTCTAATCCATACCCATGGACAGCCTTTATTTGTGTGGCCTGATTAGTCGTAGAAGAAATTTATGATTTACAATTTTCATTGATACCGAAACTTGAAGTTGATATGTATTCAAAAGTTCAACTTGTTTTTTGGTCTATGATATGTATTAAACTCTAATTTTGATTTATATATGATGGAAATCAACAATATGCTCTACACAATTAGTAATTTGTGTATTATTGAAGAATATTTTTAAAAATTTATGTATTTTAAAATGTTCAATAAAATTGTGAAGTTTTTGCCGAGTTCTGAGTTTTTAAAAAATTTGGGCCTGCCAAGTTATTGTCAAGTCCAAGTTTTTCAACTATGATTTAGGCCATTCCCGCTAAGTTTCAAGGGAGGACAAAAGAATTAAAAATGAAAAGGAAACATTCCTTTCCTTTTTTACTTATTTAACTTTAAAAGCAAAAGCCACATTCCTTATTTGTAAATATTTTACAAATTTTCACTTGAATCCTTAAAAACTGTTTTTGTGTTTTATTAAACATTCCATTTTTTTCCAATTTTTTCCATTTTACGACTGCTTAATTATTGTTAAACTTTGAACCATAGACACTTGAGGCCAAGCATCTAGGGCATATAGGAGATATCATTTCTTGTACCATCATGGCATCAACAATTAAACTCTAATTTCCTGTACTGTGGAAATTTTCTGTTTAATTTCCTTTTCCCATTTTTTAAAACATAAGGTGTAATTAAGAAACCATGCTTCTTTATTTGAAGTCTGGAGATGACCTCAAGATTTCTTAATAGCTTGAAATCAACAAATTTCATAAAAATTGGGAATCATGAGATTTTCAAATAACATGCAATAGTAAAGTGCAGGGGCAGTAAGAAAACTTGTAAGCATACCATATGCATTTCCAATTTGAGTCGTGTTATTGAAGCCAGCAGTAACTATAATGCAGAGAACCATAAGAATCCAATTGATTTCAGGAATGTAAATTTGTCCAGAGAAATCTTTTGATGTGTGAACCACCTTTACCCTTGGGAAACAACCAAGTGCAAGTGACTGCTTGATAATTGAAAAAGTTGCAGAAATCGTTGCCTGACTAGCAATAATGGCAGCTGCAGTTGCAATGATGAACACTGGCCAATAAACTGCCTCTATAGGACAGCAAAACCACCATAAAATTAATACTTATTGATATTATTTGCTAGAAGGAAAGGTGTTAGATTGTACTTGAATAAGACCAACCTGGAATGGATTTATAAAATGCTTCTTTAACATGAGCTGGATTCTTCATAAGATATGCAGCTTGTCCCATGTATTGCAATAACAGGCAAGGGAATACAACTGAAGTGAATGCAATCTGCACAAAGAATGAGGGAAATTTTATGACAGGCACCGCAAGATGAAAGAGAAAAAGACTACTATGGTAACTTGAAAAATCAAAAAGAGAGAAGACTACAGAAGCCTCTTACTTTAACTAATATAGTAATATGTTAAAGATTTTACCTGAACAGCTGTAGTTGAGAAATGGCCCAAATCAGCAAAGAGTGCTTCTGTACCTGAAATACTGAAGAAGTTTATAGCAATACATGTTTACCTTCTTAAGTACATGAAATATCAAACTAAGACATCAAAAACAACAACTATAAGTGAATTACTTCTAGAAAAATAAATGCCCACCTGTTATGCTGAGCATAATCCCTCCCAGAGAAACCCAGCTCTGTTTTTTTCCCCTTCTGAAGTAGCGGACTATATAGAGAGGATTAAAAGCTTTTAATACTCGTGCATCATACCTACAAATATTATAAGCTCCAATACTTCCAATGGATAGGAACCAAAGGAGAACTGCTGGTGCAAATAACCATCCAACTTTGTCTGTACCATAATGTTGCACACTAAAAAGACCAACCAAGATGACCAATGCAACAACCACCACTACATCTGCAATAAGTAAAATACGGTCAGCACTATCAGATATATCATCGGGCTAGCCCCATAGTTTTCTCCATCCTTTTCAACAAAAACAACCAGGATGTCATTAAATGCCTATTGGATGTCATTTGATGAAGCATGTCTGTTGTACCCAAAATTAAAATTTTGCTTCATTAAGGCATTTTGTTAAAAATGGTCAATATCTTGTAAATTTGTCGTCAAAAGTCAAAAAAGGGTCAAAATTGTCTAAAAATAGCAATTTTTGAACAAACGAATCATGGGCTTTTTCTGGGTTTATTGTCAAGAAGATGCTCACAAAATTTTGAAATTAGGGTTTTAGGCCCCTATTTTTAGAAAAACCCTAAAATAGGATATTTCCATAAATGGCTCAAAATGATTTTGATTGGTTAATATTTCGTCATGATCACCCTAGTCCAGTCAGAATCGTCAAAAAGTCAATTTTTCTCTGGTGGGTCTATTTTGCTTTTTCGGGAGAAAAGTTAGGAACGTAAGACCTTCAAGGTCATCAATGGAGGATGGCCAGATACCAAGTGTCAAAATCTAAGCCTCAAACACTACACATAATAATCCATGGAAAAAGATGCTCGAAAAATGGTGAATGCGGAGGGAGATTCGAAAAGTTGAAAATTGCAAAAAATAAACTAAGTTTGGAATGTTGGACTTCGCAGATCAAGCACGCGCAACGTTGAACACAATCAACACATCAGCAGTGATGACCAACGCAGTCGACAAACACATGAAAGGTTGGTGTTGGTGTTGCACGCAGATAGCGAGTGCGGTCGTCAAACAGTGATCGCGGTTAATGCAGTCGATGACACAGTGAATGCGAAGCTCAAGAAGGATGAAAACCACTGAAAAATGGATAAGTCTAGAGCTCAAAAGCACCCCTGCTGGCCAGGGGCACCCAAGGTTTTAGGCAGTCAAAAGTGCTTTAAAGGTTTGCAGCTGCAAACAAGTTCTTTCTAGATTTGAGCAAGCTTTCGAATGAATCTATCACCCAGTTCAACAGATCCATCAAATGCCCGAAATTGCAGATCAAGAAGAAATGTCTCATCGAAGGAGCAAATTGCAAATCATGAGAAAAGTGCCCCTACAGGCCAGGGGTGCGTAGAAATTGAGATATTCAAAACTAATTTTTGGGGTTAGTCACTTCTAGGAGATTTACCCCAGATTCAAGCCAGCTCTACAACGAATCCATTCGCTAGCTCAGAGAACCTGTCAAACGCCAATGGCTGCTGATCAAACAGACACGTAAAACGAAGGATAAATTGAAAATCATAAGAGCAAATGTGCCCTTGTTGGCCAAGGGCACCCGGCATTTCAGGTCACCAAAAGCAAAAATTAGGGTTTGCAGCCTCCAAGAGTTTCTCTCTGGAATTCTTTCAGCTTCACAGTGAGTACTCAGGATCAGTCAAATGTCTGGAATCTCATATATAACAAGGATATTGCATCAGAGGGAGAAATTGAAAAATCAAAAAAAAAAAAACTAACTCTAGTCAAGAAAAGCGCCCCTGCTAGCCAGGGGTGCCCAGATTTTTGGACCATCAAATCCAGTTTTAAGGGTTCATGACCTTCAAGAGGTCCTTCTCGTATTTGGTCAGGCTTTGTAACGAGTCCGTCAGCGGGTTCATCAAAGCTATCAAATGGGCACAATCTTGGATCAAACAAAGATGTTTCAAACGAAGTACAAAGTGAAAATTTTGAAAAAAGTGCCCCAACAAGCCAGGGGCACCTAGGGTTTTAGGTCCTCTGAAACAGCTGTTAGAGGTTGCAACACTAGTCAATCTTTCCAGAATTCTTCAAGCTTTCTGATGAATATCTTAGCCTAGCCAAAAGATTGATCAGTCATTGGCAATTTCAGATTGAGTGGAGAAACAAAGCATGGAAGGAAAATTGAAAAAGGTTGAAAATCCTTAAAAAATGTTTTAAGTTTGGTGAAGAGAAGCACCCTTGCAAGCCAAGGGCGCCCAAGCTTTCAAGGGGGTAAATGCAGTTATTAAGATTCGTAGCCTTCAGGAGATCTTTCTCATATTTGCTCCAGCTCTGCAATGAATTTGTCAACCAGTTCATAGGACCTATCAGACGTCCGGAATCAAAGATCAAATGGAGGCATGTTATCAAGCAAAATTTGAAAATCTTGAAAAATATTCTAACACTGCTAAGGTTGGACGCCTTATCTCAAGGTGGCACCCAAGTCAACTTGAGTTAACAAATATTTTCATGTGATGACTCCTAAAATTAGGGTTTCGTGAATTAACTGCTTCTTTCACCTCCAAACTTTATCTACGAAGCATTTGGGCATCCATACTTCATTATTTTGCAGGTTCACTTCAACGAAAGCACAAAATTTTCTTCTCAACAACATTTGATTCTTTGAAGGATCAAGCGAAGGGGGTTTTCAGATTTCTTCATAGTTTCAAGATCAAGCTGCACAAAAGAACACTTTTACAGATCCATTCTTCCATCCTATTTCACAGACAGAAGGTTTCCTTTTCAAAATTTCATCAAGCTAGGTCTTTCTATTTGACGTTTTTGTTGAAGAGTGGTGACTTTTTGTGGAAGCTTCTAGCCCTATTTTTTAGGGTTTCTTGACAAATCAACTTTTTCAAAACTCTAGCCATCTGGGTATGTTCAGCACAAAATTGGCCATAAAACCCACATCCCAGATTTTTCCGAAAAAATTGCCTCGCTACTTACACTTTTAGGGTTTCTTTTTGCATGTTCGTGAAACAATCAGTTTATCGAAAAACGAACGATCTGGGTCTTTTTAGAGCACACAAGCATCAACAAAACCCATGTCTCAGCTTTATTCGGGAAAAAATTGCTTCATAGCTTCTACCTCTGAGGGGTTCTTGCATGTTCTTGAAAAAATCAAATTTTCATAAAACAGATGATCTGGATCTATTCAAAACGACATTCTCTACAAAACCCATATCTCATATTTTTCTCCAAAAATCTGCCCTTTTTCTGAAGAAGATTCAATGAAGTTATTTTTAGCTTTTGTGCAGAACTTGTTCAAACATATCCATATTCACAATCAAACTCCATGGTTTCATCATGCAATACTCTTCCATTGAAGAAAAATCAAGAAAAGCGTTATAAGCAAAAAGCTGCAAAAGAAACAAAGGTCATCACTCCAGTTATAGAGCCGCCAAAGTTACCAATCAATGAACTGCCAGTTGAAGCGTGCGGATATTTCCAGGAATAGAACTCAAGTGATGACAACAATTGACTCGAGGCCTTTTCTGAGTTTAACTAACCATCCTATTTTCATGCATATCTATTCTTTGGAGTTATCTGTTGTATAGTTGGAGTTTTCTTTAGTTTTAGATCAATTAACTGATGTAGTCCTTCCAGTTAACTATTAGTTATCTTTGTTTAGACATAGGAATAAATCTTGTAGATTGGCAAGACTGATTGTTAACACAAGGAGATTTTAGGGTTCCCTACTCCTGTGTTTGTGTATAAATAAGAGCATCCTAGCTCATTATTTTTCAACCGTTATTACTATAACAAAATTGTTGAGCCTTAGTGCCTTCAAGCTTTGCTAGTCAATATCTGTTCACTTTGTTTAGTGTAAATTTGGTTGATCGTATATTGTATGTTTGTCCTCTTGATACAATCTATTGTCCCAAACGTGTAATTATTGTTGGAGCTTGAGGAAATAAATCTTATTTCAATAGTGCTTTGATCCAATGTCTCAAGATCTTTTAGTGATATTGTTTTTACAATCTTTATTTCAGTCTACACCTCAAAAGTACAATGAATCTTTGAGGGAATTTTGAAAGCGAGTTTATCATTTCATGTTTTGCTTTTATGATCTTTGTTTCAACTTTCATCTGAAAGTACAATGAGTCTTCAGGTGTGTTCTGGGATTAAGTTTGTTTAAGCTTTGTGTTAACCAAATCATTCCCCGTTTACTTCTAAATCCTCTTGCTCTGAATTTACTCGAGGAGGTAGAAGCATCATTAGTTTAGGCCTAGTTGTAGTTGAAGTTACGAAACCAAAGAAAACCTCAATTGCAACGCAGAGAGTTTTATAACCTTGTGCTCTCAATTGAGATAAAAAGATAGGAAATAAGTTTAATATTTCTTTTTACACATAATCAGCAAAAGAGGGAGCTTCCCCTCCTAATTTGAAGAGCAGCCTAACTGTGCATAGTTGTTTGTTTCCAATCCGCACACCAGAGGTGCAAACTGAAATGGCAACAATTTTCTGGTGCCCACCATGGGGCACAAGGCAGTAAAACTTTAAGAAAAGACAATGCTTTATGACACGGAAATGACCATCTGGTATCCTATTGCATGATTCATACAGAAGCAATGGATGATAACAACAATAATGCTGGCAATGATGATAGAAATCAGAGACATCTACCTTGATTACCTTGGGGTAATAAAATTGGACCTTTGTCTTTTTAGGTAAATCATGAGTTACCTAAAGGGTCAAGGAAGCACTTTCCCTGATTTCACGACGATGGAAATCAACACCCAGATGAACATTTTTCTGCATTCACAACGGCTTGCACCATCTTGCACGTGGCACATGAAGACATCGCAATGCATCTCTTTGTGGAGACTCTTGTTGGGAATGCTACTGACTGGTTCAATCACTTGGAGCCAGGCATTATTACAAGCTGGACAACTATGAGCGACAAATTTTTTGGCGAGATTCAAGCCCGCTGAAGACAGTCATATGTTGTTTGCCCGACTTGCAAATTCAAAGATGGAGCACAACAAGCCCATGATGGAGTTTGTAGCAAGATTTAATTGTCTTGTTACATGACTTTCTTCTACACTTAATCCATCACTGGAGATTCTGATGAGCTGTTTCATAAATGCTCTTCCATCAGAGATAGCCTTCTTCCTAAAGACGGTCAAAGAAATAGAATTGACGGATGTGCAAGAACACACCATCGAGTTGGAGGATGATATGATCACCTTTGGTAAGATGATGGACTCAATTAGACCTCTAGTTCAGAGTTCTGCAGATCCACTACTGCAAAAGGTAGCCAATGAAATGCTTGCACTACCACCACCACAATACCAACCTCAAAAACCGTACCATCCAAAAGGAATAATTTCAGCTTTCAACAATTACAGGCCATGGTTGCCAGCACCTCCCCCAAGACAAACAGTTGAAGTTGCACACAATGCAATATTTTGTTCTTTCCATGAGACAGATGCACATACAAGTTCTACATGTGCTGAAAATTTAAGAATGAATTAGATCATGGGATACACTATGCTGCATCCAATTCAATTTTTGTCTCTACACCAAGTTCGAATGTTGTCTTACCACAGATGGACAACTTCGATGGCGACTCTGCTGCGGGATACTTTGAACCCGTTATTAAAGAAAAAGAAGACCTCCACCACTACTCTCTTGCAATAAATCATGGAAGGCATTCAATGTTTGTGTTACAAGTGCTCTGCACTTGAAAGCACAAAAGGAAGAAGAAGAGAGGAGAGGAGCTAAAGGGAAAATTAAGGAAGTGGTTGCAACTTCCACCTTTAAAAATTCACAAGGGAATGCTAAAGCGGTTGCTCAAGACCCGTCTTTAGCAAATTTTGACATTGTAAACTCCATGATGAAGACCAAGGTTAAGATTTCACAAATGGAGTATCTTCGTGATCACCCTGAGCAGCTGGACAAAATAATACAATATGTAAAGAAAGAGGCTTCAATTCAGCCTACATTGCTCGAGTCATTTGTTCCAGAAGGAGAAAATTCTAAACCCTTCTATATATCTTTGAATATAGGAGGATTCAAATTGAGCAATTGCATCATAGATTCAGGAGCTTCAAACAATGTCATGCACTAAGATGCAGGACAAGTGTTATTCACTTGAATCTAAGTCGGTGCCATTGGTCAAACAATTGAAGGACGCTCAAGTAAGGTTGGCAGCTTGTCCGGAGAAAAAGTTAATGATGAATATCCTAGTGGCTAACATTCTAGCCAGCTACAGGATGTTGTTAAGCCGAAGTTTCTGCAGAGATCTTGTTGGTGCAATGCAGTTAGATTGGTCGTCTGCAACCATTCCTATAAAGGAGGGAAAAATCAAGATAAAACTTGAGCCCAAATCCCAATTCATAGTGGTGAAATCCCCAAACCCCCTACCCCAGATTCTTTATCAAGAAATGGGCATTGGTAATTATGTGACTGTGTCAGAAACTGAATACCAAAACATTGCTTGTCCTACAAGGAGACTGATGAAGGATACAAAGTTATGGACAATGCAGTTCGATGGGAGTTGTCCAACTGCAAGTTTAGAAGCAGGGGAAATGATCATCTCCCCTAAAGGACAGTTGTACCCATTTGCATATTGCCAGCAATTGGAATTCATTGAAGCTAAGAAAAAGGCGCTTTCATTAGGCCTCAAAAATGCCGAAGACATGGGAATCAAACTCCTATGTGTTAAAGGCGATGTAGAGTTGATCAATGAGCCAATCAAAGGATATTTCCATATCAGAAAGGATCACCTACGACATTATAGAAACCGAGTTTGGAACTCGATTAACTAGTTTGAAGCATTCAACATCCCAAGGATGGACAATAGCAAAACTATTGCCTTAATGGTATCAGCTTTCCCATTTGCATCATATTCTGACTTTTGTTAGAGTACCTTTGCCTAGATATATGAAAACCTGAGAATCTTCATCCCAAAGGAATTGTCTCCTGCAATACCCATGAAAAGAGAAGTGAATCCTTTCAGGCAGAAGTGACATCAATGGAAGGCTCTTCCCACTACCATGCAGCGAACAATATCTAAAGCACTCCATCCCTTCGAGGTGGAGTAATTTTCTTTCAATAATTTTCTTTTTGTTTTTTGTTATGTCGTAATGTATTTCCCCGTTTTGTAAAAGTTTTTTCGTGTTATAGGTGATTAGGTAGTCTTGTTTTAGGTAATTTTAGGGAAAATTCCAATCAATAGGTTATTAGGAAATGAACCCGACTCCAATGCCCAATTGATAAAACACTAGTCTACACTTAAATATCTAGAGATTCTTGGTTCTCCTATGCCGTAAGTATCCAACAAGATCCCTAGACATAGCAAATGTTGTACCCAAAATAAAAAATTTGCTTCATTAAGGAATTTTGTTAAAAATGGCCAAAATCTTGTAAATTTGTCGTCAAAAGTCAAAAAAGGGTCAAAATTGTCTAAAATTTGTAATTTTTTATTTTTAGAAATTTCTAAACAACAAACGGATCATGGGGTTTTTCAAGGTTTATTGTCAAGGACTCAAGAGGATGCTCGCGAAATTTTGAAATTAGGGTTTTAGGCCCCCCTATTTTAGAAAAACCCTAAAAATAGGATCTTTCCAGAAATGGCTCAAAATGATTTTGATTGGTTAATCTTTTGTCACGATCACACTAGTCCAATCAAAATCATCAAAAAGTTAGTTTTGCTCTAGTGGATCTATTTCGCTTTTTCGGAAGAAAATTTAGGACCTCCGAGGTCATAAATGGAGGATGGCTAGATACTGTTGACGTGGTTTTTGTGACCGCACCAAACAGCAGAACAAAATAGTCTGAAGGCTACTCCATTCTCTCTTGATCAAAGTATTCCGTGTGCTAAGATTGCGAGAAAGTTCGCACGTTCAACTCCAAGGTTCCGAATACTTAGAATACCCTCAGTTGGTTGATGTGTATTGCTGTGTTCTTACGAGCGGACTTACACAATTGTTCAGACTTCTTGCAGTTAACAGTTGGTATATGATTTGAAGGGGATTCTTGCGTGTATGATTTGGCAATGTAGTACGTTTTCCTAAAGCTAATCGGAAATGTACGGAAAGTTAGAGTATAAGGCCTAAGAAACTTAAGTTCTATTCTAAATGCAAGATGTGTGGAGCTCAGTTTTGGCAGACTTCAACCAAATTTCACCTAGCCTCGCGTCGGACAGCCTCAGTAAAATTGGTGCAATCTTCAAAGGGATAGCAAAAGATGTTCAGATTATAACTTAGCATACATACACCATCAAAACGACGCATATAGGTATACAAATCACAATCAAAGTTAGACTCAAGATAATTTCCAGTCGACCACACAAGGCAAACTTATCATCAACAAGACACTAGTGGTATGGAATGAAAGAAGCTACCTCAACAAAAACACCACACATCAAAGTAAACTAATTGCATGAAATGAAAGTTATACTACTTGGATTCGAAAGGAAGAAGAGACCTTGCTAGCTATTCATGACAAGACGAATTCCACCATCAATGAAAAGATCTATTATCATGAAAAGTGTTACACAACAATCTCCACAAAATTTTTCAAAGGGAAAACTTTCTTTCTCCTCCACACTAACAAAATGTCTACTATGCTCTACTCTCTAGCTCTAGCTCTAATGCTAATGTCCAATCTCATGCTAATGAATTACAAATGAGGGGGACTCCCCCTTTATATAGCTAGCCAAGTCCCAAAAGACGGCTAGGGTTACAATCAATAGAGTGGCCAAAATCGTGCCACCTCAGCCCTAACCCTAAAAACTGCCAGAATGGAGAGTGGTACATTAAATGAATCAAAGATTCCCACTCACTCCCAAAAATAGTAAAGGCAATAAATGCACACAATCAGTCTTCTAGAAGATCCTCGTCTAGCAGTGCGTTCCTGTTCTCCTTCTCTCTAGCTACAAACTCAACAAATCTGCCAAGTACAACCTCAACTTCCTGAATTGAAATGGGTGGAACACAATCAAGCTGAAACTCTAGCACAGTGACTGATGTCTCATGCCATGCACATGACTTTCTCCAAGCAGCTAGGGAATCCTGCGTGCTCTGAATCAAATTGGAGAAAGTGGAGGTATTCTCGAAGTCATCTTGTGTGAAGTTCTTCACCTCCGAAAAGAATGGTACTAGCCTACCCCTCAAATTATCAACATTAATCTCATCTAGATTCAGCCGCCTAGCAAATATGGCCTCAAAAGTATTCTGAACTCCCTCGATGATATTGGCCATAGCCTTATGTATCCTGACTGAATCTGCCTGTGCTGCATCGAAGAAACCACGCCCTGTGATTGCTGAAGAATACCATCTAGAGAAGTCATACCTGTCATTCTCCTGAATGACACCTCCATCAATCAGCAACCGCAACGGAACATGCCTCAATGCCTCGAGACGTTGAATTACTTTACTCTGATAGATAGAAGCATCTCCCCAAGCATGATCAATCGCCTCCATCCGTGCCAAAATACCAGAGGCCTGCTGAAAAGCAGAAGCAAGGTCCCCCATAAATTTCTCTGTCTCGGCACGAACTCCTGTGACCCACTTGTCTGCTTCTTGTGCCATCTTTCCTAACTCCATCAGGCCACTGATTGACACTCTAGGTATCTCTGCTGGAGGCTCTATCACTGGAATTTCCTGCCCTCGAGAACGAGATAACTGTTGTACATACCCAATTAAATCCCTGTGTTCTCTTTTTAACTTCTTATACTTCCCTTCCTTCCTGAATAGTCTATCTTTGAGGGCGAGGTAGGAGTTATCACACTCCTCTATAATCTGCACACCAGTGGGGCGTCCTAAATCCACAGTCGTGACCACATAATTCTCAGGCACGCTTTATTTCGGTCACAATCAACTCGTGGCACAGCAACGTGAAGAGTACGGGAACCATCCTCTTCAGTGGAGATCTTCGAAAACTTTCGTGCTCTCTTCTTCTGTGGAGGTGCACTGATCCTGTTCAAGAACTCTTCCATCTCAACTGTTGGATCAAGCTCCTCGCTGGGGCTTCTTCTCATTCTGTCCTTAAGCCAATCAGGCACATCGTACTGTATATCAAAGGGTTGTTGTTCCTGTGCCTCTACTTCTCTAACTTGCTCAACCTCTACATCATTCTGGCGAGGCTCATCGTCCTCAAGTGGCTGAGTGTCTCCTGAAACTATATCATCATCTTCATTCATAGCCGCCTCTAATTCCTGCTGAAACTGAGGGTCAGTAATAGTCCCCTCATCATCCTGCTGATCAACCCTACCAGGTGCGTTGACGCTCTGTCCAACTGACTCTCTCCGTGGAGGCTGAATATTATCCTGTACCACTTGCACCTGATTCAATGCTTTCCTCTGATCAGCAAACAAGGAAACCTCCTGTATACTTGGAGAACGTGTCTCCAATGGCATGGGTGATGCAACTCGTGGAGGCTCTGGCTGAACGGGCTCTTGTCGAACTAGCTCTTTCTTTTTGGACTCTGGGCCTCGTGTGATCTGCTTCTTCCTGCCTGTGGTGGGTGTCCTGTGATCTCCCATCAAATTGTAAGTCAAAGCAATTGACCTACTCTTCAACCTGTTCACATGCCTATCAACCCATGCCCTAGTGAATGTCAGGACAGGAATAGAAAGAGTATCCAAATCTGCAACCTCAGGCTCTGACCAATCCAGGGGTGGAAGTAGGGTATCTCTTACTGCTGCATAATCCGGATGCACAACATCCATATCTTCATTCACCTGGTCTGGAACCGGCACAACTTCACACTCCCTGATCAAAGTAATCGGCAATCGAGAGAACATCCTTTTCCTAACTTCAATCTCATCAGCTACATCAGCCCAATAATCCTCAATATTTGCCTTGTGCTTGAATTCTTCTGACAGTACCCATTTGATGTTATGATGTGGATCGTAGTGCTGTCGGCTGGTGTGATATGAAAAGTGATAGAATTGAAGTTCACTTTCAGCCTCTCTAGCTGCCTGTATCGAGGGACACACCTCATCCGAGTTGCCCATGACGATTGGAAATTCTACCCCTCCCTTCTTCTTTTGAATTTTATCATAGGCAAGCAGTTGCCTAGATATCTCTAGCATTAAAACTCTATCTGTTGGGTACTTAGGCAGCCTATATGGGTACGATGAAAAACCTTGCAGCCTAATATAAGAAAACTTCGGAAATTGTATGAACCAGCACCCATACCTTTCAATCAACTCCTGGGCCTCCCTCGAGATTCTATGATGCAACTGCTCCTGAAGCAATCTCGTAATGTACATGGTGAAGGCATCGTTGACACGCTTGTAATGCGTAGTGCTCGCCAAATGCAACTGTGGACAGGCCTCATCGATTCTAAATTGGTGGGAGCCACAGCCAACAGGTTCCTTGTAAGAGATCCCTCTGTACTTTGTCATACGTGCCAACATATAGATGATGTAAGAGCTCATGTAAAATGTCTTCGTCCTTCTAAGGCTCAGGAGCTGCTCATGCAAATTATCACTGATCATCACAACCCAATTGACATAATCCTTCCCTTCCAGCACCAAGTTGATGTAATAAAACATCCAAGGCTCAAAAATGAATGACTGTGCACAACCACCAACTCTGCTCAACATCATGATGAGATCACAGTATTCTTGCTTCAAGTCATCCGCAATGATTTGCTTCAGCAACTTTGTACGAGAAGGCTTGGGAGTGCTCATCCAGTGAGTGTTGATTGTCTCCGTGCATCGCTCGAATGCAGAAGCATACATCCGCTCAACTCGCTCTTTGGATTTGTAAACCATGTTCCTGTGCACCGGGATCCCGAAAGCTTCACCAATGGCTGCCGGAGTAAGATTGGCTAGTGCTTGGCCATCTGGTGACATAATCGATCTGTGATCCTTCTCATAATAATTGGCGCACTCCATTATCAGCTCCGAACACTGAATGGCTAGTGGGAAACCAGCAGCTGCATATAACCCGCTTCGAACAATATTGTGCGAAGTAGTCGAAGGCCGATGACTTCCAATTCCCAACATTCTGTTCTTGAAGGTCTCCAGGTTGACGGAGCCCAAGTTGGTGTCTGTCAGGTTGCCCAACTTTGAAATAAATTTTGACTCTGGCATGAATGTCTTACTCAGCTTCTTGATCACAGCTTGTCTGAATGCACCGTTGTTATCCTTGCCAGTCGCCCTTGCCTCAGCCATCTCAGCTTCTTCTCCAATAAAATCAAACTTCGACACTTAGAAAAGGTTTCTAAGTAAACTTCAATGACTTCACTACTCTTCAACAATTCCAATCAGCAACCAGCAAATTCGTACTTTTTAAAATTCTCAGCAACTTTGAGCAAGTTCGCACCTTTCAGACAATTTGAAATACCTTCACTTCAAGGCGCCCCTCTTAGCATCAGCAATAGCAAATTTCAATCAGCAACAAATCAAACTCTAGCAATCAGCAAGTGCACCCCTCTTGACTTCGGTAATATTCAAACTTTCAGCACTTGCACTGGCAACTCAAGGCGTCCTTCTCCAGCAACTTCAAATTTAAACTTCAGCAAACTCCAGTCCTTAGCAAAATTTTGAACTCTTCAAGCTTCAGCAATTCTTCACTTAGAGCAAATTCGACTTCTCCAGCTGTGAAAAATAAGTGAGAAACTTCTTCATTTTATAGCTCAAAATCGAACTCTAGAAGGAGCCAATTTTAGCCAGTGCATTAAACTTCCACTACTCCACTTCAAGAATTCAAATTTTCCCTCTCTGGTATTTCTAACACTTGTCTCTCGACGTCAGGAATCTTGCTCTTCTAGAAGCTCGACTTTGACTGGCATCTTTGAATTCATTTTCGAAAAATTTAATTTAAGTTCATCCTTTTTAATTCACCAGCCGGAGCTCTGTCACTTGAATTCGAATTTAACTCTTCCTCAGCCTTGGAAAGTTCATCATCGAAGAATTCAAGCAAATCATCTAGGCAACTTCAACTTTGAATTCGTTGTCCGGAGAAATTCTGTAGAAACCCTAGTTTCCCCTATTCTTCGGATCTGATTGTTTTCTGATTTTTTTGAAGTATTTTGGTGTTTTTGCTTGTTTGAGTTTTTGAGCATAAATGCAATATGGCGATTTTGCATATAATTGAAGATAAATTCAATAAAAATCATTTAACTCTAGAAACTACAGAATTTAATGCCAATACTCATGCTGGACCTTTTATTAATCTTTCAGATTGATTACAATAGATACCCAGTTGCATGCAAGTGAAAAAGAATGATATTTATTAAAAACCTGATTTTTGTAGCAGCAATAAATGTGCTTCAGAAGATGGTACGGCTGCATGAAATTTCCTCTTCTCCTTCTGTTTGGCAAGCTCAGAAGATCCTAGGTATCCTAATGCCCAAACTGGTGAAGATTGGAATCCAGAATGATAGGCGTTTTTACCAAGAACAAGAATACGCCTTTTTTATGGTAGTACGGCCAAGTACAGATCTGGTACGGCCTGATACACAGCAGCAAGGTATTATAATGTATGGCCTCTAAAATCAATGTCCCGTCTCTGGTAGATTGTGCGCCTGGATAGATATATAACTGCTGAATAAGAACCCTGACAAAACCTCTGAGATTTGCATTACTGGGAAGCTTGAAAATGTACGGCTGTCAGCAGTGGTACGGCGGCAGCAGCAGCATTAAATGAAATAAAAAGTACGGCTTCCTCTGTGGTCTTCTGATCTGATAATTAGCGCCTACTATTGAAGACTCTTCTGGATTGATAATACTTCTCTGAAACCCTGACGAACTAAAACTTCTGTGAAGCTCTGTAATTTCTTCTGAATGAAGGAATCTCTCAGCTGCAATAAATCAGGTGTTATTTCACACCCTCTGAATTGCTTCCAGTGGAGATGGCTCGTTCTCCAAGGAATTCGAGACTGAAACCCTAAAGCTTCCGTTCTCTGGCAAAGACTGATCAATTTTCAATTCACAAAATGTCATAATGGCTCAATTTCCAAGGCAAATGCACTATATTGCTCAAAAGTGCGATTTCCTTAATAATAGGGAATTTTAATATATTTAACTTTTAATTCTTTTAATCTTTCAATAGTCTCGGCAAAAATATTAAATTATAAATTTAATATTGCAAATGGCCCCTTCCCTAATGTTGGGCGCCCCCTTTATGAAAATCACTTGAGTTATAATTTAAAATTATAACTTTATATTATAATCATTAAATAATTAATATTTAATTAATACAATTAAATATTAATATTTCTCTCGTTACTCATCCGATTACCCTGAAGCTGATTTCTCAACGCTGCCAAAGTCATACTGCTAAAAATAGCAGGGGTCCCACGCTGCCTGCCAGAATTGCTAAAAATAGCAATCCTGCAAAAAGCCCGATTGAGCCCAAACGAAAGCCAATTGATCACAACTGCAATCTGACGCTGAGCCAAGCCCAAACGACCTCTAACCACTCTATCGCCTACGAGGGTCTCCTGATAGGCCTCTTACTAACTTTGATGCTCATGACAAATTCATCTTGAAAACACATTTTATTCATCTTGCCTTAGAGAATTTTAAATTTTCCCTTAAGAAAATTCACAATTTGAGCACTGATTAAATTCTTCACTGAAAAAGTGGTGGCGAAGTGCGGAAGACTTGGAAATCCATCTGTCATCGCAAATGTTCAGTACCCAAAAGAAAATTTTCTCCAGAATGCTTTGAATCCATGGGTACCCAACGAACGGGTTCATTTAATTTTTTAAAATTTTGAACCTTAGAAAATATTATTTTATCAAATTAAATCCATTCTTCACCTGTGATCATCCCGTGTTGCTCCAACCCGAGAATTTTGAGTTCATCCTGCATAATCATCATTTTCTGACTTCACCACTGAGAAAATTTGCTTGTGCTCCACGAAGAAAAATTCACCACTTTGAGCTCTAGGCGTACTTTCTAAGGGAGAAAATATTTTGCCTTAGAAAATATTTTAAATCATCTTGTGCTTTGCCTTAGAAATTATTTTAGTTTGCCAGTGGTGGAAATTTTATCAACTTCATTAGAAAAATTTCATTCATGCCTAGCACACTTTATTTCTCGCTCACCACTTGCATTTTACTTCACACTGGGAAAATATTCATTTGAAGCTCCAACGCCTTAGAAAAAAAATTCCTTACTCACCACCTTAGGCGCATATCATACTTAGAAGAATTTAAAATCACGCCTTAGCACTTTATTTCCACCCTTTGGCAATATTTTCTAACACTTACAACACTCATCACCTTTGGCGCCTAGCACTTTTGAGGAAAATCAAAAACTACGCCCAACATTCATCCTTCACCACCTCACAAGCCTTGGAAAATTCTTTAACATCTACCACCCTTGGCGCATTTCACACTTGAAGAGGGACAACGCCTAGCATTTACCAGGTTTTCACCACGCCTTGAAGTATCTTTCACCCCACTTACCACCTTACACTCACTTTTACCACCTCAACTTGGGCGCATTTAGGCATGCAAGGAGGATGAGAAATGTTGACTTGTTGACTTGCTTCTATCTTGGGCACATTTTGACATAGCTGATGGATGAAAGTTGTAACCATGCCTTGGAGTGACCCTTCGCCTTCCTCGTTTTCGTCTTGACATGCTTGCTTTGGGCGCATTTTGCCTATGGAGGAGGATGAAATATGTTGACTCCTTTGACTTGTTTGTCCTTTGTGTGCATTTCACCCCTTGAGGAGGATGGGCGCATTTAGAGGAGTGAGGAGGATATTCACACTTAGAAAAAATTTCACTTTCCTTGCTCAAGTTGGGCACATTTCACTATGCCCACAGGATAAAAATCGTTGACTTTTCTTTGACCACTTGTACTTTGGGCGCATTTTTCCCCTAATGAAGGATAAACTTCATACTTAGAATATTTTTTGTGCTTGGCATTGCCTTGAAGGCGCATTTAGGCTAGGCAAAAGGATGAAAAGGCGTTGACTTCCTTTGACTTTCTCTAGCTTGGGCACATTTTGGCCATGGTGGAGGACGAGCTCAACACTTAGAAATTCTTCGATGCTTCTCCATCAACTTGGGCGCAATTTGCCAGGGCTGCAAGACGGAGTCTCATAGAATTTTTTCTCGTTCTTTTGTCAGCTTTCATGCCCTGCTATTTATAGTAAATCCTCTGATTTTGCATCTCTGAAGCTCAGAAGGACTTGAAATTTTGCACACTGCATCTTCATGACCTTGTTGTTCTATCGACACTACCATTTTTAGTCACCCTGCTATTTTTAGCCCATTTCTTAAGGTGGTTTACTATAAATAGTAACTGCTTGTTTCTGATAGCTCCACTGCTCCGATTGTCTTGAAATTTGAATGAGGCGCTCCTCACCACGTGACCTTACTGCTAACATTGACGCATACACCTGATTTACTATTTTTAGCCAGTTTCCAAATTGACTTACTATAAATAGTAAGTGCTCCGTTCGACTTGAAATTTTACCAGCAGATAGCTTGAAGGATGCTGATCGCGGTGGTTTACACCGGTTTTCGAAAATTCTGACTTTTTACGCCTCTTTTTGGGCTCCGAAGCTGGAAACCCTAATTTTCTCTGCATGCGTATCAAATGATCTCTGTTTGCTCTCATTTCTGTGGCATTGCGATCAGCTCGTGATTCTGAACTGCTGGGAAGCGGCTGCCGGGACATACCTGCTAAAAATAGTAAGTTCCTTACTGAGTGGTTATCTCCGTTTGCATGTCACACCATCGCGAAGCTCTCGAAAAACCCATCAGGAATCACCCGACATGCAAAAGAAACCCTGACATGCAAACCCTAAAAATAGCCTCGGAAGACTGCATTCTGAAAGTTGTCGTCTCGTTTTGCATGTTATATCACTACGAAGGTCTCGAAAAACCCAGAAGGAATATGCCAACATGCAAAGAAAAACTCTGCATCTAAACCTTGAAATTTGTGCCGGAAGCTGGACTGCTAAAAATAGTAAGTTGTCTGTTTTCCCTCAAATTTTGCATACGAGTAGTCTGATGCGCTCTGAACTCAGTGTGACTGTCGGAATTTCAAAAATACTGACAAATTGCCTGTAATTGCACTCTTACTAAAAATAGTAAGTACCTCAGAATCTGATGAAAATTTGTTGGGAGCCTGCTGGAAGCACACTGATAACAATGTTAAGCTCAATTTTCAATTTACTCACTTTATTCGACCTTGGATTGACCAGGAAAATGGAAACCCTAATTTTCAGACTTGGCCAAATCTTCATGTTTAAACTCAATGACAGGCGCAACCCTCAAAAGGTAGACATCAGAAAAGAGACAGAGAAGGAGAGAGAGAGAGAGGAAACCCAAGCCAAAAGACCAGAATGGAGCAAAATTAGGGGGTCCCCATTTTGAATGGGGCGATGTGTGAAAAGGTCACAACAGATACCAGGTGTCAGAATCTAAGCCTCAAATGCTGCATAGAATAATCCACGGCAAAAGATGCTCAAAAAATGGTGAATGGTGGAGAGGGGGATTCGAAAAGTTGAAAATTGCAAAAAATAAACTAATTCTGGAATGTTGGACGCTTCGCAGATCACGCACGCGCAACGGTGAATGCAATCAACACATCAGCAGTGGCGACCGACGCAATCAACAAACACGTGAAAGGTTGGTGTTGGTGTTGCATGCAGACGGCAAGCGCGGTCAGCGAACGATGATCGCAGTCAACGCAATCGACGACACAATGAATGCAAAGCTCGAGAAGGATGAAAACCATTGAAAAATGGTTGTCTGGAGCATAAAAGTGCCCCTGCTAGCCAGGGGTGCTGCAAGTTTTAGGTAGTCAAAACTACTTTAAAGGTTTGTAGCTGCAAACAAGTTCTTTCTAGATTTGAGCAAGCTTTCCAATTAATCTATCACCCAGTTCAACAGACCCATCAAATACCTAAAATTGCAGATCAAGCAAAAATGTCTCATCGAAGGAGCAAATTTCAAATCATGAGAAAAGTGCCCCTATAGGCCAAGGGTGCCTAGAAATTGAGACATTCAAAACTAGTTTTTGGGGTTAATCACTTCCAGGAGATTTATCCTGGATTCAGCCTAGCTTTGCAACGAATTTGTTCACCAGCTTAGAGGACCTGTCAAACGCCAGTGGATGCTAATCGAACGGACACATAAAACAAAGGATAAATTGAAAATCATAAGAGCAAAAGCGCCTTGCCAGGGGCGCCTAGCATTTTTGGTCACCAAAAGCAAAAATTAGGGTTTGTAGCCTCCAAGAGTTTCTCTCTGGAATTCTTTCGGCTTCGCAATGAATCCAGCAGTGAGTTCTTAGGATCAGTCAAATGTCCGGAATCTCAGATTTAACAAGGATCTTCCATCAGAGGGAGAAATTGAAAAATTAAAAAAATAAACTAACTCTAGTGAAGAAAAGCGCCCCTGTTGGCCAAAGGCGCTTAAATTTTTGGACCTTCAAATCCAGTTTTCAGGGTTCATGACCTCCAAGGGTCCTTCTCAGATTTGGTCAGGCTTTGTAACGAGTCCGTCAATAGGTTCATCAAAGCTGTCAAATAGGCACAATCTTGGATCAAACAGAGATGTTTCAAACAAAGTACAAAGCGAAAATTTTGAAAAAGTGCCCCAGAAAGCCAGGGGCGCCTAGGGTTTTGGGCCCTCAGAAACAGCTGTTAGAGGTTGCAACACCAGTTAATCTTTCCGGAATTCTTCAAGCTTTCCGATGAATATCTCAGCCTAGCCAAAAGATTCATCAGTCACTGGCAATTTCAGATTGAGTGGAGAAACGAAGCATGGAAGGAAAATTGAAAAAGGTTGAAAGTCCTTAAACAATGTTTGTCTAGTGAAGAAAAGCTCCCCTGCAAGCCAGGAGCACCCAAGCTTTCAAGGGGGAAAATGCAGTTATTAAGATTTGTATCCTCCAGGAGATCTTTCTCAGATTTGATCTAGCTCTGCAATGAATTCATTAGCCAGTTCATAAGATCTATCAGACGTCCAGAATCGAAGACCAAACAAAGGCATGCTATCAAGAAAAATTTGAAAATCTTGAAAAATATTCTAACACTGCTGAGGTTGGACACCTTATCTCAAGATGGTGCCCAATTCAACTTGAGTTAACAAATATTTTCACATGATGACTCCTAAAATTAGGGTTTTTGCGAGTTAACTACTTCTTTCACCTCCAAACTTTATCTAAGAAGCATTTGGGCATCCATACTTCATTATTTTGTAGGTTGACTTCAACAAGCAAGCAAAAAAATTTCTTCTCAATAGCATTTGAAGGATCAAAAGAACGGGGTTTTTAGATTTCTTCATAGCTTCAAGATCAAGTTGCACAGAACACTTTTCCAGATCCATTCTTCCAGGGCATCGTAATTGAGAGACAGAAGGTTTCCTTTCAAGAATTTCATCAAGCTGGGTCTTTCTATTTGACGTTTCTCTTGAAGATTGGTGACTTTTTGTGGAAGCTTCTAGCCCTATTTTTTAGGGTTTCTTGAAAAATCATCTTTTTCAAAAATCTGGCCATTTGGGTCTATTCAGCACAAAATTGGCCACAAAACCCATGTCCCAGATTTTTTCGAAAAAATGTCTCACTGCTTCCACTTTTAGGGTTTCTTTTAGCATGTTCGTGAAAAAATCAGTTTTTCAAAAAACGGACGATCTGGATCTTTTCAACATACAAGCACCAACAAAACCCACATCTCAATTTTTTCCGAGAAAAAATTGTTTCACAGCTTCTACCTCTGAGGGGTTCTTACACGTTCTTGAAAAAGTCAAATTTTCAGAAAACGGACGATCTAGGTCTATTCAGAATGACATTCTCTACAAAACCCATATCTCAATTTTTTCTCCAAAAATATGCCCTTTTTCTGAAGAAGATTCAGCGAAGTTATTTTTAGCTTTTGTGCAGAACTTGTTCGAACATATCCATGTTCATAGTCAAACTTCATGGTTTCATCATGCAATACTTTTCCATTGAAGAAAAATCAAAAAAAGCGTCAGAAGCAAAAAGTTGCAGAAGAAATAGAGGTCATCACTCTAGTTACATAGCCGCCAAAGTTACCAATCAGTGAACTGCTAGTTGAAGCGTGCGGATATTTCTAAGAATAGAACTCAAGTGATGACAACAGTTAACTCGAGGCATTTTTCGAGTTTAACTGACCGTCCTATTTTCATGCATATCTATTCTTTGTAGTTACCTATTGTATAGTTGGAGTTTTCTTTAGTTTTAGATCAGTTAACTGATGTAGTCTTTCCAGTTAACTGTTAGTTATCTTTGTTTAGATATAGGAATAAATCTTGCAGATTGGCAAGACTGATTGATAACACAAAGAGATTTTAGGGTTCCCTACTCCTATGTTTGTGTATAAATAAAAGCAACCTTGCTCATTATTTTTCAACCGTTATTAGTATTACTATAACAAAATCGTTGAGCCTTAATGCCTTCAAGCTTTGCTAGTCAATATATGTTCACTTTGTTCAATGTAAATTTGGTTGATCGTATATTGTACGTCTGTCCTCTTGATACAATCTGCTGTCCCAAACGTGTAATTATTGTTGGAGTTTGAGGAAATAAATCTTATGCCGATAGTGCTTTGATCCAAAGTCTCAAGATCTTTCAGTGATATTGTTTTTATAATCTTTATTTCAGTCTACTCTTCAAAAGTACAATGAGTCTTTGAGAGAATTTTGAAAGCGAGTTTATCGTTTCATGTTTTGCTTTTATGATCTTTGTTTCAGCTTTCATCCAAAAGTACAATGAGTCTTCGGGTGTGTTTTGGGATTAAGTTTGTTTAAGCTTTGTGTTAACCAAATCATTCTTCGTTTACTTCTAAATCCTGTTGCTCTGAATTTACTCAAGGAGGTAGAAGCATCATTAATTTAGGCCTAGTTGTAGTTGAAGTTACGAAACTAGAGAAAACCTCAGCTGCAACGGAAAGAGTTTTATAACCTTGTGCTCTCAGCTGAGATAAAAAGATAGGAAATCAGTTTAATTTTCTTTTTACGCATAAACAGCAAAAGAGGGAGCTTCCCCTCCTAATTTGAAGAGCAGTCTAACTATGCATAGCTGTCCGTTTCCAATCCACGCACCAGAGGTGCGAATTGAAATGCCAACAATGTCCTAAAATTTCTTTTAGCCAACTGACTTTAGCGTGTGACATGTAAAAACAGGCTGCCAAGCAAGACAGTTGAGGTAGAAGCATAAATTTATTGTTTCAAGTTTTCAACCCTATTTACAACAATCTTCTCATGTTTCCTTGAATTTTTTTATTTTCTTTAATGGAAATAATTTAGTTTCAGATTCTGTTAAGAATATCAAAGCTCTGAAATGAGAAATCTATCGAGCATCCAAACCAATAACACAATAGTTCCATGTTGATGCATGGTTGACTACCAAGAAGGACTAAAGTAAACATATCATATGAACAAGGATCACAAGTAGCAAGCATTTATGGTCAAATAGATTTGATTAACTTACCATTGTTCATATTAGGATGATCTACCTTGATACCACCAACAGAAGAAAGGACTGCAAACACATAAAACTCCATGAGAACAGCCTCTGCTTTTAATAACAAAAAATAAATAATACATAAATAAGATATGGTAACATATTTATATTACTCGTACTGATGAAAAAGCAAAAAAATATATATAATAATAACATAATGGATTATTCATAGAGCTAGTGTTAATGTTTTGCTTGATATTAACTGCTATATATCCCTGACTGTCTTACACAGAACCTGGCTAGATGTTCTAATATGATGGATAAGAATGCAAAATCAGGTGTTCCTGGTAAAATTTATTTTATAGAATCCAAGCAGTTCCTTTGAAAGACTGCAGTTAATTTGAAAGACTGTATTGCTAAATGACAACTAGGCATGGCAATAAAAGGCAGCAGTTGGCCTTGAGGGATACATGGGAAAGATAAGCTTTTCATGTTTATGGGTTACACTACACCAATGCATTATATGCTGTTTGTGCATATGGATAAGCCCACACATATATATGAACAACCAATCACGATACAGATCAAAACCATAATGTACTAGGAACCTATCAAACAGAAATTAATTGAATCCATTCTACCAATCTTCCATCATTCAGATAACCCACTATATTTTATCAAGCAGTAAAAGTGAGTTTATCTCAGACAATAAAGTAGCCATGTCAACTAAGTTACATCAGATCAGGAATTGATCAGCTGAAATAATTGATTTTCAGTCATAATTCAGTTTCATGACGTATGACTAAGAGACAATCAAAATAAGACAAACAGTCACATTAATTGTTAATAAGATGGAGACTATCAAGATAATACGAACCATTACAAACCCCTCTGGCATCTCTAACTTAAGACAACAGTAATATGATGTACATTTATCAGCCAAAATATATATATTACAACTTTGATGACCGACCAATATTTTAAGTGAATTTGATGGCTGGTGAATGTGTGATAATATTTGAGGTGTTATGCAAAGTTGCATGGACACGGATACGGATATAGATACGGATACGGTATCAAACACGGATACGGCCATTTTTTAAGACCCCCAATATGGATACAGCTGGATACAACATTCATAAAAAACACATACACATATATTTTCTAAGTTATTAGAGAGGATTTTCATTACTTTAAAAGAAAATAAGTAAATATAAATTAAATAATATTAAAATTTAAGCATTAATAATTTAGTAAAGAATAAACAATTAGATTTATATTAATAAGTTTTAATTTTTTCAAAATTTCTAATGTTTAAACAACATAATATAAATATAAAGCCATAAACAATTAACCTTTTTAAATCTATAAAAATTAAAATGCCAAAAAAATAGTAGAGTTGCACAGGAAGAAGATATAGAAAAATGGGTCGCTGAAATAGAAAAAATTTCAATTGTCTTCCTCATTTGATGTAGGTTTTGTTTATACAAAACAAAAAGAAAATTGCACAATTGAAGTTTTTTATGTTTAGGAAGATTCATGTCAAATATTTTGAAAATCAAATCACAAAGTATCTAGCATGGCTAGAAAATCAAGATTTTTTGGGCACATGTGGGTACGGTATCCAATGTGTATCCACAGAGTATCATACCCGTATCTATATCAGATACGAGGATACACGCGCCTAGGGAGGGGCAGGGGCATATCCGGCTACTCTGGTGTTATGTTTTTATACTTTAAATATATTAATATACTAAACATTTAAATTTAGTTTTTATTATTTTATTTTTTTTAGACTGCAGGAATCAGGTAGCACAACCCCCTATAAACTACAGTGCGCCTAGTAAACTTTTTAACGTGACCGGCGGCGTTGGCGCGACACGCCCTCCAGTACCACAGGGGTGGGGGAGACTAGACCTTGTGACCAACCTCCTGCAATAGGAAAGACTTAGCCAATCGAGCTAGGGCCCCCGCCCCAAATTTAGTTTTTATTATTATGAATAGTATTATTTTAAGTTTTTTTCATTTTTTGATATTATTAATTTTTGACCAATCTTAAACATTTTATTTTTCTCTTCTCTTTGTGCTAGTAATTTCTTTTAGTTAATTTGTTTATTATTATTATCTTTTGGTTCTTTTTCTTATGTTTGCATTTCTTTTAGTGGTCATTGGTCTTCTCTCTCCTTTGTTTTTTTTTGGTATTTGATTATGTCCTTAGGTTGCTTTTCTCTTTGTTTGTTACCCCTTTCTTTTGGTTTTTATTTTATTTTTCTTCCTTTTAAAAATTTATTTGTCATCCCTTGGGTCTTGTGCCTCCTCCTCATCTCCCTCTAACCATCCTTCTACATCTTTTTATACCAATTGGGTCTGCAACAAACCAATTTTTCATATCCTTGAGCTCTCTATCCTGATGATGGATCACGAAGTGTGATCCAAAACGTTGATTCAAAAGCTTACACACAATCAAATCCAGAAATAACTATTGATAGTCCCACAGTGTTATTGGTGGCTCCAAATAGATCACTAACTTGTAATCTTGCTAGTCTCAATTGCCCTGAGGAGGCACAGCCCCAAGTTGCTGGAATTTTTGCTAACTGGATTTCTCCAGAGTATATCTTGTGTCCCTCTTGTTTTGAGATGCTGTCTCTGTATTCTTTAGTTGTTCGACTGTTCATTTCTTCCTTGCTAATTTCATTTCCAGCATTTAAACAAGCATTAGAACACTATGTTAAGCTGATTTTAAGCATAGGCCATGATTTAGAGCAGCAAATAGAAGTAAATTTGGTCATATAGTATTGAATTGTTGTGATGACAAATCACACAAGTAATGAGATTAATTTTCAAGAGTATAGGCACAAATTTGAGCATGTATACATAAAAAAATTAATAAAGGATACAGATGGCAGATCATAGCTGTAAGTTGTAAAACACATCAAATTCCAGCCTAATGTATGATTTTTCTTCATAAACATTTGCATTGAATCAGCGCATAGGAAAAAACTTAATCTGCATTGAAGAAATGTACATTAGAATATCCAAGTCAATTACAGATCAATATCATGTAAATGAAAACCAGATAAGGCTTTAGAATTTAAAGTTATTGCAAATTTCCAGGGCACCATTCTAAAATTTGTTTCCAATTTGCAGCTCAGGCATTCTCTATCCTGAATAACCTTGTAAAGGTAACAATGATAAATTTAAGCATTGCATCACAAAGTAAGATAGTACACCAGACACAGTATTTTACATATGAAGCACAAACTATACATTCTGCACAAAAGTATGAAAAGAATACATGGTATAGGATATAGATTAAGCCTTAGACAGTCTTGAGTCTTGACTAAACTGGAGGAAAATTGAAGCCCAGTCATCGTCTCAATATAAACCCTTTATGTATAACCATGTTGCCTGTGTTCCAAGAAACGCAACTCCATCAAGTGTGTATGTAATAGCTTTTAAATGACATTCCAGGACTCGGAATGCAACTTACCAATATGACAGTCTCAAAAAAATGCAGCTAATTACATGATTGATTCATGAATAGTTGTAATTTTATCTTGACATCTTGATTGTTCTATCTGAAAAGGAAACCTTAAATTAAATTTCAAGTTTTCAAGCTAATCACCTCTTCACTATCTAAATAAAGAATGCCTTGTCTCCAAGCCATTGAGATCTTTGTGACCAGATCTGCAGCTTATTTTCATTCCATGCTACAGCTTTTGCCCCGTGGACATTAAAAATACCTGTTTACTACTATTATATTCCCTCTTCATCATTCATATTAAATGTGAAGTCCTTGTAGAGCTGATGGTGCTCCTGAAATACATATTTTATCATGCTACTCTAAAGGTCTTACATTGAATTGCATGAGTACCTGACATTGACATTAAAAGCTTTGCATCTATAGCATTAGCTAGATTTCCCTTTATCAGTAAATTCATAAACCATTATGAAATTTAGATGGAAAACAATAAGAATCTAAATATTCAAAAAGAAAAAAAAAAGGTACTTAAAAGAAGACTTTGTCTGACAAAAATATATTTTTATCCAATCAAACAGTTTTCACCCAAGCCACTAGAAAGAAAGGATAGCAAATTCAAATTCTTTAGAACCAACAAAGAAAGGATAGCAAATGCAAATTCTTCAGAACCAGCTACCTGATATAGCAGGAGTAAATATCCCATCACCAATAACCATGCAGGTGCCAACAAGAACAAGAATAAGGAGTGCATTTCGGCGGTAGATTTTAGCTTCCAGCCATGTTTTTGTTCGTGCTGCAAATGATTTATCTTTAATTTTTTGTCGGCTGTAGGTTGTCAGATCTTCATCTGTTCGGTGTTGATTTGGAATTGTTTTCACCTTAGCATGCCTGCAGAGTAGTGAATATAGAGCAAATGTTCCACCTACAACACAGTAATATAAGATACTGTTAATTGAATTACATTTAAATGAATGCTAAGAAGCCAAGCATGTCTAAGACTTGTAAACAGAAAGGTTGATAGAAAAACAAAATATTAAAGTGTAGCATAAACATAAGCATAGAGATCAGAATAGATCAATTTTTTGATTAAAATACACCAGGATCTCAGGGTTCAAATCTCAAAGATTCACAGATGATAAAACTGAGATATTAAGCAACTTATATGGACAATATTTTAATTTTATGAAATGCAATGCCCAGTGATGTTATCTTACCTTCACCATTGTCATTAGCCCTCATGACCACGAAGACATATTTGATCAAAGGAATTAAGGTTAATGTATATATGATTAATGACAGAGCTCCCATCACATCTTCATCATCACCAATGCCATTTGGAAATGTACTGTTATAAACATATAGTGGGGATGTCCCCAAGTCTCCATAAACAACCCCAAGACTTTGAAATGCAAGACGCAGAATCGTTAAATATGATAGCTCCTGCAGCAACAATAGAGCAAATCAAGATGTTAGTGTTTTGATATTTGAAAACACTAGCAAGAAATGCATCATTCAAATTTTTATGATAATAAAATTTATCCAAGAACCTTCTATGCAGTTGATATTAATTGAATAATATGTATTTCAACTAAGTCATTTACATTTGCACTTACAAATAAAACTTTGAATTATATTTTGAGGGAAAGTATATTAATCCTTTTAAAACAAATCATTCCAGCTTGGATGAATGGAATTATTCTCCCCCTATTTCCTTATCTTCATAAAGAAATATGTGCTTACAATGATTGAGTGTTTTTCACTTTTACCACCATTCTTTTACATTTTTAAGATGTGAAGTGCAATTTCTATTTCCTCATACTATCATTTTCTTAGTTCTAGTAAAGCTTTAGTGTTTTCCACCAGTCCTGATTTCAGATTATCAGGGCATGGGTCCAAAGACAACAATAATTGGGAAACTGGACAATTTTCTTACCATGATTGGTCCATACGTAAAGAAATCATACAGTTGACTACTGGAAGATCCATTACTATGTTTTGGATTGTATAGAGATGGTCTATAACATTCAAAACAAAAAAGATAGCTCATTTGTGTCATTTTGCAAATTGTGAAGAGCTGAAGGAAGAAGAGCACAGCTGTGAGAAACCAAGTGAAAGAAGGAAAGAGAAGTGAGCAAAGGGAAAAAGAAGACCAAGTCTTGTTGACGTGATTTTCGTGACCACACCAACACAGAATAAAGTTTCCCAACAGATACTCTATCCTCTCTTGAACAAAGTATTCAGCATGCTAAGATTGCGAGTGAGTTCATGCTTTCAACTCCAAGGTTCCGATAATGCAATAGAATGCCCTCAGTTGGTTCATTGTGATTTGCTAGTATTTCAAGGGGACTTACACAATTGTTCGATAACTGACAGCAGACAGTAAATTGAGGGCTTTCATGTAATTCGGATGATTTGGCAGGTAAGTGCAAATTTCCTAATGTTAACCAGAAATGAACTGAATTTAAAATGGGTGTAGCGCCTAAGAAGTTTATGTTTTATCTAAGAACGGGATGCCGAGTCAATCTCAATAGACTTCAACCAGACTCTGCTCCGCCTCACGCTGGACAACTTACACAAAGTCGGTGCAATCTTCAAGGGAGTGACAAGAGGTTTTCAAATTATAACTCAACATGTAAGTACCATCAAAACAACGCATACAAAAACACAAATCACAATCGAAGTTAAGTTTGTAAAGTTTTCCAATTGACCACACAAGGCAAACTTGCTGTCAGCAAGCTGCTACTGGTATGGATTAAAAGAAGTTGCCTTGATTAACTCCACAAGTCCACAGCTAACATCTACTTGCATGAAAATGAAAACTACTTTACTTTAAGCTACTTCAAGATGCTACGTGAATTGGAAGGACGAAGAATCCTCGACAACTACTCATAACAAAGAAGAGATCACCATCAATGAAAAAAAAAATTATTATGAAAGCATTCACGATAACTTCTTACAAAGTATCCAAAGGGAAGACTTTCCTTCCTTTTCAATCTAAACTATACTATCAAACTATTCTACTTTCTATTCTATCAATTTCTCTCTATTCCCTCTCTGCTATTCTAACTCTACTCTAATGAGTACAGATGAGGAGGACTCCCCCTTTTATAGTTGGCCAAGTCCAACGGACGGCTCAGATTACAATTGGCTGGATGGCCCAGATTGTGCCACCTCAGCCCTAAACAAGATTCACCCTAAAACCGCCACAAAGAAGAGTGGGGCAATAAATGAGCAATTAATGGCCACCATCTTCTAGAAGATTCCTGTCTTGAAACACGTTCACACTGTTTTAACTTCTTGAACTAGTATGACATGCAAGTTCTCGATCTGAAACTTCAAGGTTGAAACCTTTTAACCTGTTTGACAACGCCCGAGCCTTCATCTTTTCCTATCTTGGACTTGATCATTTCTTCTTTGTCACTTGAGCTGGGCACATACTAAGTCTCAACACTTAGCCATTTTCTCCAAGTATTCACTTCATCTCCCTAAATCATCACCGTTTGGCCTCGACGTTCCTCTTGCAAAACAAGCAAGGAGAAGAGCATCAGAATACCTCATAATATAAATTCACTTTACTTACCTGATTTTCATGTTTTAACTTCCAAAGGTTCATCGTTTTCCTCTAGCCAACTTCGCTTTCTTCATGATATTTCAACATCTGTAGGCTGGGGCATGCAGCACATGTGCATCATATTTCAATGCCTTAGACAAATTTTCAACTTCCTCAAGGACGTATTTAAGAGTTGTACTTTAAAATCATCTTTTGGAAGTGCCAGCTTCAACTACATCTTCTTCACTTTTCCGGCTAAGGCGTTCACTCTGGCTCGAGAAAATTGTTTTCATCAAGAACTTGACCAAAAATCATCTAGTCATTCAATCTCAAATTCATCACTCAAGGCATTCTATCTTCAAGAACATCATTTATTCCTTGCCTTAGAGAATTTCTTAAATTTTTCCCTTAGAAAATTCATCAATCCTGTGCCCACCAAAAATCTCCATCTTGAAGGCCTCAACGAACTATGGAAGACTTTGAAATCCATCCCTTGTTGAAAATCTTCAATACCGAGAAGAAAATTTCTTTCAGAACTTGTCGAATTCATAGGTATACAACAAACGGGTTCATTTAATTTCTTGAATTTTGAACCTTAGAAAAATAAAAAAAATTATGAAATTTAGTCCAATTCTTCATTCCTGTGAGTACTTTGTTGATCTGACTTGAAAATTTCTATCAATCCTGTGGAGTTGATATCATCTGACTTCGTCTCCGGCAATTTTGCTCATGTCTTAGGAAATTTGATCACTTCACCAAACTTAGGCGTTTTTCCTAAGAAAAATTTTGTGCCTTAGAAAAATTTAAATCACTTAGCATTTTGAATTTTTTGCCTTAGAAAATTTTAAATTCATCTTCAAATCATCTTGTCTGTGGTGAGGAAATTTTTATCAACTCACTTAGAAGATTTTTCTATTAAATGTCTTGAGCACACTTGTATGCCATGGAGAATATTTTACTTTCAACGCCCAACATATTTTATTCACATCAAATTACCATCACCTTGTCTTCAACGCCTCAACAATATTATCTCTTAGCATACTCTTATCACCTTGGGCGCACTTCACACTTGAAGAGGATACTAGCCACGCCTAACATATTTTATCAACCTCACCTATACTTAACCACTTTTCAACTCAAATCCACTCTTTACTTGGCGCATTCAAAGGCTGGAGAGGAAAGTCAACACTAAAATATTCCCATCTTGCACAACGCCCAGCAACCTCCACTTGTCTTCATCTCTATTTGGGCGCATTTTACCCCTTGAAGAGGATGGGGGCAATTTAGGCATGTAGGAGGACAAAGTTTCCAACGCCATCTTTGACTTTTTGACTTCTTACTTCCTTCTTGAAGCATAGGCGCATTTTACATGTGTTGGAGGATGAAACTTTATGCCTTAGAAAATCCTTCTTGTCTTCTTCCTGTGAGGTGGGTGCCTTTAGCATGTGAGGAAGGATGAACATGTTGACTTAGAAAAATTTTTAAACTTTCACCACCTTGCATGGATGCATTTGGAGGTGGCAGGAGGATATTTGCTCAACACTTAGAAAAATCTTCATCTCATGCTTCATTTCTCCTTGAGGACGCATTTGGCCTAGGCAGGGGGATATTTGTTTGCCTTAGAATTTTTTTATCATTTTGCTTGTGAGGAGGGAGAAAATGAAGGCAAGAGTAGGATATCTTCGTTACTTGGAGAATTTTCTTGACTTCTAGCTGAGATGGGCGCATTTTATATGTGGAGCATGATGAGACTCATGCCTTAGAATTTTTTCTTCTACTTCTGCCTGTTTCTCCATGTCCTGCTATTTATAGTAAGTCTTCTGATTTCCATACTTCTGAAGCCCGAAATGATTTGAAATTTTGAAAACAGGACCTTCATGACCCTGTCAACCTGTTCACACTGTTATCTTGAGCTGACCTGCTAAAAATAGCATATTTTTGAAGGTGGTTTGCTATTTATAGTAACTGCTTGATTCTGAGACCTTCACAACTCTGTTTCACTTGAAATTCGAATGTTGTGATCCTCATCGGATGACTTGCTCATTAACACTGGTGCCTGCTGCTGACTTACTATTTTTAGCCAGTTTCTAGAACGCCTTACTATAAATAGTAAGTGCTCCGTTTGCCTTCAAATTTTACCAGCGGATAGCTCGAAAGATGCTGATTGCAGTGGTATACACCAGTTTTCGAAAATTCTGACTTTTTACCCCTCTTTTTGGGTCTCGAAGCTAGAACCTGTTGATGTGATTTTTGTGACCTCACCAATCAGCAGAACAAAGTTGTCCGAAGGCTACTCTATTCTCTCTTGATCAAAGTATTCCGTGCGCTAAGATTGCAAGAAAGTTCGCACGTTCAACTCCAAGGTTCCGAAATACTTAGAATACCCTCAGTTGGTTTGATGTGAATTGCTGTTTTCACGAGGGGACTTACACAATTGTTCAAAATACTTGCAATTAACAGTAGATGAATGATTGTGTTGTACCCCAAAATCAAAATTTTTGTTACACTTAGATATTTTGAACAAATGAGTAAAAGTCTTGTTAAATCAGTCAAGAAGGTCAAAATTTGGGTGTGACGTCTTGCATGAGTGGTCAAAACACAAAATTTTCAATTTCTGACGATCTGGGTCTGCTCAGAGCAGCTTAACCTATAAAACCCAGATCTCAGTTTTTCATCCCTAAATTTTAGAAAAACTGCTATTTTTAGAAATTTTCTAAAATTAGTAACGTTTTTTGGGTTTTTCTGGGTTTCTTTGGAAATGGATACTAGCAAAAACCAGAGTTACCGGATACGCTGACCTCCCTGTCCAGATACTCGTATCACCGTACCAGATACGGATGCGGGTACGGTACGACATAGATACGGGTTAGATACCGTATCTGGATGTGCCCAAAAAAATGCCTATTTTTTGCCGCGCCTGATTCGTAGGGATTCGGGCGCCCAACTTTAGCAGGAAATTTCACGTTATTAGGAGCAACATTCTAAATTTATTTGAGAAAACTGGCGTTTTTCTTAGGTTAAAAATCTATAAAAGCTGCACAGCAATGGTGATTCGGAAATACGAAGCAGTGTCTGGATTTTTTTGCCATCAACAGTGCGAACAGTTCATTGCCTAGGTAAAATCCGCCATCGATTTTCTTTTTGCCTTTCTGGTTGTTGCCATCCATAGTCGTAATTTTCTGGTTCTCCATGCCGTGCCGTCCATGGCCCCATAGTCGTATTTTTCTGCCGTCTGCAAAAAAATTATTTGTTCCGGGTCGCAATGGTAGTTTATTCGATATTTAAATTAATCTAGGTAATGTTTTTACTTTTTAAAGTTATTCGATTCATATTTACTCTTGGTAATGTTTTTAAAATAAATCAATGAATATTTAAATATGAATTGAATAACTTTAAAAACATTACCTAAGTTTATTTAAATTAATAATTATTTAAATATTTTATAATTTTATTAGAGTTTTTAATTTTTCATGTTTAAAATAAAGAAGATAATTAGTGTTTTATAATTTCATTTATAATATATTAATAAATTAATAATTTGTGTATTATAAATTATATTTATAATTTTTATAATTATTTAAGTATTTATAATTTTATTAATATTTTAATTATTGCAGGATATGTAGCAATTATATGTTCTATCAGACAATCAATGTATTCAAATTTTGTTTTAATGATAAATTATATTTCAATATAATTATTTTGGAATATGTAGCAATTATATGTTCATTTTGCTCCTAAAGTAATGAATATCTTATCTAATAATAAAAAAATGTTATATATGTGTACATGTGTGTGTGTTTTATGAATGTCGTATCTTGACGTATCCATATGAGAGGTCTTGAAAAATGGCCGTATCTGTATCCGATACCGTACCCGTATCTGTATCCGTATCTGTGTCCATGCAACTTTGGCAAAAACTTCTAAAAATAGAAAGTTGGTCCAACAGGTTCCGAACTAATTTTGATTGGCTAAAAATACGTCCGTATCAGGCTGGTGCAGTCAAAATCTAAAAATAATCAGTTTTTCCCTACTGGGTCTATTCTGCTTTTCAAAAGCATATCAGGAGCTCCGAGGTCATCAATGGAGGTCAGTCGGCTGCCAACCATCAGTTTCAATGTTCAAAGCATTCATCAAAAAGCAAGTTGGTAAACGAACACAAAGAACGAGGAGGAAATTGAAAAATGATGAAAATTTTCTAACACTGGTGACTTTGGGCGCCCTAGGTGAAGAAAGGCGCCCATCTTTTTAGGGCATCAAATGTCAAAATTAGGGTTTGTGTCCCCACTCAAACTTGCTCAATTCTCTGTCAGCTTCGCAGCGAATCCAACAGCACAATCAACGGATCGTCCAGTCATCCAGAATTCGACGCCAAACACGAGGTATTCAAACTGAAGCCAGAGTGGAAAGAAGTGAAATTTATCAAGAATTGACTAAGTGTTGATGAAGTGGGCGCCCCTGGTGAAGAAGGGCGCCTAGCTTTTTGGAGGGGAAAATCAAGCAATTAGGGTTTGTCAAAGTGCTCAGTCCCTTCAGCTTTCGATCAGCTTCGACACGCCTGCCTTCATCAGATCATCCAACTGTCCAATCTCCAGCAGATTCAAATCGAAGTCGAAGGTACAAAACAAAGGTTTCAAGCTCTAAAGGAAGTCAAATATAAAAATGGCTGTCTGGCAAGATTGGGCGTCCCTGGTGAAGAAGGGCATCCAAGTTTCTAGGGTATCAAATAGAGGAATTGGCAGACGAAGCTCTAACGTAATCTCTTCGCAATCAATACAGTTTTCTAACGAGATATCCAGCACGTTGATCGGAGGTCGCAGTCACCGGATATGAAGCATTGAACAGAGGGTTCGACGAAGGCTGAAAACCAAGATTCAGAAGCAAACACAAAAAGGTGGAAAATAAGCTAAGTCTGGTGAAAGTGGGCACCCCTAGCCAAGATGGGCGCCCAAACTTTTGAGGGCCTAAAGTTCATTATTTTGCAGAGTTCGTCTTAGAAGACCCCTCCTCATATCTTGACAGCTTTGCGATGAGCATAACCGCCAGTCGATCTGACGCCCAGAGCTCCAGATTCGATGAGATCATCTGTAGAAGAGGAGTTAATTGAAGAAATTGAAGATCAGAAAAATGGCCAACTCTAGACAAAATGGGTGCCCCTGGAAGGAAAAGGCTCCCATGAATTTGAAGGCCGAGATCAAGTTTTTAGCCAGAGACTTCTCTAGAACACTCTTCTTAGAATCAGTCAGGCTCCGCCGTGAAACCTTTAGCTCACCTGTCGGATCAATCTGCAAAAGGGAAATCAGAGGCAAAGTTGGAGGTCAAAATGAAGAAAAGTTGAAAATGTCAAAATTTTGGCTAACACTGGGTGAAGTAGGCGCCCCTGGTGAAGAAGGGCATCCAACTTCTCATGCCTTAGAAGATTTTTCAAGATTTTCAAAATTTTCAAAATCACAAGGAAAAAGAGGCGTCCAAGTTCAATGAATCTGACGTTAAGGATTTTGAAAAATAAAAGCAAAAGAAAGCAAAGCAAAAACAAAACCCTAAGTCTATTTAACACCTCTCTTTCATGTTATTTTCATTATTTTTGCAGGTAGCATTCAAAGGAGAAAGTTGGAGCAGCAAGTTTGAAGAATTTTTGTGATTCAAGAATCCATAGTTGCTGGTTTTGCATCAGATTTTTCAAATCATCAAGCATAAACCCTTGCCTTTTCAGCTTTTTCATCCAGACGATCAAGTTTTTCAAGAAGAAGGCCAAGGCATTCCATTTTTCAATCATCTGGGTCTTTTTGTCTCAATCTTTTGAAAAAAAATTCAAGAACTTCATCAAGTTGCAGCAAGTGCTTTTATTTTGCATGTCAGTGAAAACCTCAGTGCATTCAAATTTCAACCATCTAGGTCCTTTCCAATCAGTCTTCTGAAGAAAACCCATATCACAGCTTTTTTAGAGAAAATTTCAAATCCTAGGGTTGGCTGCTTTTTTCGATCAGCCATTAGGGTTTTACGAATCTAATCAACAGGGTCCATTTCTAATTTTGTTCTGAACAAAACCCAGGTGCCAGCTTTTTCAGTGAAAATTTGAAGAAATTAGGATTTGCTGCTTTTTCAGGGAAAATTCAAAATTTTCAAAAACGAACGATCTAGGTTGTCTTGCATCAAAATTCTGAGCAAAACCCATATCTCAGAAAAATTTCTCAAAAATTTGTCCGTTGGAGCAAGAAAATCAGCATTCTAAAAATAGAAATCGTTCAAAACTTGTCAGAATCAAGGCGAGTTTACAATCGTTTTTCAAGTTTTCCGAAATGGAGTACACTCTCAATGTTTTCAAGACAGAATCAGCTCTCTATCACAATTACATCAAAATTCTTGAGACAAACTTGCATCATATCAAGCATATGTTCGATCTACACACCTTAGAGAGAGCAAGCAACACCTCAATCAAGAACCTAGGACATTCTGGACTCCTCGCAGCAGTGTCAATTCCTATATCAGTTCAGAGCCTTGAGTTCGTAATCGCTTCCATTAAGCATTACAACCTGGCCACAAGGGAGATCCAGTCAGCAGATGGCAGATTGATTTGCAGTCTAAAGGCTGATATGATCAAGAAGTGTTTTTCCATTCCCCCGTGGCCTGAAAGCGTTAATCTCTCAAAGGGTGAATGTGAAAGGATATGGAATATGCATAAAGATAAATATAGTAAGAAGATTGCACAGAGGTGGATGAAGGAGAAACACAAAACATTGCCTAAGAACGTCGGGCTCGAGGAAGTGTAGAGTCAATTTCAAAGTGTTGTTCACAGTTACAGTCCAGTTGGCGGAAGGATAGGTCATGTTTTGGTGATGTCAGCAAGGTTCGAGAAAGCGGCCAATGAGGTCGAAGATTTCCTGAGATCTATTGCAGATGCTAAAGATATTCTTGAAAAGCGGTGTTTTGCTGTTGATGGTATAGATGCACCGAACCAGGACACAATCTCCAACTTCCTAGCGGATGTGATCGATCTTTAAAGAAACTTTCTTCTAGAAGCTTTCTTTCCCGCTTTCTTTCTATTCTTGGAATAATTCTTATCCATTCTTTGAGAAGAGAAAGAAGATAAAATGTAATAGTTGGCGTTTCCCGCTTTTTCTGCTTTCTAGGGTTTTAGATGTTATCTTCTTTCTAGATTTAGTAATAAAGCTTGCTTGTTGAGCAAGCCCTAGATTGTGAAAGCAAGGAGATTTTATGGTTCCCTACTCCTTTGCTTGTCTATAAATAAGAGCCTTTGCTCATTAGTTTTTCTTAACCGTGCTAGTGAGAACAAAACGCTGAGCCTATTGTGCCTTCTATTTGTTACTCAAGTATTGTTCAATTGTGTTGTGATAAGCAAATTGTTGAGCTTCTTTAGCCAACAAGGAGTTAGTGTGATTGCTGTTTCTAGTGTGTAAGAGCAAGATTGCAAGTCTCTTTAGCTGCAATTTCTTGTTCTAGGCATGTTAGAAGTGAGTTATGTTCCAGAGATTTGAGTAATAAAATCATGAGCCTCCTTTGCCTTGGTTCAAAATCTCAGATTTCCGTTATTTATGTTCTACTTTTATGATCTTGATTTCAACTTACAGTGAAGTGTGTAGGTGTTTGTTGAGAGAGAGGTTATTGAAGTATTTTGTCAGAAAATCTACCTTGTTCATTTCTAGTTTCTCTTGCTCTGCTATTACTTGAGAAGTTAGAAACATCTCTAGTTTAAGTTAATCGTAGTTGAAGTTCTCAAAATCAGAAAATCTCAGCTGCGGTGTTTGTGTTTAATAAACCTCGTGCTCTAAGCTGATCAAAAAGATAGGCAACTTAGTTTTAGTTTACTTTCTTTCAACACCATCAGCAAGAGGGAGCTTCCCCTCCTAATTTGAAGAGCAGTTTATCTATGCATAGCTGTCTGTTTTCAAATATGCATTCCAGAGGTGCGAATTTAAATGCCAACAGTTTTCTAGCGCCCACCATGGGGCACGAGGCATTGAACAACAAAGAAAGCTTAGGCTTTATGTCACGGGTATGACTATCTGGCGTCCTACTACTCCAGTTCAACAACCTGATCTTACACCTCCAATTATCCAGCCGAGTTTCTAGATAATTGAAGGGGAGCAAGTAGACATTATCAGCAGCCTAAGGAGTTTCATCTTTGAGAAGGAGACCCCTTCTCAGTGGAGAAACGCTGTTGTTATTCTAAACAAAGAAGAAGAGAAAGCCAATATTGCAGCCGGAAGACCTGTCTTGCCACCACCCACGTGGGACTAGACAATCCTGGCGTACATAGTCTATATAAGGAGGAGAACAAGAACAAATCCACTCTTCCGAGAAGAAGTTGATCCTTTCCTTTCGCGGACACTTCCTACACAAATTGGAGAGTCTTCCAACACAGTTCCTGAGTTCGACACAGTTCCTAAGTTCAACACTGTACCTGTGTTCGGGGAAGAAGAACCGGAAGCAATGGTTGACAACAACAACAACAACCACAATCACAATCGGAGAAGAGGTCCCCCACTACCTTGGGGTGATCATATCGGACCTTTAGCATTAGGAGCAAATCATGAATTGCCTAAGGGGTCAAGGAAGCACTTTCCACGTTTCCAAGATGATGGGAGTCAACATCCCGACGATCATCTTTCAGCCTTTTCAATGGCTTGCGCTGTTTTGCATGTAGCTCATGAAGATATTGTTGTACGTCTCTTTGTTGAGACTCTTGCAGGAGCTGCTGCCGAATGGTTTAATCACTTGGAGCCTGGTTGCATAAACAACTGGAATACTATGACCAAGAAGTTCCTTGCGAGGTTCAAGCCAACTGAAAATAGCCACCAATTATTCGCTCAGTTGTCAAATTCAAAGGAGGACAATGAACCAATGAGGGAGTTCGTGGCAAGGTTTAACCGCCTGGTCACTCGTCTCTCATATACACTCAATCCATCGCCTGAGATCCTGTTGAGCAGTTTTGTCAACGCACTTCCATCAGAGATAGCTTTTATCTTGAGATCAGCCCATGACACAGAACTGGGAGAAGCACAACAAGGTGCCATAGAAATTGAAGACAACATGATCACTTCAAGAAAGATCAGAGGAGATGCTATTAGGCCTTTGGTTCAAAGTTCCGCTGATCCGTTACTTCAAAGGGTTGCTAATGAAGTGACTATTCTCAAGAGGCAATTGCCACTCCAGCCTACGCCTCTTGCTCAAGTTGCACCACCACCTGCTTTACCGGCGCCTCAATCATACCGGGCACCACAGCAACCTTATCAGCCTCAGCATCCGTACCAACCGAGGAGAAATAACTTTCAGCCTTACAACAATTATAGGCCACAAGGGCCACCTCCACCAAGGCAAGCGGCTGACAATACACAAAATGTTGTGTTTTGTTCTTTTCATGATCCCACTAAACATACTGGCTCCACTTGCCCTAAAAATGTCAGAATGAATGAGATAATGGGATATGCCGAAGCTGCACCTGCACCAAGTTTCGTTCCAACTCCAAGTTCGAATGTTGTCTTACCTCAATCGAACAACTTCGATGGCGACTCCGCAACGGGCTACTTTGAAAGTGAACCCGATTTTGAAGAACAAGAAGAAGATATTCGTCAGTACTCTCTTGTAGTAAATCCTGAGAATCATACGACTCCTGTGTTCACCAAAGCTCAACATTTGAGGGCACACAAAGAAGAGGAAGAAGAGAGGCTGAAGATATCAAAAGACAAAGAAAAAGGGAAAGTAGCTTCTACTTCAAATGTTAAGTCTTCTCAAGAGAACGTGAAAACAGTTGCTGAAGACCCATCCTCAGCAAATTTCGATATTGTAGATTCTTTGATGAAGAACAAAGTGCAGATTTCTCAGTTAGAGTATCTCCAAGATCATCCAGAGCAAGTGGACCGACTTCTCAAATTTGTGAAGAAAGGACCTGCCAAACAGCCCACATTGCTTGAATCATCCGTTCCGGCGGAAGACAAGCCTAAACCCTTCTATATTTCTCTGTATATAGGGGGTTATAAATTAAGCAATTGTATCATCGATTCTAGAGCTTCAAACAACGTCATGCCTCTACAAGTAATGAATGCTCTAGGACTTTCGTGCACCAAGACAAGAGACAAATGTTACTCACTGGAGTCCAAGTCAGTGCCGTTAGTCGGACAATTAAAAGATGCTCAAGTAAGGTTGGCCGCTTGTCCTGAAAAGAAAATCATGATGACCATCCTGGTAGCTGACATTCCATTGAGCTATGGGATGCTATTAAGCAGAAGCTTTTGCAAGGACCTCGGTGGAGAGATTCAAATGGATTGGTCTTCTGCGAATATTCCATTGAAGAATGGAACTTTCAAGCTGGAGCCAGAACCCAAATCCCGATTTGCGGTTGTGAAGTCTCAAGATCCTCAAGCTCAAGTTCTATATCAAGAAACGGGTCTTGGTACTTACGCCATGCTGTCAGAAATTCCTAAAGAAAGTCAAGAGATCGTGTGTACCGTAAACAAATCAGCAAAAGATCCTAAGTTGTGGACTTTGCAGTTCGATGGTAGTTGTTCCACTGCTGGTTTAGGAGCAGGAGTTCTGATAAGTTCTCCTGAAGGACAATTGTATCCTTTTGCATACTGCTTGCAATTTGAATGTACAAACAACACAGCGGAATATGAGGCACTTTTACTAGGTCTTAGAAATGCAAAAGATATGGGTATCAAGCATCTTAGAGTCGAAGGTGATGCAAAGCTTGTTGTAAAACAAGTTAGAGATCAATTCAGAGTCAAAGCAGATCGTCTTCGACACTATAGAAATAGGGTGTGGAATGCAATAGATTGGTTTGAAGCTTTTGATATCAAATACATTCCACGTCTAGAAAATAGCAGAGCAGATGCCCTCGCAGTATCGGCTTCACTCTTCGTGCCACATTCTGACTTTCGTCAGAATGCGTTTGCCATTGAATTAATCTACAGCCCAGCTGTACCTGACAACTGTGATAATTGGCAAGTTTTTAATGATGATGACCACATTAAGGATTTTCTCGTTATGGGAGATAATTTCAAAGAATTGTTCTTTGAGGGCAGTTAATCTACTCATAGAGAAGTAGTAACAGAAGCTTTAGGTACACCAAAGCTTGTTAAAGATAAGAAATTTTAGAAGAACCAGATTCAAGCATAATCCAATTGAAAGGAAATAAAATTCCCAAGGGTTTGGTTTCCTTGGAGAATATTTTGACAGGCATGATAGATACATTCAAGATCAGAGAAACTCAAGCGACAGAACCTCTGCCGAATATCAACAAATCAATATTGGTACAGTTGACAAACCTAGGCTTGTAAATTTGGGTACATGCTGCACTGCAGAGGCAAGTGAGAGGTTCATCTCTTTGTTCCAGCAATATCGAGATGTCTTCGCTTGGTCATATAAAGATTTGAAAGTTTTTACACCAAGAGAATTGTCTCATACAATTCCTCTTCAACCTGAAGCAAAGCCCTTCAGGCAAAAGCAAAGACACTACAATCCGCGGATTCAAGATACCATCTATCCGGAAATCCAGAAGATGGTGAATTCAAAGATCATTTTTCCAATCCACCATTCCACCTGGGTATCGAATATATTTCCTGTGCGCAAGAAGAACGGAGAAATCAGAATTTGCGTGGATTTCAGGAACTTAAATCAGTCATCGCTCAAGGATAATTATCCTTTGCCGATCATGGAGCACACCTTACAGATGGTTACTGGTTGGGAGATGCTGTCCTTATTGGATGGTTTTTCTGGTTATAATCAAATAGCAGTAGCTAAAGAAGATCAATTCAAGACGGCATTCACAACCCCTTGGGGTACTGTTGTGACCTTTTTTCACACATCGCCCAATTGCAAATGGGGACCCCCCCTAATTTTTGCTTCGTCTCGAACTTTTGGTTTGATTTTGGTTTGTTTTGCTGTCCCTCTCTCTCGTTTTGTCTATCTGGGGATGTGCCCGTCTTTGAATGTAAATTGGGTTTTTGGCCGAGTCTTTAAAATTAGGGTTTGATTCCTTCACGCCAATTTCAATTCAACGAGGTGAATAAGTTGAAAACAGAGACTAACATTGAGGTTAGTATGCTTCCAGCAAGCTTCCACTGAAATTTCATCAAATTCTAGGTACTTACTATTTTTAGTAAGTATGCAATTCAGGGCATTCCGTCAGCACTTTTTGAAATTCCAACGGTCACGCTGCATTTAGAACACATCAAGCTACTCACGTGCAAAATTTGAGCTAAAACGGACAACTTGCTATTTTTAGCAGTCCAGCTTCCAGAGCTAATTTCAGGGCTTAGGTGCACGATTTTTCGGTGCATGTCTGAGGATTCCTTCTGGGTTTTCTGAGACCTTCGCAATGGTGTAACATGCAAAGCGAGATAACGACTTTCAGAGTTCAACCTTCCGAGACTATTTTTAGGGTTTGCATGTCAAGGTTTTCTTTGCATGTCTGCATATTCCTTATGGGTTTTTCGAGAGCTTCACAGTGATGTGACATGCAAACAGAGACGGTCACTCATTAAGGAACTTACTATTTTTAGCAGGTGCATCCTGGAAACCGCCTCCCAGCACTTCAGAATCACGAGTTGATCGCAATGCAGCAGAAACGAAGACAAACGGAGATCATTTGATACGCATGCAAAACAAATTAGGGTTTCCAGCTTCAGGACCCGAAAAGAGGGGTAAAAAGTCAAAATTTTCGAAAACCGGTGTAAACCACCGCGATCAGCATCCTTCAGGCTATCTTCTAGTAAAATTTGAAGACAAACAGAGCACTTACTATTTATAGTAAGTCATTTTGAAAACAAGCTAAAAATAGCAAATCAGTTGCATGCGCTGATGTCAGCAGGCGGGTCACATGGTGAGGAGCTTATCATTCGAATTTCAAAACAAACGGAGTTGTGGAGATATCAGAAACGAGCAGTTACTATTTATAGTAAATCACCTTCAGAAATGGGCTACAAATAGCAGGCCAACCCGAAATAGCAATGTCAATAGGTTGATGAAGTCGTGAGGATCTAGCGTTCAAAATTTCAAATCATTCTGAGCTTCAGAGTTGCAAGAATTGAAGGACTTACTATAAATGGCAGGCATGGAGAAGCTGGTGGAGGTCAAGAAAAATGACTAAGGCATGAATTTCATCCTGCAGCCATAGCTAAATGCGCCCAACTCAAGGTAGTAGCATGAAAAAAATTCTAAGTACAAAACTTTGTCCTCCTTCTATGGCAAAATGCGCCCATGCAACAAGAAGGTCAAAGAAGTCAAAGTTTTTCATCCTTCTCACCCATCAAAATGCGCCCTCATGCAAGCAAGATGTTAGCAAAAAAATTCTAAGTATGAAACTCGTCCACCTCCTATGGCAAAATGCACCCATGCAACAAGAAGGTCAAAGAGGTCAACGAAGTTTATCCTCCTGCCTAGCTAAAATGCACCCAAGGAAGAGCTGAAGAAGCATAAAAAAATTCTAAGGCACAAGCTTCATCCTCCTCACCCATCAAAATGCACCCACCTTGAAAGCATGACATGCAAAATTTTCTAAGGCAAGAATCTTGTCCACCTTACATGCCAAAATGCGCCCATGATTCAAGGCAAGCTAGAAAAAAATTCAAAGTGAAAATTTTCATCCTTCATGAGGTGTGAAATGCGCCCAAACATGCTAAGAAGAGGACAAAAAGTTTTGACTTTCTTCTCTCTCCTTTGAATGCGCCCATGCAAGCTAAAAGAAACCAAGGCGAGGTAAATGTTCATCCTTCATGCATACTCAAATGCGCCCAAAAGAGGCCATGTAAGGACAAAACAAGGAAGTCAAAGAGTCACATACTAGGCGTTGGAAAAAGTTTTATTCTCCTCAACCTCTAAATGCGCCATGCAAGCTTGGAAGTGGTTGAAGTGTGTTGACTTTCCTCTCTCCATGTTGAATGCGCCCAATAAAGAATAAGTTTGAAGTGAAAAATGGGGGTGAAAATTGATAAAAGTCACCTTGGCACGGTAACATCCTCTCCTGAATGTGAAATGCGCTCAAGATAGTGATAAACATTGCTAGGCGTTGAAGGTAAGGTGATGGAGAAATATCCCAAGGCGTTGAAGTTGATCCTAGGCGTTGGTGAGTGGAAAATAAAGTATACTAGGCGTGTTGAATATTCCTCATGAAGTGTGAGGTTCGCCTGGGGTGTGTGAAGTGGTAAATAACATGTTGGGCGTTCAAGGAAAATTTTCCAAGTAAAGTTGATAAAATTTTCTCACCACAAGAAAGTGAATGAAATTGAATAAAAATTTCCCAAGTTAAAATTTTCAAAATGATTCGAAATTTTTTCTAAGGCAAAATATTTTCTTCCTTAGGAAAGTACGCCTAGACATGAAGGATGATGGAATTTTCCTAAAGAGAGTAAATTTCGCTGGTGAATGAAGTCAGAGGATGCCAACACTACAGGAACAATAAAAAAAATCAGAGCAACAAGAGATACTCACAGGAATGAAAAGCAGGAATAAATTTGATGTAGGATTATTTTTCCAAGGTTCAAAATTCAAGAAAATTAAATGAACCCGTGCATTGTACACCCATGAGTTCGATGCGTTCTGAAGGAAATTTTCTTCTGGGTATTGGAGATCTCCGATGAGAAGTTGATTTTAAAGTCCATGCTTCGCTGTAGCCTTCAAGATGAATATTTTTGATGGGCACCAGGTTGATGAATTTCCTAAGGGAAATTTGAAAAAAATTCTAAGGCAAGGGAAAGGAATGTTTGTGAAGATAGAATGCCTTAGCGGACAAAGTTGAAAATGATCGCCTAGATAATTTTGATCAAATTCCTGATGAAAGCATTTTTCTCGAGCCTGAGTCGGATGAAAGATCAGAGTGAAAGACAAGATGGGTTGAAAATTTGGCTAAGGCATGAAGAATTTGAACAAGAAGTTTGTTAGAAGAAAAACGATGAACCCTTGGAGATCAAAACATGAAAATCCTAGTAAGTAAGTTGAGTTTATATTATGAAATGTTCTAATACTCTTCTCCTTGCTTGTTTTGCAAGAGGAACATCGAGACCAAGCGGTGATGACTTAAGGTGATGAAGAAAGTAGTTCAAAATGATAAATCACGAAGGAAGAAAAGTTGCAAGAAAATGGCTAAGTGTTGAAACTTCGTATGTGCCCAGCTCAAGTGGCAGAGAAGAAACGTTTAAGTTCAAGACAAGAAAATATTTCTAAGTCCAGGATAAAAGAAAAGATGAAGACCCTCAAGTAGAAGAAGTCGAAGAACAACGTCAAGAAGAAGACCAAGAACAGTGTGAACGCATTTCAAAGAGGGAATCTTCTAGAAGGATGATGGATATTAATGGCTCATTTATTACCCCACTCCTCTTGGTGGTGGTTTTTAGGGTGAATCTTGTTTAGGGCTGAGGTGGCACAATCTGGGCCATCTAGCCGATTGTAATTTGAGTTGTCCATTGGACTTGGCCAACTATAAAAGGGGGAGTCCCCCCTCATTTGTATCTGATTAGAAGTAGAAGTTATACAGTAGAGATTAGAATAGAGAGACAGCTAGGCGATAGCTTAGAGTAACTTAGTATAGATTGATAGTGTAGTTTGATGAAGAGGGAAAGTTTTCCCTTTGAAAACTTTGTAAGAAATTGTTGTGAACACTCTCTCAATAAAAGAGTTTTTCATTGATGGTGAATTTCGTCTTTGTTGTGAGTAGCTAGCAAGGTTTCTTCGTCCTTCTGATTCAAATGGTAGCGTAAAATAGTTCTAAGTAGTATAATTTTCATTCCATGCAAGTAGATGTTAGCTGTGGAATGTGGTGTTTGATCTAAGCAACTTCGTCTATCCATACCACTAGTGTATTTGCTGATGGTGAATGCGCCTTGTGTGGTCAACTGGAATATCATGTACTTAACTTCAATCATGATTTGTATGTCTATATGCATCGTTGTGATGGTATTTTCATGCTAAGTTGTGATCTGAACACCTTGAGCTACTCCTGTGAAGATTGCACCAACTCCGTGGAAGCTGTCCGAAGCGAGGCAAAGCGAAGTTCGGTTGAAGTTTGCTGAAGTTGAGTTCCATATCCCGCACTTAGAATAGATTTAGACTCTCTAAACCTTACACCATTTCAATTTAGTACTTTCTGGTTAGAATAGGAAACCCGTGCTTCATAGACAAAACCTTCCGAGCATATGAATTCCTTTCTCCGCTGCCGAACAATTCCGTAAGTCCCCTTGAAATACCAGCAAATCACATCGAGCCAACTGAGCCTATTCGCACTAAAAGAACCTTGGAGTTGAACGCACGAACTCTCTCGCAATCTTAGCGTGCTGGATACTTTGATCAAGAGAGAATAGGGTAGCCGTTGGCAACTTTATTCTGCGTTGGTGCGGTCACAAAAAACACATCAACAGGTACATTTTCCTATGAAAGAATGCCCTTCAGCCTCATCAACGCCGATGCTACATTTCAAAGAGCCATGGATTTGGCATTTGGTGACTTGAAGAATAAAGTAATTGTTGTCTATTTAGACGACCTCACTGTTTTCTCGAAGACACATGGAGATCATTTTTCACATCTAGGGAAGGTCTTTGAGAGATGTAGATACCATAAAATATCACTGAATCCCAAAAAGTCTATCTTCGCGGTGATGGAAGGCAAGTTGCTTGGCCACATCGTCTCCAAGGAGGGAACTCGAATTGACCCGAGCCGAGTTGAAGCTATCCGAAGTTTGTCTCTTCCAACAAGCAGAACAGGAGTACACTCTTTCTTCGGTAAGGTAAATTTCATACGAAGATTTGTACCAGATTTTTCTGAACTGACTAAAGATATATCTGCTATGATGAAGAAGAAGACAGTTTTTAAGTGGATGGAAGAGGGCAAGAAGGCATTCGCAGCAATAAAAGAAGCCATCAGTCGAGCTCCAATACTAGTCCGTCCTGATTTTAAGGAGTTCATCCTTTATTGTTATGCATCAGAGCATACTCTGTCTGCCATCCTAACACAGAAGCTAAATGAAGAAACTGAATCTCCCATAGCTTGTATGAGCTGTAGTTTCAAGGATAGCGAGTCAAGATACTCTCAGATTGAAAAGAATGCCTATGCAATGGTTCGAGCTATAAAGAATTTCAGATTTTATATCTCGAATAGTCACACCATTGTATATGTCACAGATCCAGTAGTGAAAAACATGTTAACTCAACAGGAGATGGACTCCAAAAGAGGAAATTGGGTCGCGAAAGTTCAAGAGTATGACTTGGAGATTAAGCCGACCAAACTCGTCCACGGGAGAGGTCTTTGTCAGTTGATAGCAGAAGATGGAGATAAGAAGCTTCAAGCCAAAGGTATATCTGAGATTGAACCCGAAGTTAACGAGGATCTTCCAATGGCCTTGCTGATCGAGTCTTCGGGAGAATGGTTTACTGAGGTATGGTATTATCTAACATATGGTGATTGCCCTCATCACCTGAACAAGCAACAAAAGAGAACGCTTAAACTGAAAGCGCAGAATTATGTAATCATCAGCAATGTTTTGTACAAGCGGGGTCTTGACGGAACATTTTTGTTGTGTGTTACCAAAGATCAACAACAACGCTTGCTGGAAGCTTTCCACAATCAAGCATGCGGTGGTCACTTTTCTTCAAAGGTGACAGATTTTAAAATTTTACAGGCACAGTTCTTTTGGCCGACTATGTTCCGCGACGCATATGAATGGGTGCACAAATGTCAGTTGTGTCAGCAGTTTGTTGGCAAGGCGAAGTTGGCAGCCGCTCCTCTCAGGCCAGTTGTTATAGACGCTCCATTTCAGCAATGGGGTTTAGATTTTATTGGTCCTATCAACCCACGTTCCAGCAAAGGGCATATTTATGTCCTTACAGCCACTGATTATTTCACAAAATGGGTTGAGGCCATTCCCACCAAACGAGCTACGTTCGAGGTCGTGTGTGAGTTCTTGAAGGAAAACATTGTTACACGATTCGGGGTGCCTCGCAAAATCGTGACAGATAATGCAACATGTTTCTCATCCGAGGAGCTAATGGAGTTTTGTTTTGATCACAGCATTACGTTATCTCATTCATCAGATTATTATCCCCAGAGTAATGGACAAGCTGAATCATCAAACAAGAACATTGTCACAATCATCCACAAGTTGGTTGATTCCAGTTAACGGACTTGTTGTGACCTTTTTCACACATCGCCCCATTGCAAATGGGGACCCCCCTAATTTTTGCTTCGTTTCCAACTTTTGGCTTGATTTTAGTTGGTTTTCTTGTTGTCTCTCTCTCTCTTTCGGTCTTTTTCTGTTGCCCGCTCTCTGGGGATATGACCGTCTGTGAGCGTAAACGTGAATTTGGCCAAGTCTGAAAATTAGGGTTTGTACTTTCCTGGTCAGTCTGAGGTCAAGTGAAGTGAATAAATTCAAAATTGAGACTAACACTATTGTCAGTGTGCTTCCAGCAGGCTTCCACTGAAATGTCATCAAATTCCGGGTACTTACTATTTTTAGTAAGTATGCAATTCAGGACATTCCGTCAGCATTTTTGAAATTCCAACAGTCACACTGCATTTAGAACACATCAAATTGCTCACTGACAAAATTTGAGCGAAAACGGACAACTTGCTATTTTTTAGCAGTCCAGCTTTCGAAGCAGATTTTAGGGCTTAGATGCAGAATTTTTCTTTGCATGTCTGGATATTCCTTTTGGGTTTTTCGAGACCTTCGCAATAGTATAACATGCAAAGTGAGACGACAACTTTTAGAGTTCAGCCTTCAGAGGCTATTTTTAGGGTTTGCATGTCAGGGTTTTCTTTGCATGTCTGCATATTCCTTATGGGTTTTTCGAGAGCTACGCAGTGATGTGACATGCAAACGAGGATGGTTACTCATTTGGGAACTTACTATTTTTAGCAGGTTGTCCCGGCAGCCACTTCCCAGCACTTCAGAATCACGAGCTGATCACAATGCAACAGAAACGATAACAAACGAAGATCATTTGATATGCATGCAGAACAAATTAGGGTTTCCAGCTTCGGGGCCTGAAAAGAAGGGTAAAAAGTCAGAATTTTTGAAAACCGATGTAAACCACCGCAATCAACATCCTTCAAGCTATCTGCTGGTAAAATTTGGAGGCAAATGGAGCACTTACTATTTATAGTAAGTCATTTCAGAAACGGGCTAAAAATAGAAAGTCAGCAGCAGGCGCCGATGTCTGCAAGCAAGTCACGTGGTGAGGAGCACATCATTCGAATTTCAAATCAAACGGAGTTGTGGAGATATCAGAAACGAGCAATTTCTATAAATAGCAAATCACCTTCAGAAATGGGCTAAAAATAGCAGGCCACCTCGAAATAGCAGTGTCAATAAGTTGATGAAGTCGTAAGGATCCAGCACTCAAAATTTCAAATCATTCTAAGCTTCGAAGATGCAAGAATTGAAGGGCTTACTATAAATAGCACGGCATGGATAAATTGGCGAAGACGGAGAAAAAATGGCTAAGTATTGAGTTCTGTCCTGCTCACTGGGTAAAATGCGCCCAAGTTGGTGAAGCATAAAAAAATTTCTAAGTATAAAACTTCGTCCTCCTCCTAGGCTCAAATGTGCCCATGCAACAAGAAATTCAAGGAAAGTCAAAGTTACTCGTCCTCCACCCTAGGCTAAATGCGCCCATCTTCTAGCAAGCTGAAATGCGCCCAAGGTTAGAAAGTCAAAAGGTCAAAATCTTTATCCTCCACCCCATGCAATATGCGCCACAACTAAAGGCATGCAAGGTTAGAAAAGGACAAACGTATACATGCAAAGATGCAAGATGAGGACAAACAAAAAGATTCTTGAGCAAGACTTAAGTCCACCTTGATATCTAAATGCGCCCAAGTGTGGATGAAGACAAGGTTGATGCTAGGCATTGGAAATTTAATGGAAAAAATTGCTAGGCGTGGTGAAGTTTAATATTCACCTTCAAGTTGGAAATGCGCCCAAAGCAATTCAAGTGTGAAGTAAAGTACAAGGCGTTGGAATTTTTTTTTTTTAATGAAAGTGTCCTCCATGGTATGATATGCGCCCAAGGTAATGGAAATAATTTTTCTAAGTGAGTTGATGAAATAAAATTTTCCTCACAGGCAAGGTGAACGAAGTTGAATAAAAATGTTCTAAGGCAAAATTTTCAAGATGCTAAGTGATTCAAAAAATTTCTAAGGCACAATATTTTCCTTTAGAAAATATGCCTAGACCTTAAAGGTGGTGAAATTCTTCTTGAAGCACGAATGAATTTTCCAGTGAAGGAGTCCGATGATGCCAGCTGCACAGGGTCAACAAAAATATTTTCAAGTCAGAGCAACAAGAAATGTTCACAGAGATGAAGAAATGGGTTAAATTGCACAAGGAGATATTTTTCTAAGGTTCAAAATTTTAAATTTTTTAAATGAACCCGTTCATTGTGTACCCATGAATTCTATGTGTTCTAAAGAAAATTTTCTTCTGGGTATTGAAGATCTTCGATGAGAAGTTGATTTCCAAGTCTTCCACGCTTCGCTAAAGCCTTCCAGGGTGAAGATTTTGATGAGCACCAGGTTGATGAATTTCCTAAGTAAAAGTTTAAAAAAAAATTCTAAGGCAAGGAAAGCAATGTTTAGATAAAATGCTTCGGCGGATGAATTTGAAGCTGGGTGCCTAGATAATTTTTGATCAAATTCCTGATGAAAGCATTTTTTTTCGAGTCTGAGTTGGATGAAATATCAGAGTGAAGTGTGCAAGACAGAATACAAGATGGGTTGGAAATTTGGCTAAGACATGAAGAATTTGAGGATGAAGTTTGTTGGCTAGAAAAACGATGAACCCTTGGAGATCAAAACATGAAAATCCTGGTAAGTAAGTTAAGTTTATGTGATGAAGTGTTCTAATACTCTTCTCCTTGCTTGTTTTGCAGGAGGAACGTCGAGACCAAGCAGTGATGACTTGAAGTGAGGAAGAAAATAATCCAGGATGACATTTCAACCTTGAAGGAAGAAAAGTTGCAAGAGAATGGCTAAGTGTTGAGACTTATTGACAGAGAAGAAATGTTTTCAAAACTCAAGATGGAGAAAAGATGAAGACCCAAGTGTTGAAAATCATCATCAGGCAGAAGAATGAAGTTGCCGCCTTGAAGTTAGATCAAGAATGTGCCTGTAGTTGATTCTATTTGATCAAGTTTGCAGTTAAGAAGGAGAACAGTGTGAATGTGTTTCAAGGCTGGAATCTTCTAGAAGGATGATGGCCATTAATGGCTCATTTATTACCCCACTCCTCTTGGTGGCGGTTTTTAAGGTGAATCTTGTTTAGGGCTATGGTGGCACGATCTGGGCCATCCAGTCGATTGTAATCTGAGCCGTCCGTTGGACTTGGCCAACTATATAAAGGGGGAGTCCCCCTCATTTGTATCTCATTAGAAGTAGAAATTAGATTAGAGTAGAAGTCGGAGTAGAGATGCAACTTAGAAGTAGCTTAGTATAGATTGATAGTGTAGTTGAAGAAGAAGGAAAGTTTTCCTTTGAAAACTTTTGCAAGAAATTGTTGTGTAACACTTTCATAATAAAAGATCTTTTCATTGATGGTGAAATTCGTCTTTGTTATGGATAGCTAGCGAGGTTTCTTCATCCCTTCTACTTCAAGTAGCGTAATTTCATTTTTATGCAAGTAGTTGTTAGCTGTGGAATGTGGTGTTTGATCTAGGCAAATTCGTCTATCCATACCACTAGTGTATTTGTTGATGGTGAATGTGCCTTGCGTGGTCAACTGGAATATTATGTACTTAACTTTGATCATGATTTGTATGTCTATATGCGTTGTTGTGATGATATTTACATGCTAAGTTGTGATCTAAACACCTTGAACTACTCCTCTGAAGATTGCACCGACTCCGTGGAAGCTGTCCAAGGCAAGGCAAAGCGAAGTTTGGTTGAAGTTTGCTGAAATTGAGCTCCATATCCCACACTTAGAATAGATTCAGACTCTCTAAACCCTATAGCCACTTTAAATTCAGTACTTTCTCGTTAGAATAGGAAACCCGTGCTTCATAGACAAATCTTTCGAGCATTTGAATTCCTTTCTCCGCTGCCGAACAGTTCCGTAAGTCCCCTTGAAATTCCAGCAAATCACACGAGCCAACTTAGCCTATTCGCATTGAAAGAACCTTGGAGTTGAATGCACGAACTCTCTCGCAATCTTAGCATGCTGGATACTTTGATCAAGAGAGAATAGGGTAGCCGTTGGCAACTTTATTCTGCGTTGGTGCGGTCACGAAAAACACGTTGGAGTTGTTTGCCTTGCAGCTGGCAACCGTAGTCGAAGATGGAGAATTTACAGATCCGATTCAGAAGCGCATCTTGTACCTGAAAAAGCTCCAAGAAGAAAGGGTGGAGGTAGTAGATAGAATCACTCAACACCAGGAGCGAGTGAAGAAAATTTTTGACAAGAAAGCTCGCCAACAAGATTTCAAGGTAGGAGATCAAGTCCTCCTATGGGATAAGAGACATGAGCCCAAGGGAATGCATGGAAAATTTGATTCCTTGTGGCTAGGACCTTTCAAGATTCATGAACCCACAAGGGAGAATACTTATATTCTCTCGCGCTTGGATGGAAGTCTCGTCCCTCTACCACACAGCGGGCAATACCTGAAGCACTTCGTCCCTTTGGGGGTGGAGTAAGTTTCCACAAAACAATCTTTCTAAATATTTTTCCTTGTTTTTCGTAATGTTTTTCCCCTTTTCGTGATGTTTTCATTTTGTTGTGTTTCCCCTTTCCGTAACAATCATGTCGTATAATAGGTGATTAAGAGTCTTGTTTTAGGTGATTAGTAGGGAAGTCCAACTATTAGGTGACTCATAGGAAGTCTGGTTTTAGGTGATTAAGGAACGTCTTGCAAAATAGGTGATTAGGAAATGATGTTGACTACAATACCAAATGGACAAGGCACTGGTCTAAGCTCAAACTCCAGAGATTCTATGGTTCTCCTATGCCGTAAGTATCCGCCATGGTCCCCAAACAGAGCCAATGTTGTACCCCAAAATTAAAATTTTTGTTACACAGATATTTTGAAGAAATGAGTAAAAGTCTTGTTAAATCAGTCAAAAAGGTCAAAATTTGGGTGTGCACGTCTTGCATGAGGGGTCAAAACACAAAATTTTCAATTTCTAACGATCTAGGTCTACTCAGAGCAGCTTAACCTACAAAACCCAGGTCTCAGCTTTTCATCCCTAAATTTTAGGAAAACTGCTATTTTTAGAAATTTTCTAAAATTAGTAACGTTTTCTGGGTTTTTTTGGGTTTCTTTGGAAATGGATATTGGCAAAAACTTCTAAAAATAGAAAGTTGGTCCGACAGGTTCTGAACTGATTTTGATTGGCTAAAAATACGTCCGTGTCAGACTGGTGCAGTCAGAATCTAAAAAAATCAGTTTTTCCCTACTCGGTCTATTCTGCTTTTCAGAAGCATATCAGGAGCTCCGAGGTCCTCAATGGAGGTTAGTCGGCTACTAGGCGTCAGTTTCAACCATAGCTCCGAGACTCGCCGCGAGTCCTCTGGACGCGGCGAGTCCCGCGCCAAGCGGCCCTGGCCGCGTCCTAGGCGCGCGGACGCGCGCACGGCCGCGTCCAGGTCTGGACCCGCCGGACTCGGCGAGTCCCGACTGTGGGACGCGGCCACGGCAGCAGCAGCCAAAAAGGCCAAAAACACATTAAAAGATAACATTTTTTTATTTTGTTTTTTGACTTATATCTTCTATTTCGCCCTAAAAGGGCACTCATTTCATTCATTTGGCAAAATAGGAGGAGAAGAGAGAGTTGTGAAAAAAAATAGGAGGAGAAGAGAGAGCAACCAGCAACTTGTTGAAGACAAATCCAAGGGCATATATCATTTAGGGAGCTTCATACCAGCAAGGAGGTGGATTGAAAGCTCATTACCAGTGATTTGGAGGAGTTTCTATTGCATTCCAAGCTAAATCTAAGAGGTAAGTTCGATTTTAATTGATTTTTTTGTGTTTTTTTAACAAATATTTCATTGTAATTTGTAAAATCACTATTCTTTTGAGTTTGCATATTTTTTTTACAAACCCTACTTGCAACTTAAATAATTTTAGAAACCCTATTTTGTGCAGCCACATTCATTTGCAAATCATACCATATTATTATTTTCACAATGTTTCATACCCCAGTCAGAAAAGACCCTGCTTGGAAACATGCTGAAATCTTTCCCGGAATGAAAAAAGGAGACACCAAATGTTTCTACTGCAAAACAATATATCATGGAGGCATAAATCAATTAAAATATCATCTTGCACGCATACCCGCCCATGATGCAGTGGGTTGCCCTGTAGCACCTATTGAGGTTGTTCGTGAAGTGCAGGTGCAATTAGAAACTTTTGAAAGGCAAAAAGAAATGAAAAAGAAACAGAAACAGGAGTTGCTAAGTGTTGGAGTTGGGCAGGGACTTGGTGCTGTTGGAGATGCTTCTTCCATGCCTCCATACCGTCCTAGTGCTAGTGCTTGTGGTAGTGCTTCTGTTTCTGCATCAGCAATGCCTATGCGTACTCCTAGTGCTAGTGGCGCTGCTACTGCTAGTGGTAGTGGCAGTGTTAGCATTGGCCCTAGAGTTCGTAAATCTAGGGTGGACTCATATTTTGTACCACGCACTACCCCTGGTTCCCAACCGTCGCTTGAGAGCATGGGTTGGAACAAACGCACATGATGCAGCCAAAAAGGCAATTGCAGACTTTTGGTACTACTTGTTGTGACCTTTTCACACATCGCCCCATTCAAAATGGGGACCCCTAATTCTTGCTCCATTACGGTCTTTTTGGCTTTGCTTTTGTGTCTCTCTCTCGTCGTCTCTTTTCTATGGTGCTGCTTTCTGGGGACGTTCCCGTCTACAAGCTTCAACATGAATTTGGCCAAGTCTGAAAAGTAGGGTTTTGTCTTTCTGGTACAGATGCAGGGGTGAATAAAGTGAATAAATTGAAATTTGAGCTTAACATTGTTATCAGTGTGCTTCCAGCAGGCTCTCAGCAAAATTTCATCAAATTCCGAATACTTACTATTTTTACTAAGTGTGAAATTCAGGGCAATTTGTCAGCTATTTTGAGATTCCGGTCACATTGCATTCAGAGCACATCAGGCGCTGCGTGCAAAATTTGAGCGAAAACGGACAACTTATTTTTGTGATCCGGCTTCCAGGATGAATTCAGGGTTCAAGTGCGAGTTTTTCTTTGCATGTTGGCATATTCCTTCTGGGTTTTTCGAGACCTTCGCGATGATATAACATGCAAAGCGAGACGACAACTTTCAGAATTCAGTCTTCCGAGGCTATTTTTAGGGTTTGCATGTCAGGGTTTCTTTTGCATGTTGGGTGATTCCTGATGGGTTTTTCGAGAGCTTCGCGATGGTATAACATGCAAACGGAGATACTCACTCAGTAAGGAACTTGCTATTTTTAGCAGATGTGTCCCGACAACCGCTTCCCAGCAGTTCAGAATCACGAGCTGATTGTAGTGCCACAGAAACGAAGAGAAACAGAGATCATTTGATACACATGCAAAGCAAATAAGGGTTTCAAACTTCGGAGCCTGAAAATAAGCGGAAAAAGTCAGAATTTTCGAAAACCGGTGTAAACCACTACGATCAGCGTCCTTCAGGCTATCTGCTGGTGAAATTTCAAGTCAAACGGAGCACTTACTATTTATAGTAAGTCAATTTGGAAACTGGCTAAAAATAGTAAGTCAGCTGCATGCATCAGTGCCAACAGGCAGGTCACGTGGTGAGGAGCGCCTCATTAAAATTTCAAGTTGATCGGAGTAGTGGAGCTATCAGAAACAAGAGGTTACTATTTTTAGTAAACCACCTCCGGAAATGGGCTAAAAATAGCAGGGTGATTTAAAATGGCAGTGTCGACCGAACAACGAGGTTCTGAGGATGCACGGTGCAAAATTTCAAGACGTTCCGAGCTTCAGAGAGGCAGAATTCAGAGGGCTTACTATAAATAGCAGGTGCATGAGTGCTGGTAGAGGAAGGTAAAAAAACGTCTAAGTCTGAGTCTCATCCTGCAGGTACCTCAAAATGCGCCCAATTTGTCTTCAGGGTGTTTGAAAATTTTCCAACGTGTTCTCATCCTCCTGCCACCTCCAAATGCGCCCACCCTCAAGGAGAAAATTTAAAATTTTTCTAAGTCTCATCCTCTTGCCACTGCAAAATGCGCCCAAGGGAGGTTGATAGCATGGAAAATTTCTAAGTGTCAAGGTTTATCCTCCACCCCCTTCAAAATGCGCCCACATGCTAGCAAGAAACATAAAAAAATTCTAAGGCAAGAAACTTATCCTCCTCTATGGGCAAAATGCGCCCAAATGCATGCATGTCAAGACGAAAACGAAGAAGTTGAAGGGTCACTCCAAGGCGTTATTATAAGTTTATCCTCCAGCTAGTCTAGAATGCGCCCAAAGATGAATCAAGTCAACAAGGTCAAAGAGTTTTGTCCTCCTCACCCCTCCAAATGCGCCCAAGTTAGGAGGGTAAAAGTAAGTGGTGGTGGTAAGTGAGGTGAAATGTGATTAAGGCGTGGTCAAAGCAAAGAGAATGCTAGGCGTGGTGGAGTTTTAAATTTTTCCCTCCAAGTGCTACATGCGCCTGAGGTGATATGTGTTGAAGGTGTTGAAAATATTTCCCAAGGCGTGGTTATCCCTCTTCAAGTGTTATGTGCGCCCATGGTGGTAGGCGTTAGAAAATTTTCTAAGGCTTGTGAGGAAGTGAAACAAAATGCTAGGCGCTTTTGTTTTATTTTTCTCCAAGTGTGTTGTGCGCCAAGGGTGGTGAGATGAAATATAGGATGATGTGATATGAAATTTTTTTTAAAGGCGTTGGAACTTCAAATGAAAGTATTTTCTAAGTGTGAAATAAAATCCAAGGTGGTGAGCGGAGGATAAAATGTGCTAGGCGCCCTCTTGAAAATTTTCTGAGTGAAGTTGGTATTTTCACAGGCCAAGTTGATCGAGTTGGATATAAAATTTTCTAAGGCAAAATTTTCAAAGTGATTTAAAATTTTCTAAGGCACAAATGTTCTTTCTTAGAGAAATGCCTAAGTCTGGTAAGATGGTGAATTTTCCTGAAGTCCGGGTGAATTTTGCCAGTGATGAAGTCAAAAGATGTTGGCAGTGCAGGAATAAAAATTTTCCAAGTCAGAGCGACAAGAAATCTTCACAGATGTGAAGAATGAATTTAAATTTCACAGGGAAATAATTTTCTAAGGTTCAAAATTCAGAAAAATAAAATGAACCCGTTCGTTGGGTACCCATGGATTCGAAGCGTTCCGGAGAAAATTTTCTTCTGGGTATTGAAGATTATCGATGAGTTGATTTTAAAGCCTTCCATGCTTCGCTGCGGCCTTCCGGATGAAGATTTTAAATGGGCACCAGGTTGATGAATTTTCCTAAGAGAAATTTTAAAATTTTCTAAGGCAAGTGTGAAGAAAATGTGTTTTCAAGGTGAAATCCTCCAGGCGATGAATTTGAAAGGAACTGCCTAGGTGAATTTGCCCAGGCTCTTCGTGAGGATAGTTTTCTTGAGCCAGAAATGAATAAAATCAAGGTTGTCAGAGCTCCAGCAGGTGAAATGAGTTTCTCAAAGATGATACGCCCTTGAAGAGGATGGATTGAAAAATTGGCTAAGGCATGAAGAATTTGAACGCGAAGTTGGCTAAGGACAAACGATGAGCCCTTGATGATTAGAGCGGGAGAATCCTGGTAAGTAAGTTGAATTTATATTATGAAATGTTCTGATGCTCTTCTCCTTGCTTGTTTTGCAGGAGGAACGTCGAGGCCAAGCACGATGTCTAGAAATGGTGAAGCACGATGATATCACAACCTTCGAAGGAAGATAAAGTTACAAGTTTCAATCTCGAAGGAAGAAAAAGTTGCAAGAAATTGGCTAAGTGTTAGCTCAAATGACAAAGAAGTTAAAGAACAAAAGTGAAGAAGATCAAGAACAGGGTGAACGCATCTACAAACGGAATCTTCTAGAAGGAATAATGGACATTATGGCTCATTTATTACCCCACTTTCCTTTGTGGTGGTTTTTAGGGCAAATCTTGTTTAGGGCTGAGGTGGCACGATTCTGGCCACTCTATTGATTGTAACCCTAGCCGTCTTTTGGGACTTGGCTAGCTATATAAAGGGGGAGTCCCCCTCATTTGTAATCCATTAGATTAGAAGCAGAGCTTAGAGGAGTAGAGAGAAGTTGATAGAATAGAAAGTAAAGTAGTGTAGATTGAAAAGGAAGGAAAGTCTTCCCTTTGGATACTTTGTAAGAAGTTGTCATGTATGCATTCATAATAAAAGAATTTTTCATTGATGGTGAATCCTTCTTTGTTGTGAATAGTTGTTGAGGCTTCTTCGTCCTTCTAATTCATGTAGCATCTTTCAAGTAGCTTAAAGTAAAATAGTTTTCATTATCATGCAAGTAGATGTTAGTTGTGGACTTGTGGTGTTAATTGAGACAACTTCATTTCATCCATACCACTAGCGGCTTGCTGACGGTAAGTTTGCCTTGTGTGGTCAACTGGAAAACTTTACAAACTTAACTTCAATTGTGATTCATGTGTTCGTATGTGTCGTTCTGATGGTGCTTACATGTTGAGTTATAATTTGAAAACCTCTTGTCACTCCCTCGAAGATTGCACCGACTTTGTGTAAGTTGTCCAACGTGAGGCGGAGCAGAGTCTAGTCGAAGTCTGTCGAGATTGATCCCACATTCCATCCTTAGATAAAAGATTAACTTCTTAGGCCCTACACCCCTTTTTAATTCAGTTCATTTCCGGTTAGAATTAGGAAACCCGTGCTCACTTGCCAAATCATTTGAATTGCACGAAAGCCCTTAATCTACTATTTGTTGTTAGCCGTCGAACAATTGTGTAAGTCCCCTTGAAAATACCAGCAATATCACATCGAGCCAAACTGAGCCTATTCGCACTTAAGGAACCTTGGAGTTGAAAGCATGATCTTACTCGCAATCTTAGCATGCTGAATACTTTGTTCAAGAGAGGATAGAGTGTCCGTTGGGAGACTTTATTCTGTGTTGGTGCGGTCTCAAAAACCACATCAACACCTACTGCACCATTCCCTTCCATGTAGCCAAGTAATTCTTTTTCATTTAATTGTTTTAAAATTTATATTTAAATTTTAGAATCTAGATGTATCTCATTATCTCATTATCGAATTCAAATTTTACAATACTTATGTAACTTATCAATTTATTTATGACATGTTATAGGTCACCTTTCTGGCAAAACATGGTTGATGCGATAACCATATGTGGGGCGGGGTTCAAAGCCCCTAGCGAAGATGAATTAAAGGGCCCACTTTTGACTCAAAAGGTGGCAGATGTGAAAGCACAATTAGAGGAGCAACGCAAGCAGTGGAGCATGATTGGTTGCACCATCATGACTGATGGTTGGACTGATAGGAGAAATAGGACGTTGCTTAATTTCCTAGTTTCCTTTGGAGGTAATTGTACTTCCTTCAATGCATTGGAATTTGAATTTTATTTAGTGAATCACATAATTTAATATGGCTGATTTATGTTTTTTAATTTATTGAATAATTGGTTTTGCTTATTTTTTCAGGTGACACCGTCTTCATTAAGTCCATTGATGCTTCTGCCCAAATAAAAAATGCCACATATCTGTGTGAGGCTATAGAGGAGGTGATAGCTGATGTGGGGGAAGAAAATGTAGTGCAAGTGGTGACAGACAATGCAGCAAATTATGTTGCTGCTGGTAGGTTATTGATGGAGAGGCACCCTACTATATTTTGGACTCCATGTGTCGCCCATTGCATTGACCTCATGTTGGAGGATCTTGGGAAGCTCCCATGGATCAAAACATGTGTGGAAGCAGCAAAAAACGTTTGCAAATTTGTATACAACCACACATGGGTGCTTAACCTTATGAGGCAATACACGGGGTTGAGGGAGTTGTCTCGTCCTGGCATCACCAGGTTTGCAACAAATTTTATCACGATGCAATCCTTGATTCGGTCAAGGGCAACTTTGAGGCCCATGTTTACTAGTGAGGAGTGGTCTTCCTCATCCTTTCTACAAGCACTGCAGGGATTGCTGCGGCTGATTGCATTTTTGATGAGCAAGGGTTTTGGACACCAATGGACGAGATTGTGAAGGTAAAATTTAATTCTTTATTATGTTCTAATTTTTAATCATATCTTACTTTTATTTGTTTATTTTCATTCACACTTATTTGTGAAACATGTTTGCACTTTGCAGTTTATTGAGCCCTTGCTAGTTCTCCTACGAGTTGCAGATGGGGAGAAGCCCGCAATGGGCTACATATATGAGGGCATGGATAGGGCCAAAGAGGCCATTAGATCAGTCTATGGTGGAGTTGAGGAGAAGTATCGTCCCATTTGGGATATCATTGATAGGAGATGGCAAAACCAACTTCATAGGCCCATCCATGCAGCCGCATGTTTCCCTGAATCCGGCCTTCCAATTCCACCGTGATCTCCGTGCAGATAGAGAAATTCTTAGTGGGCTCTACACGACATTGGAGCGGATGTTGCCTGCTGTTACTACACAGGTGGTGCAGGAGATAGATGCCTTCACTAAGGCACAAGGAGACTTCTTTGCACGTCAAATGTGCAAAGATAATAGGACAACATTACTACCAGGTAAAAATATATTTAAGGGCATAATTTTCATCTCTTTATATTATAATTTATTATTAAATGTTGAACTTGAACTTGAAACTTGAAATGAGATTGATTTTGTTTCTTTTTCTCATCTCAGATAGCTGGTGGAATATGTTTGGTTCTGATACACCGAACCTGCAAAATATTGCCATTTCATTAGTATATTGAGCCAGCCATGCAGTTCATCTGGTTGTGAGCGCAATTGGAGTATGTTTGAGCACATACACTCCAAGAAGCGCAATAGATTGACAGTGGAGAGGATGAACGACTTGGTATATGTTCATTACAATCTTCGGCTCAGATACAGGAAGCTTTTTGACCATGACAAAACCCCGATCAATCTAGACGAGGTTGATCCACAGTCTGAGTGGACCACTGAGGCTACAGATGCAGTCTTTAGTGACGAGGACCTTGATTGGGTGGACCAGGCAGAGAGAGAGGCCGAGGTTGTAGCCATGGCTGAGGAGGAGGCTAGAGCACGAGGAGGCATAGATGCTGTTGGTGAGCGTGGCATGGAGAGTCAGACACAGGCAGAGACTATGGCTGCAGCTGCAACATCATCCAGGCCCTTTAGACGCCTTCGTAGGAAGGATGCTGGCTCCACTATGCCATAGGGCATAGAGTCATAGAACATTTTGATTTGATGTCATATTTCATATTTCATATTTGTATGGAACATTTGATGTCATGGATTTCATATTCCATGAGTTTTGTATACATTTGACTAATTTTATATATCTAAGCATGTTATTTCCTTCAGCAACGCAACTACAATGTGTACCTTATACTTATGTAATCGTTGTATACTTATGCATGTGATCAAATTTTCTTTTATTTGTGTTGTATTCAATAAAGGGTGCTTCAAACAAGTTTTAAATCCTTAAAAATCTCTAAATTTCTAGGGTTTTTCAACTTTTATTCATTTTGCCGCGTCTGCGCCGCGTCCGCGTCCGGATTCGCCGAGTCCCGCGCCGAGTCGCCCTCGCCGAGTCTGAGCCGCGTCCGCGTCTCGTTACTATGGTTTCAACGTTCAAAGCATTCGTTAGAAAGCAAGTTGGTAAACGAACACGAACAATGAGGAGGAAATTGAAAAATGATGAAAATTTTCTAACACTAGTGACTTTGGGCGCCCTAGGTGAAGAAAGGCGCCCATCTTTTTAGGGCATCAAATGTCAAAATTAGGGTTTGTGTCCCCACTCAAACTTGCTCAATTCTCTGTCAGCTTCGCAGCGAATCCAATGGCGCAGTCAACGGATCGTCCAGTCATCCAGAATTCAACGCCAAACACGAGGTATTCAAGCTGAAGCCAGAGTGGAAAGAAGTGAAATTTATCAAGAATTGACTAAGTGTTGATGAAGTGGGCACCCCTGGTGAAGAAGGGCGCCCAGCTTTTTGGAGGGGCAAATCCAACAATTAGGCTTTGTAAAAGTGCTCAGTCCCTTTAGCTTTCGATCAGCTTCGACACGCCTGCCTTTGTTAGATCATCCAACTGTCCAATCTCCAGCAAATTCAAATTGAAGTCGAAGGTACAAAACGAAGGTTTCAAGCTCTGAAGGAAGTCAAAGATAAAAATGGCTAAGTCTGGCAAGATTGGGCGCCCCTGGTGAAGAAGGGCGCCCAAGTTTTTAGGGTATCAAACAGAGGAATTGGCAGACGAAGCTCTAACATGATCTCTTCGCAATCAATCCAGCTTTCCAACGAGATATCTAGCACGTTGATCAGAGGTCGCAGTCACTAATATGAAGCACCGAACAGAGGGTTTGATGAAGGCTGAAAACCAAGATTCAAAAGCAAACACAAAAAGGTGGAAAATAAGCTAAGTCTGGTGAAAGTGGGCGCCCCCAGCCAAGATGGGCACCCAAACTTTTGAGGGCCTAAAGTTCATTATTCTGTAGAGTTTGTCTCAGAAGACCCCTCCTCATATCTTGACAGCTTCGCGATGAGCATAACTGCTAGTCGATCCGACGCCCGGAGCTCCAGATTCGACGAGATCTGTAGAAGAGGAGTTAATTGAAGAAATTGAAGATCAGAAAAATGGCCAACTTTGGACAAAACGGGCGCCCCTGGAAGGAAAAGGCTCCCATGAATTCGAAGGCCGAGATCAAGTTTTTAGCCAGAGACTTCTCCAGAACATTCTTCTTAGAATCAATCAAGCTCCGCCGTGAAACCTTCAGCTCGCCTATCGGATCAATCTGCAAATGGGAAATCAAAGGCAAAGTTGGAGGTCAAAATGAAGAAAAGTTGAAAATGTTAAAATTTTGGCTAACACTGGGTGAAGTAGGCGTCCCTGGTGAAGAAGGGCACCCAACTTCTCATGCCTTAGAAGATTTTTCAAGATTTTCAAAATTTTCAAAATCACAAGGAAAAAGAGGCGTCCAAGTTCAATGAAGCTAAGGTTTAGGGTTTTGAAAAATAAAATCAAAAGAAAGCAAAGCAAAAACAAAACCCTAAATCTATTTAACACCTCTCTTTCACGTTATTTTCATTATTTTTGCAGGGAGCATTCAAAGGAGAAAGTTGGAGCAGCAAGTTTGAAGAATTTTTGTGATTTAAGAATCCATAGTTGCTGGTTTTGCATCAGATTTTTCAAATCAGCAGGCATAAACCCTTGCCTTTTCAGCTTTTTCATCCAGAAGATCAAGTTTTTCAAGAAGAAGGCCAAGGCATTCCATTTTTCAGTCATCTGGGTCTTTTTGTCTCAATCTTCTGAAGAATTTTTCAAGAACTTCATCAAGTTGCAGCAAGTGCTTTTATTTTGCATGTCAGTGAAAATCTCAGTGCATTCAAATTTCAACCATCTAGGTCCTTTCCAATCAGTCTTCTGAAGAAAACCCATATCACAGCTTTTTTCAAGAAAATTTCAAATCCTAGGGTTGGCTGCTTTTTTCGATCAGCCATCAGGGTTTCACGAATCTAATCAACAGGGTCCATTTCTAATTTTGTTCTGAACAAAACACAGGTGCCCGCTTTTTCAGTGAAAATTTGAAGAAATTAGGGTTTGCTGTTTTTTTAGGGAAAATTCAAAATTTTCAAAAACGAACGATCTGGGTTGTCTTGCATCAAAATTCTGAGCAAAACCCATATCTCGGATAAATTTCTCAAAAATTTGTCCGTTGGAACAAGAAAATCAGCATTCTAAAAATAGAAATTTTTCAAAACTTGTCAGAATCAAAGCGAGTTTATAGTCATTTTTCAAGTTTTCCGAAATGGAGTACACTCTCAATGTTTTCAAAACAGAATCAGCTCTCTATCACGATTACATCAAAACTGCTGAGATAGACTTGCATCATATCAAGCCGGTGTTTGATCTACACGCCTTGGAGAGAGCAGGCAACACCTCAATCAAGAACCTAGGACATTCTAGACTCCTCGCAGCAGCATCAATTCCTATATCAGTTCAGAGCCTTGAGTTCGTAATCGCTTCCATTAAGCATTACAACCCGGCCACAAGGGAGATCCAGTCAGCAGATGGCAGATTGATTTGCAGTCTAAAGCCTGATATGATCGAGAAGTGTTTTTCCATTCCCTCGTGGCCTGAAAGCGTTAATCTCTCAAAGGGTGAATGTGAAAGGATATGGAATATGCATAAAGATAAATATAGTAAGAAGATTGCACAGAGGTGGATGAAGGAGAAACACAAAACATTGCCTAAGAACGTCGGGCTCGAGGAAGTGCAATGTCAATTTCAAAGTGTTGTTCACAGTTGCAGTCCAATTGGCGGAAGGATAGGTCATGTTTCGGTGATGTCAGCAAGGTTCGAGAAAGCGGCCAATGAGGTCGAAGATTTCCTGAGATCTATTGCAAATGCTGAAGATATTCTTGAAAAACGGTGTTTTGTTGTTGATGGCATAGATGCACCGAACCGGGACACAATCTCCAACTTCCTAGCGGATGTGATCGAGCTTTAAAGCAGCTTTCTTCTAGAAGCTTTTTTTCCCGCTTTCTTTCTTTTCTTGGAATAATTCTTGTCCATTCTTTGAGAAGAGAAAGAAGATAAAATGTAATAGTTGGTGTTTCCCGCTTTTTCTGCTTTCTAGGGTTTTAGATGTTGTCTTCTTTCTAGATTTAGTAATAAAGCTTGCTTGCTGAGCAAGCCCTAGATTGTGAAAGCAAGGAAATTTTAGGGTTCCCTACTCCTCTGCTTGTCTATAAATAAGAGCCTTTGCTCATTAGTTTTTCTTAACCGTGCTAGTGAGAACAAAATGTTGAGCCTATTGTGCCTTCTATTTGTTACTCAAGTATTGTTTAATTGTGTTGTGATAAGCAAATTGTTGAGCCTCTTTAGCCAACAAGGAGTTAGTGTGACTGTTGTTTCTAGTGTGTAAGAGCAAGATTGCAAGCCTCTTTAGCTGCAATTTCTTGTTCCAGGCATGTTAGAAGTGAGTTATGTTCCAAAGATTTGAGTAATAAAATCATGAGCCTCCTTTGCCTTGGTCCAAAATCTCAGATTTCCGTTATTTATGTTCTACTTTTATGATCTTGATTTCAACTTACAGTGAAGTGTGTAGGTGTTTGTTGAGAGAGAGGTTATTGAAGTATTTTGTCAGAAAATCTACCTTGTTCATTTCTAGTTTCTCTTGCTCTGCTATTACTTGAGAAGTTAGAAACGTCTCTAGTTTAAGTTAGTCGTAGTTGAAGTTCTCAAAATCAGAAAATCTCAGCTGTGGCGTTTGTGTTTAATAAACCTTGTGCTCTAAGCTGATCAACAAGATAGGCAACTTAGTTTTAGTTTACTTTCTTTCAACACCATCAGCAAGAGGGAGCTTCTCCTCCTAATTTGAAGAGCAGTTTATCTGTGCATAGCTGTCCGTTTTGAAATACGCATTCCAGAGGTGTGAATTTAAATGCCAACAGATTGGAAGGGATTTGTGCAATGCGGATGATTTAGCAATAGGTACGTTTTCCTAAAACTAAGCAAAGATGAACGGAAAGTAAATGAGTGTAAGGGTAAGAAGATTCTATATTCTACTCTAAGGCGGGACATGGGATCAATCTCAACAAGCTTCAACGAAACTCTGTTTCGCCTCACGCTGGACAGCTTACACAAAGTAGGTGCAATCTTCAAAGTGATAACGAGTAATTTTCAAATTACAACCCAGCATCAAGATACCGTCAAAATGACACATACCAAGGCATGAGCTACAACTGAAGTTAAGTTTATGAAATGCTCCAATAGACCACGCAAGGGAAACTTGTCGTCAGCAAGCCGCTTGGTATGGAATGAAATGAAGTTGCCTTGATCAATGCCACACATCCACAACTACTATCTACTTGCATGAAATAAAATTTGTACTACTTTAAGCTACTCTACGCTTCTTGGATTCAAAGGGATGAAGAAACCTTGCTAGCTGTCCATAACAAAGACAAATTTCACCATCAATGAAAAGATCTTCTATTATGAAAATTCTACACAACAATCTCTTACAAAAGTTTTCAAAGGAAAACTTTCCTTCTTCTCCAAACTATGCTATGCTAAGCAACAATTATACTATCAATCTCTCTTCTACTCTCTGAAGTCTCCTCTAACCTCTAGTTTCTAATAATTACAAATGAGGGGGACTCCCCCTTTTATAGATGGCCCAGTCCAATGGACGGCTCAGATTACAATCAAAAGAATGGCTAAGATTAAGCCACCTCAGCCCTAACCCTAAAAACCATCAGAATGGGGAGTGGTACATTAAATGAATCAAAGATTCCCACTCACTCCCAAAATAGTAAAGGCAATTAATGCCCACAATCAGTCTTCGAGAAGATCATCGTTCAGTAGTGCATTCCCATTCTCCTTCTCTCTGGCTGCAAACTCAATGAACCTGCTAAGTACAGCCTCAACCTCCTGAACTGAAATAGGTGAAATGCAATCAAGTTGAAACTCTAACACCGTGACTAACTGTTCATGCCGTGCACAAGATTTTCTCCAAGCAGCTAAGGAATCCTGTGTGCCCTGAATCAAGCTAGACAAAGTAGAAGTGTTCTCAAAGTCATCCTGCACAAAGGTCTTCACCTCTGAAAAGAAAGGCACCAACCTACCCCTCAAATTATCGGTAGTCACCTCATTGGGATTCAAGCGTCTAGCAAATATTGCCTCCAAAGTATTCTGGACCCCATCAATAATGTTTGCCATAGCCTTTCGAACTCTAGCTGAATCCGCCTGTGATGCGTCAAAGAAACCACGTCCTATGACTACTGAAGAGTAGCATCTAGAAAAGTTGTACCTATCATTCTCTTGAATGACTCCTTCATCGATCAGCATCCGCAAAGGAGTATGCCTCAATGCCTCAAGACGCTGAATAACTTTGCTCTGATAAACAGAAGCATCACCCCAGGCCTGATCAACTGCCTCCATACATGCCGTAATACTGGAAGCTTGCTGGAAAGCATAAACAAGGTCTTCCATGAACTTTTCTGTCTCGGCATGAACTCCTGTAACCCACTTATCTGCCCCATGTGCCATCTTTCTCAACTCCAACAAGCCACTAACTGACTCTCTGGATAACTCGGCTAGAAGCTCTATTGCTGGAATCTCCTGCCCACAAGGACGAGACAAGTGCTGCACGTATCCCATCAATGCCTTATGTTCTTTCTTCAATTTCTTATACTTTCCTTCCTTTTTAAATAATCTACCCTTGAGTGCCTGGTAGGAATTATCACATTCCTCAACAATCTGTGCACCTGTGGGGTGTCCTAACTCCATAGTTGTGATCACATAATTCTCTGGCACTACTTCGTCTCGATCACAATCAACCAGTGGCACTGCCATATGAAGGGTGCGAGAGCCATCCTCATCAATTGATATTTTTGAAAATTTTCATGCTCTCTTCTTTTGTGGAGGTGCATTCATCATGTTTAACAACTCTTCCATCTCAATTTCTGGATCAATTTCTACGCTGGGGCTCCTTCTCATCCTATCTCTGAGCCAATCAGGTACAACATGCTGAATAACAAAGGGTTGTTGTTCTTGTGCTTCTACTTCACGGACTTGTTCAACTTCAATACCATTCTAGCAAGGCTCATCGGCCTCAAGTGGCTGAGTATCTCCTGAAACTATATCATCATCATCAAAAACCGCCTCTAACTCTTGCTGAAACTGAAGATCAGTAGCAGTCCCCTCATCGGTCTGTTGATCATCTCTACTAGGTGCGTTGACACTCTGGCCTACTGACTCTCTCCGTGGTGACTGATTTTCTTCTTGTACCACCTGCACTTGATTCAATGCATTTCTTTGATCAGCAAATAAAGAAACCTCCTGTATACTTGGAGAACGTGTCTCCAATGGCATGGGTGATTCAACTACAACTCTTGGAGGCTCCGACTGAACAAGCTCCTGCCAAACTGGCTCCCTCCTTTGAGATTTTGGACCTCGTGTAATTTGTTTCTTTCCACTGGTGGTGGGTGTCCTGTGATCTCCCATCAAATTGTAAGTCAATGCAATCGACCTACTCTTTAATCTACTCACACGCTTGTCAACCCATGCTCTGGTAAATGTCAAGACTGGAATAGAAAGTGTGTCCAAGTCAGCAATCTCTGGTTCTGACCAATCCGAGAGTGGAAGTGGAGTATCTCTCACTGCCTCATAATCTAGATGGACAATGTTCATGTCCTCATCCACCTAGTCTGGTACCGGAATGACTTCACACTCCCTAATCATGCCTATTGGCAACCTAGAGAACATTCTTTTCCTGACTTCAGCCTCGTCTGATGCACCAACCCAATAATCCTCAATGTTTGCCTTATGTTTGAATTCTTTTGACAGTACCCATCTGATATTGTTATGTGGATCATAGTGTTGTCTGTTGGTGTGATAGGAAAAGTGATAAAACTGAAGCTCACTCTCAGCTTCTCTAGCTGCCTGTAATGAAGGACATACTTCATCTAAATTGCCCATGACAATTGGGAAGTCAACACCTCCCTTCTTCTTTTTCTTCTTAATCTTATCGTAGGCAACCAATTGCCTAGATATTCTAACATTAAAATTCTGTTGGTTGGGTACTTAGGCAGTCTATATGGATATGAAGAAAAACCTTGCAGCCTTATATAAGAAAACTTCGGAAACTGTATAAACCAGCACCCATACCTCTCAATCAATTCTTGGGCTTCCCTCGAGATCTTGTGATGCATCTGATCCTGAAGTGTTCTCGTGATGTGCATGGTGAAGGCGTCATTGACACGCTTGTAATGAGTAGTACTTTTCAAGTGCAACTATGGACAAGCCTCATGAATTTTGAACTAGTGAGAGCCACAACCAATAGGCTCCTTGTATGAAATTCCTCTGTATTTCGTCATACAGGCCAGCATGTAAATGATGTAAGAGCCCATATAGAATGTCTTTGTTCTTCTCAAACTTAGGAGCTGCTCATGCAAATTGTCACTGATCATTGCAACCTAGTTAACGTACTCCTTTCCTTCCAGCATGAGGTTGATGTAATAGAACATCCATGGCTCAAAATTAAAAGCTTGCGGGCAACCTCCAACCCTGCTTAGCATCATAATAAGATCACAGTACTCCTGCTTCAAGTCATTTGATATAATTTTCCTTGGCAGCTTCGTACGAGAGGGCTTGGGGTTGCTCATCCAACGAGAATTGATCGTCTCCATACATCTCTCAAATGCAAAAGCATACATTCACTCAGCACGTTCTCTTGATTTGTAAATCATATTCCTGTGTGCTGGAATTCCAAAAGCTTCGCCAATAGCAGCAGGGGTGAGGTTGGCGAGCACTTGACCATCCAGTGACATAATTGATCTGTGATCCTTCTCATAGCAATTGGCGCACTCCATCATTAGCTCCGAACACTGAATAGCTGGTGGGAAACTAGCAGCTGCATATAATCCACTTCGAATGATGTTGTGTGAAGTGGCTGAAGGTTGATGACTACCAATTCCCAGCATTCTGTTCTTGAAGGTCTCCAAGTTGAAAGAGCCCAACTTCGTGTCAGCAAGCTTAGCCAACTTTGAAGTGAACTTTGACTCTAGCATGAAAGGCTTGCTCAGCTTCTTGAGAACAGCTTGCCTAGATGCACCATTGTTGTCCTTACCAGTTGTCCTTGTTTCAGCCATCCTCACTTCTCCTTCAACAGGTTTGAACTTTCAACACTTAGAATGTCTCAGCAACCTTGACTTAGCAAATTTTCTAAGTTGGCTGCAATAACTTCAACACTAGAGAAAATCGCCCAACTTCAATCAGTAATTCCAGACTCTTGCAAGTTCGCACTTCTTCAGCAATATTCTTTTCAAATCGAAATTTCTTAAATCAACTTTCAGCTTGCACTGCAACTTCAAATCTCTTTGAACAAAATCAAATCTTAGGAACTCCAGCAACTTACTCCAAGTCGTCCTTCTTCAGCTTCAGCAATGTTCTTTGCAAGCTTCAGCAGTCTTAGAGCACAAATCGAACTTCTTTGCACTACAGCTTCAGCAACTTTCAATCTTGACATTCAAAGCAAATCAAATTTTCCACTTGCACATTCACACTTCAGCTACAGCATCTTCCTTCAACAAATTTCGAACTTCAGCCTTAGCAACTCACTGCAACACTGGACTCGGAGCAAATTCGATTTTCTCCAACTGGTGAAGAGAAATGAATAACCTTCAGCTCTTATAGGAGAATCGAATTCTAGAAGAAGGCTAAGTTTAGCCAGTGTATTAAATTTCCACTAAGAATTCGAATTTCCCTCCTCTGGTATCTGCAACACTTGTCACCCGACGCTTGGAATCTTGGCCTTCTAGAAGTTCAACTTTGACTGGAGCATTTTAATTCACTTTCGAAAACATTTATTTTAAATTCATCTTTTAACCAATTTTATCCACCAGCTGGAGCTCTGTCATTGAAATTTTAAATTTTATTTCTCCTCAACTCTGGAAAATTCATCCTATGAAGAATTCAATCAAAATCATCTAGGCAATTCACTTTAAATTCCATCTTCAAAGCGTTTTTTTTTTTGAAAACACATTTATTCAAATTTGCCCTAGAAAATTTTAAAATTTCCCTTTAAGAAAATTCATAACTCAAGCACCAATTAAATTCTTCATCCAAAAAAAAACATTGGCGAAGTGCAAAAGAGTTGGAAATCCATTTCTCATCGAAGATCATCAGTACCCAAAAGAAAATTTTCTCCAGAGCTCGTCGAATCCATGGGTATACAACAAACGGGTTCATTTAATTTTTTTTTGAATTTTGAACCTTAGAAAAATATCTCCTTATGAAATTTAACCCATTTCTTCATCTTTGTGAACATCTTGTTGCTCTGACTTGGAAATTTTTTAAATCCATCCTGCAATGCCAGCACTCTCAGACTTCATCTCCGACAAATTTTTACTCATCTCTTAGGAAATTTTGTCTCCTTCAAGTCTAGGCGTATTTTCTTAAGGAAGAAAATATTTTTGTGCCTTAGAAAAATTTTAAATCATTTAGCATTTTTGAAAATTTTGCCTCAAGAAATTTTATTTAATTTCATTCATCTGTCAGTGGTGGGAAATTTTTTATTTCAATACGTATCATGGAGAATATTCAAATTCCAACGCCCAGCATACTCTTTATTTCATTCACCACCTTGGGTGCATTTTGCTTATCATGAAGGATATACTTTGAATCCATGCCTAACATTATTATTCATCACTTAGCAATATCATCTCTCAAGTCTAGGCACATACCACACTTGAAGGGGAATATTTTACCACGCCTAGCATACTTCATTTTCCACTCACCACCTTACACACTTGGGCGCATTTGGCACTTCATGAGGAATATTCAACACGCCTAGCAATATTTTCTCTCCCCTTTGGGCACATTTTAGCATGAGAAAAGGATAACATTTCTAACGCCTTCCCTTTTGACTTGTTGACTTCTTAGCTTCTCAAACATGGGCGCATATAGCAAGATGTAAAGGATGGGCGCATATGACAAGAGGAGAGGAATAAAGCTTTTCAACATCCTTGCTTTGACTTGTGACTCTTGAGCTTCTTCATTTTTGTCTTTACATGCCTTTGCTTGGGCGCATTTGGCACTTGATGAAGGATGAAAGTTTGTTGACATTTTGACTTTCTAACCTTGGGCGCATTTTAACATGTGTGCAAGATAAAGCCTTGTTGACTCTTTATGATGGGCACATTTCATCCAAGTTAGAAGATGGGCGCATATGGAAGGTAGGGAGGAATGAAGCATGCCTTAGGATTTTTTTCATCAAACTCTTAAAGTGGGCGCATTTGGCTATGTGTGAGGGATAAACTCAACACTTAGAAATTTTTTAAACATCTCTACCTTGCATGAGGGCGCATTTTGCCATAGGTGATGGATGAAACTTTTTACTTAGAAAATTTTATGTCTCTTCATCCTTGAGGGCACATTTAGACAAGGCAGGAGGATGAAATCAACACTTAGGAATTTTCCTGACTCCAGCTGAAGATGGGCGCACTTGGAAGGGGATGCAGGATGAAGTCTCAGATTTAGCCATTTTTCTTCATCTTCGCTAGCTTCCTCATGCCTTACTATAAATAGTAAGTCTTTGATTTTCATACTTCAAAAGCTCAAATTGCTTTGAAATTTTGAACACTGGATCCACATGACTTCGCCAACCTGTTGACACTGCTATTCTGAGTTGGCCTGCTATTCTTAGCCCATTTCTGAAGGCGGTTTGCTATTTATAGTAACTTCCTGTTTCTGATACCTCCACAACTCTGTTTGATTTGAAATTCGAATGACGTGCTCCTCACCACATGACTTGCCTGTTGACGTTAGTGCCTGCCGCTGACTTTCTATTTTTAGCCAGTTTCTGAAATGACTTACTATAAATAATAAGTACTCCGTTTGCCCTCAAATTGTACTAGCGGATAGCTTGAAAGATACTGATCGCGGTGGTTTACACCGGTTTTCAAAAAATTCTGACTTTTTACCCCTCTTTTTGGGTCCCAAAGCTGGAAACACTAATTCATCTTGCATGCATATCAAATGACCTTCGTTTGTTCTTGTTTTTGTTGCATTGCGATCAGTTCGTGATTCTGAAGTGCTGGGAAGCGGCTGCCGGAATGAATTTGCTAAAAATAGCAAGTTGTTGAAGAAGTGATTATCTTGCTTTGCATGTCATATCATCACGAAGCTCTCGAAAAATCCACAAGGAATATGCAAACATGCAAAGAAAACCCTGACATGCAAACCCTAAAAATAGCCTCTGAAGGCTGAACTCTGAAAGTTGTCATCTCATTTTGCATGTTACACCATCGTGAAGGTCTCTGAAAACCCAGAAGGAGTCTCCAGACATGCATTGAAAAACTCTGCATCTAAGCCCTGAAATCCGCTTCGGAAGCTGAACTGCTAAAAATAGCAAGTTGTCTATTTTAGCTCAAATTTTGCCAGTGAGTAGCCCGATGTGTTCTGGATGCAATGTGACTGTCAAAAATTCAAGAACGTTGAAGGAACGCCTAGAATTACACACTTACTAAAAATAGTAAGTGACTGGAATCTGATGAAACTTAGCTGAGAGTCCGCAGGAAGCATACTAACAACAACGTCAGTCTCCGTTTTCAATTCATTCACTTCGTTTGGATCTTGGACTGACTAGGAAAGTACAAACCCTAATTTTTGGATCTTGGACTGACTAGGAAAGTACAAACCCTAATTTTCAGACTTGGCCAAATTTTAAGTTTAAGCTCGCAAACGGGAACGTCCCTGAAAAGGCAGACACCAGAAAAGAGACAGACAGAGAGAGACAAAAACCAAAGCCAAAAAGACCAGAATGGAGCAAAAATTAGGGGTCCCCATTTTGGATGGGGCGATGTGTGAAAAGGTCACAACAAAACCCTAATCTGACCTACATGCATATCAAATGACCTCCGTTTGTCCTTGTTTCCGTTGCATTGCGATCAGTTTGTGATTCTGAAGTGCTCAGAGGTGGCTATCGGAATGCATCTGCTAAAAATAGTAAGTTCCTGAATAAGTGATTATCTCCGTTTGCATGTCACACCGCTGCGAAGCTCTTGAAAAACCCATAAGGAATACGTAGACATGCAAAGAAAACCCTAACATGCAAACCCTAAAAATAGCCTCCGAAGGCTGAACTCTGAAAGTCGTTATCTCACTTTGCATGTTACATCGTTGCGTAGGTTTCTGAAAACCCAGAAGGGATCTCCAGACATGCATCGGAAAACTCTGCATATAACCCCTAAAATTTGCTCTAGAAGCTAAACTGCTAAAAATAGTAAGTTGTTCGTTTCAGCCCAAATTTTGTAGATGAGTAGCTTGACATGTTCTAAATGCAATGTGACTGTCAAAATCTCAAAAATGTTGAAGGAACGCTTTGAATCGCATGCTTACTAAAAATTGTAAGTTGCCGGAATATGATGAAATTTTAGTGGAAACCTGTTGGAAGCACACTGACATCAATGTTAAGCTTTGTTTTCAATTTACTCACCTCGTTTGACCACAAGTTGGCTGGAAAGTACAAACTCTAGTTTTCAGACTTGGCCAAGATTTCACGTTCAGGATCAAAGACGGGCACATCCCTGGAAAGGCAGACAGCAGAAAAGAGACCAAAGAAAGAGAGAGACCAAAACAAAGCCCAAAAAGACCAGAATGGAGCAAAAATTAGGGGGTCCCCATCTTGAATGGGGCGATGTGTGAAAAGGTCACAAGTAGTCTCCATCATTTAAGGTAAGTTCATTAATTTTTGTTTATTTTTGCAAATTCTTTTGCTTTTTTTGTTTGTTAAAATTTCAAATACTTAGGAGGGTCTTTTTGTTTGTTTGTGTTCTATGTTTGCACTTGCATCTGTCATTTACATTTCAACCAAAAAAAAAAAAACGAGCCCTAGCAGCAGTGAGGGTAGTGAGGGTCAAGAAATTGAAATTGAACAAACATGCCATGGAAGTTTTAGGGACATATAGTTCAAAAAATTCATTTCAATGCCCTTCTAACCTCTTGAAAAAGTATGCAAAGGGCCCATTTAACCCAAAAAAACCTCTTTTACAATTTGCAACAACCATAGACACTAAGAAAAAAATTCAGGGGGAGTAGAGTATGGTTGTGTCTATTTGCAAGGAGGACTATAGGGGCAGCTACACAAGAGTTTACTTCCATCTTTTAGGCATAACATCTCAAGGGGTAAAAATATGCAAAACCATAACATTAGCTAAGAAGACCAAGGTGACTAGGTTGCACATGGAGGGTGAAGCAAAAAAACAAGGATGCCAATGGAGTCTTTGCAGCCTAGTGGATCATTGTCTAGTGCTACAGCTGCTGAATCTAGGAGTGTTGTGCATGAGATTCAAAGAGGAAAGAAAAGGCCCACTAGTGTCATTGCAATGTTTAACATGCAATAAGAGATGTAGCTGATAGTTCTATTGCCAAATTTCTCTATGCTAATGCCATACCATTTCATGTGGCACACTCTCCATTTTTTAAACAAATGTTCAAAGATGCACTTGTTGGTCCTTCATATGTTCCCCCTAGAGATCATAAGCTACGTGTTGTGACCTTTTCACACATCACCCCATTCTAAATGGGGACCCCCTAAATTTTGCTCCATTCTAGTCTTTTGGCTTTGGATTTCTCTCTCTCTCTCTCTCTCTCTCTCTCTCTCTCTCTCTTTCTATCTCTTTCTGATGTCTGCTTTCCGGGGATGTGCCTGCCATTGAGCTTGAACGTGAAATTTTGGCTAAGTCTAAGAATTAGGGTTTTGAGTCTTCTGCTCAGTTTGAAGTCAAATGGAGTGAGTAAATTGGAATATGAGCTTTACGTTGCAGTCAGTATGCTTCCAGTAGGTTCCCAGCTAAATTTCATCGAATTTCGACGACTTACTATTTTTAGTAAGTACCAGATTTGGAGCGTTCTCTCAGCACTACTGAAGTTCTCTTAGTCACACTACATCCAGAACATGTCAGGCTATTTGTCTGCAAAATTTGAGCCAAAACGGACAACTTTCTATTTTTAGCAAGTTCACCTTCAGGTGTTGTTTTTTAGGGTTTACATGCGAAGTTTTTCAGTGCATGTCTAGAGATTATTTATGGGTTTTTTGAAACCTACGCAGTGATATAACATGCAAAATAAGATGATGACTTTTAGTATTCACCTTCAAGGGCTATTTTTAGGGTTTGCATGTTGAAATTTTCTTCGCATGTCTGAACATTCCTTGTGGGTTTTTTGAGGGCTTCGCAATGGTATAACACTAAGTTACCGATTCGTTTTTGGATTCGAGTACGGATACACGAATCCGGTACGGGATTCGGTCAAAAAAAATTTGGGGTTGGGTACGGCTTGGATACGGCAATACAAAAAACATATAAAAATAAAAAATATATACTTATTTGCAGCAGTAATTAAGTTCAGAATACACCACCATATTAATAGTCTAATAACATAGCAAAAATACATCACCACTTTCATAGTCACTAAGTCAAATATTAAAATATTAGTGATTACTCGAATGTCATGATATAAAATTATAAATTAAAGTTCAAACATAAAATGTCAAGTGTTTATAATCAGCCATTTTTTTAGCATTAATCAATCTGAATCATACGGGTCATCAAACAAATGTAGCATCTGATCTGATATTGTTTCTGTGTCTGGGCAATTAGATCTGGGTTCCGTTTGTGTGTGCTATTGTATTCTGAATGTTCACTCTACAGTCCTGTGCTTAGTTCCATAACTGGTGAATTTATGTCAATTAAGTAATAAGGCTAATTTTGTCGTGAGATTCAATTCAGATCTGGGTAGGCATCAGTTTCCATTGTTAGATCTTCAACATATCAGTGCTTGGTATATTTCATTCAAAGAATTGGTGGTCTGTGTAAATTCTGATTGAATATTAGCATTCTGTGTATTTTCTGATTGAACATTATTATTCTGTAGACCTAAGAATAATTGTTGGGTGCAAGTATTTTGTATGTTTGATATCTTGGAATTCTTCTAAGAAGCATTTACAAGTTTACTTAAATTTGAAAGGGGTTATGAACAATTGTTATTTGGACTGTATATGCATAAATTCGTGGAACAGACATAAGTTTATAAGTGCAGATTTGTGACTGGCTTCTTACAATAACACCAAAGATATTATAACCTAGTTGATTCCTCAAGCACATTGAAATCCTTTAATGCTCATAGTATGTGATGTGTTCATGGTTCAATTCATAGATTATTTGCAAGAATCTATTTGCTCATTATTTTTGGCAAATTATTGAGCAAATAGATTCTTAGAAGTCAACTGTTGGTCAAAAACAAATTTTAAAATGCAAAAAAAGCCAACTTTTTCCGCATCTTGGGCATTTTGATGCCTGGATTCGTCGTGGATTCGTCATGGATTCTTCATGGCGTATCCTAGTCGAATCCACAGTGGTGAATCGAATCCAAGGCGAATCCACAGAGCAAATTTCGAATCCTACCTAAATTTGTATTGTACCGTACCCAAATTGTGAATCTGGTACGAATCGAATCGTATCCAGAGGCTACAGGTGGCAAAGCGGTAACTTAGGTATAACATGCAAAACCAGGATCAAGACTTTTTCAGGAGCCGTCTTCAGAGGCTATTTTTTAGGGTTTGCATGCAGGGCTTGTTAGTTTTATGATCAGATTTAATGCACAGAAAATTAATTTAAAATCAAACACAATAACACAATAGATACCCTGGGAAAACCCTCCTCTTGAGGGAGAAAAACCCAGCAACAAATATATCTCTTATATATATGAGCAATGGCAACAAGTCTCTTTACAATGAGGCCACACACAAGGCCAATAATCAGCACCAACAATGATGTAACACAAACTAATAGTCTGCCCTTCAATCTGCACTTGAATAGACTCACAATCTGCCTTAGAATAATTCGCACTAGATAGAATAATCTGCACTTGATATAATTCGCACTTGAGAAGGAGATCGAACTTGCTTAATGCACAAATGGAGTGGAATGATCTTGTATTTATACAACTTGAAGGGGAGAGGTCACACCTTTTCATGCAAGGTCGGCCATCATAAAAATATAATTTCAATTTAATAAATACAATTTACAAGGAAGGTCGGCCAAGAAGATAATTACAAAGTTGCAATGTGAAGCGCTTCTTCACATTAAATATTCACAAATAAATAAGGAAGTATGAAGCCCGAAGCTGCAATAACATCAACACTCCCTCTCAGCTAGGGAGGAATACTTCCTTCTGCACAAGACATATCACCTCATCGTGATGTCTACCACAATGGCTACAACCATATGTGGAAACGAAACAAGATCACCTCATTGTGATATCAAATATCACCTCATCGTGATATCAACCATAATGGCTACAACCATGTATGGTATGTACAAGTGTTCATCACTTGCGTGATGTTGTCACCTCAACATGACTTTCACCATGGCTCTCCTAGAGGGTGAAACACAAGTACAAGAAAATCATCACGGACTCTCTCACGTGATGTTGTCATGGAGTCACACACATGACATCCACCATGGCTCTCCCAAAGGGTGGAACAAGGGCTTTCACCTCAAAATTCTCTTGCAGAGAAGAATGCATTAGCAAGGGATTTCACCTTGAACTTCTCTCACAGAGAAGAACTCATTAACAAGGGATTTCACCTCGAACTTCTCTCACAAAGAACTCATTAACAAGGGATTTCACCTCGAACTTCTCTCATAGAGAAGAACTCATTAACAAGGGATTTCACCTCAAACTTCTCTCACAGAGAAGAACTCATTAAAGAGGATCATTGATACTGAGACTCCTCAATTAGGGCTATATTCTCCACCATACCAAGCTTATCTCGAAAGTGCACAAACTTTATCCTGGAGAGAGGCTTGGTGAGAATGTTTGTCGTCTGCTCATCAGTGTTGATATACCTCAACTGTATAGTTTTCCTCAATACCATATCTCTGACACAATGGTATTTGATCTCAACATGCTTGGTTTTGTCATGAAACACAAGATTGACAGAAAGCTTCACACAGCTCTTGTTATCGCAATGATTGATAGTAGGCTCCATTGATTGTCCAAACAATCCTGCAAGGAGCTTACAAAGCCAAATTGCTTCCCAAGTTGCCACACAAGCTGCAATTACTCTGCCTCTACTGTACTCAATGCTATAGATGACTGCTTCCTATTGCACTAGGAAATCATAGCAAATCCCAAATTGAAGCAACATCCAGAGGTGCTCTTCCAATCAGTAACACACCCTGTCCAATTGAAATTAGTATATCCATGCAGCTCCAAGTCCACAACAGAAGAATACCTCAAGCCATATCCAACTGTGCCACACAAGTATCTCAGGATATGTTTTGCTGCAACAAGATGTAATTACCTCGGTTCACACATGAACTAACTAAGTGAACTCACTACATAGCAGATATTTGGTCCAATGTTGACTAGATACATCAACGATCCAATCAACTGTCTGTACATAGTAGGATCCACCAGATCTGAACTAGCTGCAGCCTCTTTCAACTTATGCAAGTTGGACTCCAAAGGCGTAGACATGGATTTGCAATCATCTTCTTCGGGTTCAAAAGGCTCCCTTTGAATCTTCAAGTACTTGCATCAATCTTTTGACCTCATTGCCCAAGATTGCCTACAACGCTTGCCTTAGATAAATGTTTTCTAGTGCACACCTCTGGTACTGTAGAGAGTTTAGGGTTGACCTCCTCGACCTCATTGCTGATCACTCTATTCTAAATAGGTTTGCGGAGCTACCAATATCAAATCCAGATGACTATCTTGAGCAATTCTAATCTCAATAGCTGAAGGGATCCTCTAAGGATAGATCAACTCCCTCTTGATCCCTGCTTCAGAGATTGCAAAGAAGACTTCTAGAATTGAACTCCCTCTAGCCACCAACTCAGTTCCATGGCTGCAAGTTGTGACTTCACGTTTGATCATTTCTATGGTCGGCATGATTTCCTCTCAAGATGCCTCAAGCTTTTCATCATTGAGCAATCTCTCATCACCTTCTTGCTCCTAGATTTGTCCTGGAAGCATTTTAGATAGAGATTTCTAACAGTTTATAACTATCCAAAGAAATACCAAGACTAGAATCATTCAAGGTTTACTATCTCAGGTTATAACATGAATACATAAGAATTTATGAGCAATATTAAAACATGAATTAAATAAATCAACCTATAAGAGAAATATATCAAAGAATCAGAATGAAGGGGTAAAGAAACTTATCTTTATTGAATTATGATATAACTCTTTCTTCCATCTTTTACTCCTCTCGAGAGTGCTAAACTCAGCACAACAAAAGACAATCTACACAACTACAATTTCTTAAATGCATTATGTAGTTAACATGTAGAACCAACTCTCTCCAAGAGTTCAAGGCTCTATCACAATTCATGCATTAGAGAATGATATCGATGTGACCAATCACCATCAAAATTTCAATTCTCTTTTTATTTTAGAGTCACTCAGAAATCTTCACAACCAACATGAAATATCTTGCAATAAATGAAATCTTCAAAGGATCTTATGCTAGTGAACACAATTCAAGAGAAACCACTATCTCTCTTTACTAATTACAAGATCCAAATAAAAGATAAAACTTAACAAACAAAGAATACTTATCTCTTTAAATATTTTGATGGATGCAAGATACACTGCTCTTGAGCACAGATCAGCACACAACCTTCACGGCTTGAACACAAGCCCATGACTTAGAATAGAAATTCCCTAGAATCCTTCTGAGGACAGATCTCATTCACATCCGCAAATGAAGCATGCTGATTAGGCCTGGTTAGGCAATCCTTTGCATAGTGACCAAACTTGTCACAACGAAAGCATTGGACTTGGGAGAGGCCCCACTTCTTCTTGAATGCGGAAGCACCATCTGACCCTTTATCTCTATTCCTCTTGAAGTATCCTTTCTTTCCTCCTTTTCCTTTCTTCTTCGATGATTGAAGTATTCTTTATGGGTTTTTCAAGAGCTACGCAGTGATGTGACATGCAAGTGGAGATGATCACTTTTCAAAGACTTACTATTTTTAGCAGGATCACTCCGACAGCTGCACAGCACCTCAGTATCACGAATAGGGCAAAGTGCAACAAAAACGGGGTCAAACAGAGATCGTTTAAGCAACATGCAAGTCAATTTAGGGTTTCCAGCTTTGGGGCCTAAAATGAGGGGTCAAATGCCAAAACTTTTGAAAACCGGTGTATCCCACTGTGATCAATATCATTCGAGCTATCCACTGGTAAAATTTGAGGGTAATCGGAGCACTTACTATTTATAGTAAGTCACTTCTGAAATAGGCTATAAATAGTAAGTCAGCAACAAGCGCCAATGTGAACGGGCAGGTCATCCCATGAGGAGCACGTCATTCAAATTTCAAGCTGAACGGAGTTGTGGAAGTCTCAAAATCAAGCAATTACTATAAATAGTAAAACACCTCTAGAAACATGCTATAAATAGCAAGTCAGCACGAGATGGCAGTGTGAACAGATCAACTAGGTCATGAAGATCATGTGGGGCGAATTCCAAATCAATCCAAGCTTCAAAAGAGTGAAAATTAGAGACTTACTAAATATAGTAAATAGGGATGAGCAAGCTAGAAAAATGCCTAAGTCTGAACAAATTCCTTCACCCCCTGTCAAATGTGCCCAAGATGAGAATGGCAGGAGGATGAAAAAGTTTCCAAGAAGAAAGTTCACCTCTACCCCCAAAATGCGCCCTCAAGCTTGAGAAGTTGATGAAAAAATTCTAAGTGTTGGAGTTAAGTCCAGCAGGACCCCCTAAATGCGCCCTCAGCTTAAGCAAATGATGAAAAAGATTCTAAGTGTTGAAAATATCCTCCTCCATACCTAAAATGCACCCAACCTGCTAAGAAGGTGTTGAAAATTTTCTAAGTCAAAGTTAAATCCACCTCCTACCCCTAAATGCGCCCATCTCCAGCATGAGCTCCATGAAAATTTCTAAGGCATTGCTAAATCCTTCTCCACCCTCAAAATGCGCCCAAGGAGAAATGAGGTGAAGGAAAATTTCTAAGTGTTTGTAAATCCTTCACCACCCTCAAAATGCGCCCAAGAAGAGAGTAAGATGGAGTAAAATTTGTTAGGTAAAGTTAATTCCTCTTCAGCAGGGTAAATGTGCCCAAGTGCAAGGTGAAGATAGATAAAAAGGGTGGCTAAGGCGTTGGAAATAAATCCACCTCAATGTGCTAAATGCGCCCAACTTGCTAGAAGTGTTAAGTGTTAATAAAATTCCCTCTCAACATGCCAAATGCGCCCATCTCAAGATGAAAGTGAAGCTGGGAAATATTCTAAGGCATTGAAAGTGTTAATTCCACCTCAGTATGTAAAATGCGCCCAAGTCCATGGTGATTCTAGGAAATGGTTGATAAAATTGTTAATTCCTTCACCCCAGGTGAAATGCGCCAAGACTGAAGATGAATGGGAGGAAAAAACTGTCTAAGGAAAGATTGAAAATCCTTCTAGACCCCCTATATGCGCCCATGCTGGTGATGAAACTTGAAAAATTTTCTAAGTGTTAATATTTAAATTTCACCTCCTAGAAGAAACACGCCTAAGTTTGATGGAGGAGATGAAATTCACTGAGGCATGAATAAAATTGGTAGTGGATATGTCGGAAGGTGCCAGCTTCATGAAGTTGATAAAAAATTTCAAAGCCAAGCAAGAAAATATGCCCAAATATGAAGGATGAGAATAAATTTGATTGAAAAATGTTTTTCTAAGGTTAAAATTCAAAAAAATTAAATGTACCCCTCCGTGTGTAGACCCATGGATTTGATGCTTTCTGAAGGAAATTTTCTTCTGGGTATCGAACGTTTTTGAAGAAGAATTGATTTTAAAGTCTTCCACACTTCGCCAAGGCCTTCAAGATGAATATTTTCCATGGGCACCTGATTGATGAATTTTCTAAGGGGAAAATTTTTAAAAAAATTCTAAGGCAGAAGGAATAAAAATGTGTTGTTGAAATAAAATGCCTCGGATGATGAATTTGAAGTTGATTGCCTAGGTGAATTTGATCAAATTCTTCGTGAAAATAATCTTCTTGGGTGAGAGATAGATGAAATCAGTTGTCAACACTTCAGCTGGTGGAATAAATTTCTTAAGAGGATGAAGTTGGAGTTAATATTTTTTTTAAATGAATTAAAAATGCTAAGTATGCCTTGACCAATGAAGTGAATCTTTTGAAATTCTAGAAGGTCAAAAATATTCTAGACACCAAATGCCAAGTGTTGCAGCTGCCTGAGGAGGGAAATTCGAATACTGGCTACAGATAGCTTCTTCTAGAAATTGACTTGGCTATATGAACTGTGAAGTTATGTTATTTTCTCCACCAAGCTGGCAAGTTCAATTTGAGCTCTAAAGTGAAAGAAGGTTGCAATGCAAGTGAATAGATGAGTGCTGAAAGTTTGAAGCTGAACTTTGAAGAGTGCGAAGTGGAAGAAGTCTAAGTGCTGAGAAGTGGCTAAAGTGAAGTTGACCAATTTTCTATAAGTGTTGAAGTTGTTGAGGCTTGCTTGGAAAACTTTCTAAGTCTTGAAAGTCCAAAGTTGCTAAAGAAGTGTTGAGGTTTGAAGATGGAATTTAGTGTTGAAGCTCCTCATTTTTGAAAAGTCGACTGGCAGCCCCAATGTGATTTTATTTTCTAAGTTAAATTATTGATGACTATTTGTTGTTTTTGCAGGATGGCTGAAGTAAGAGCAACTGAATGAGATAATAATGTTGTGTCCAGACAGGCGGTGATTAAGAAGCTGAACAAATCATTCCTGCCGGAGTCAAAATTCTCTTCGAAGCTAAGCAAGTTGGTTGATACAAATTTGGGCTCTTTCAACATGGAGGCTTTCAAAAGTCGAATGATGGGAGTTGGAAGCCATCGTCCTTCAGTCACTTAGCACAATATCGTCAGAAGTGGACTATATGCAGCTGTTGGTTTTCCGCCAGCAATTCAGTGTCCAGAGCTAATTATGGAGTGTGCTAACTGCTACGACCCTGATCACAGGTCTATTGTCTCACCTGATGGTAGATTGTTCTCCAACCTCACGCCTGCAACTATCAACGAAGCATTTGGAATTCCATCACATGAGAGGATGATCTACAAGACAAGAGAGCGTGCTGAGCGGATGTATGCTTCAACATTCGAGAGATGTGCTGACATGATCAACGTTCACTAGATGAACAAGCCTAAGCCCTCTCGCACGAAGTTGTCGAAGCAGATAATATCAGATGATTTGAAGCAGGAGTATTGTGACCTGATCATGATGCTCAGCAGGGTTGGAGGCTATCCTCAAGCATTCATCTTTGAGCCATGGATGTTCTATTATATCAACCTCGTGCTGGAAGGCAAAGAATATATCAACTGGGTGGTGATGATTAGTGATAATTTGCACGAGCAGCTCCGGAGTTTAAGGAGGACGAAGAAATTTTACATGGGCTCATACATCATCTACATGCTGGATCGTATGACGAAGTACAGGGGAATATCATACAAGGAGCCAATTGGATGTGGCTCTCATCAGTTCAAGATTCATGAGGCTTGTTCGCAACTGCACTTGACAAGCACATCTCATTACAAGAGAGTCAATGATGCCTTCACTATGCACATAACAAGATCACTTAAGCAAAGGACTCATCACAGGATCTCGAAGGAAGCTCAAGAATTGATAGAAAGGTACGGTTGTTGGTTTATCCAATTTCCGAAATTTACTTATATCAGGCTACAAGGATTTTCTTCATACCCATATAGATTGCCCAAGTACCCAACAAATAGGATTTTAATGTTAGAAATATCTAGGCAACTCATTGCCTATGATAAGATTCAGAAGAGAAAGAAGAAGGGAGGACTTGACTTCCCAATCATCATGGGGAATTCAGACAAAGTGTGTCCTTCACTACAGGCAACTAGGGAAGCTAAAAATAAGCTTCAATTCTTCCACTTTTCTTATCACACCAGCGGGCAGCATTATGACCCCCACAGCAATATTAGATGGATACTGTCAGAAGAGTTCAGGCACAAAGCAAATATTGAGGATTACTGGGCTGGTGCGTTGGATGAAGCTGAAGTCAGGAAAAGGATGTTCTCGAGGCTACCGTTGAGCATGATCAGGGAGTGTGAAATTATTCTAGTACCAGACCAAGTGGACGAGGACATGAACGTTCTTCATCCAGATTATGAGGCAGTGAGGGACACGCCACTTCCACTCCCAGATTGGTCGGAGCTGAAGATTGCAGATTTTGACACACTTTGTATACCAGTCCTAACATTCACCAGGGGATGGGTTGAAAGACATGTGAATAGGCTGAAGAATAGGTCAATTCCTTTGACTTACAATTTAATGGGAGATCATAGGACGCCAACTGCCACCAAGAAGAAGCAGGTTGCTCAAGCTCCAGAGTCTCGAAGGAAGGAGCCAGTTCATCCAGAGCCTCCAAGAATTGTGGTAGAATCACCTACGCCATTGGAGACACGTTCTCCAAGTATACAGGAGGTTTCACTATTTGTTGATCAGAGAAATATATTGAATAAGGAACAGGAATTACATGAGGCAAATCAGCCACCACGAAGAGAATTTGTTGGCCAGAGTGTCAATGCACCCACCAAAGATAATTAGTAGGAAGAGGATGAAGAAACTGCTACAAATACACACTTCCAACGTGAGCTTAAGGCGGCTCTAGAAGATGATACAGTTATAGGACAGGAGGCTCAAGTTTTAGGAGATACTCAGCCCATAGAAGCCAATGAGCCCCGTCAAGATGAAATTAGAGAAGAAGTCCGTGAGAAAGAAGCAAGAGATGAGCAGCCATTTGTTATACAACAGGTAGTACCTGATTGGCTTAGAGATAGGATGAGGAGGAGCCCCAGTGAAGAGGTTGATCCAACAGTGGAGATGGAAGAATTTTTGAGTAGGATCAGTGCACCTCCAACAAAGAAGAGAGCTAGGAAATTTTCGAAGATTTCAATAGATGAGAATGGCTCCCGCACCCTTCACATCGCTGTGCCAAGGGTTGATTGTGATCGAGACAAGGCTCTACCAGAAAATTATATGATCGCCACCTTGGAGTTGGGTCGTCCCACAGGAGCACAAATTATTGAGTGTGATAACTCCTATTAGGTGCTCAAGGATAGATTGCTCAAGACTGAAGGCAAGTACAAGAAATTGAAGGAACACAAGACACTAATTGGTTACGTACAACACTTGTCTCGTCCTTGTGGACAAGAGATTCTGGCGATCGAATAGAGAGTCAATTAATGGCTTGGAAGATTTGAGGAAGATGGCACAGGAGGCAAATAAGTGGGTGGCCAGCGTTTGTGCTGAGATGGAAAAGTTTATGGAAGATCTTGCTCAAGCTTATCAGCAAGCTTCCAGCATTGTGGCACGGATGGACACAGTTGATCACACCTGGGGTAATGCTCATATCTATCAGAGCAAGGTTATTCGGCGTCTGGAGGCCTTGATACATACTCCTGTGCAGACGTTGATTGATGGAGGAGTGATTCAAGAGAGTGATAGGTATGATTTTGCTGGCTAGTACTCTTCAGTAATCACAGGCCGTGGATTCTTCGATGCAGCACAGACGGATTCAGCCAGAGTCAGGAAGGCTATGATGAACATTATTGATGGAGTCCTGAACACTTTGGAGGCTATCTTTGCTAGGAGGCTGAATTCCGACGAGGTGACTACTGATGGCTTGAGGAGTAGGCTGCCACCTTTCTTTTCAGAGGTGAAGAATTTTGTTCAAAACGACTTTGAGAACACTTCCACTTTCTCCAGTATTATTCAGAATACAGAGGATGTTTTAGTTGCCTAGAGAAAGTCTTGTACGTGGCATGGGCAGGCAGTCACAGTGTTAGAGTTCCAGCTCAATCACATTCTGCCAATCTCAATTCAGGAGGTTGAAGCTGTGTTGACCAAACTCATGGATTTTGCAGCCAAGGAGAAGGAGAATGGAAATGCCCTTCTGGATGATGACCTTCTTGAAGACTAATAGTGGGCATTAATTGCCTTTTCTATTTTGGGAGTGAGTGGGAATCTTTTGATTCATTTATTGTACCACTCCCCATTCTGGCAGTTTTTAGGGTTAGGGCTGATGTGGCTTAATCTAAGCCATTCATTTGATTGTAATCTGAGTCGTCCATTGGACTTGGCCAGCTATATAAAGGGGCATCCCCCCTCATTTGTATATCATTAGACATTAGATCAGAGACTAGAGCAGAGAGACTGATAGTTGTGTAGCCTAGCATAGTTTGATAGCTTAGCATAGTTTGGAGAAGGAAAGTTTTCCTTTAAAAACTTTGTAAGAGATTGTTGTGAAAACTATCATAATAAAAAGAAGCTTTCATTGATGGTGAATTCGTCTTTGTTATGAGCAGCTAGCAAGATTTCTTCATCCCTTCTACTTCAAGTAGTAGTTTAGATTAGAGTACTTTTCATTTTCATGCAAGTGGATGTTAATCGTGGATTGTGGTATTTAATCAAGGCAGCTTCGTTTTAATCCATACCACTAGCAGCTTGTTGACGGCAAGCTTTCCTTGTGTGGTCATCTGGAAAACTTTACAAGCTTACCTTCGGTTATAATTCACGTCTTGGCATGCATCATCTTGATGGTGTCTTTATGTTGAACTGTAATTTGAAAATTCGTTACCACTCCTTTGAAGATTGCACCGACTTTGTGTGATTTTTCCAACGTGAGGCGAAGCAAAGTCTGGTTGAGGTCTGCTAAGATTGATTCCATATTTCGTCTTTAGGATAGAACTTAAATCTTCTAAACCCTGCACTCGTTTCAATTTAGTTCATTCCTGGTTAGTATAGAAAACACGTACCTTAAAGCCAACTCATTCATCCCATACACGAAAAATCCCCTTCCATCATTAACCTGTTGTCAACTGCCAAGAACTGGTGAACAATTGTGTAAGTCCCCTCATGTAAACAGCAAATCACAACGAACCAACTGAGGGTATTCCATTGCATTTTCAGAACCTTGGAGTTGAACGTACGAACTTTCTCACAATCTTAGTGTACGAAATTCTTTGATCAAGAGAGAATGGAGTAGCCTTCGGATACTTTGTTCTGCTGATTGGTGCGGTCACAAAAATCACATCAACACTACGCACCTCCCTCCTTGATAAGGAGTATTCCAAAGTGAGTATAATGATGGAGGAGTTGAGACAAGTTTGAATAAGAGATGATTGCTCTATCATTATGGATGGGCGGACAAATATCAAACATCGGCCACTCATCAATGTTATTGTCACATGTTCAGCAAGCTCTTATTTTCTTAGAGCTATTGATTGTTTGGGGAAAAGTAAGGATGCAAGCTTCCAATTTCATATGTTGAAGGATGCCATAGAAGAGGTTGGACCCTCTAATGTTGTACAAGTAGTGATTGATTCAGCCCGTGTATGCAAGCTAGTTGGCTTAATGGTCGAAGGTGCTTACAAGCACATTTTTTGGGCCCCATGTTGTGTTCATGTGTTGAACAACGCATTGAAAGGCATTGAGAAAATAGATTGGACGAAGGAAGTGGTGTCAAAAGCTAGAGGCATTCAAATGTGCATTTGCAATCATCACACATCACTTGCTTTGTTTAGGACTTTTTCGAGGAAGGAATTCCTCAAGCCTGTGGATACTAGATATGCTAGCTACCTTATTTTGTTCAAGAGGATGATTGAGGTGCAAGAGCCTCTACAATTGATGGTGGTTAATTTAAAGTGGACTAGATGGGAAGAGGCAAACACACCTGAAGGAAAAAGTGTCAAACAAAAAACCCCTCAACAATGATTGGTGTTCCACAATGAGGTAAGAGATTGTTGTTTTTTATTTTTTAATGAATTGCTGATTTTTAGTATTAAATTTCTGATTTTATTATAATACATTGCTGATTTTAATATTAAATTTATGTTTTTCATTTTATTATTAATATTAAAATTAAATTAATAAATTGCTCATTTTATTATTAAATTTCTGATTGTATGATGTTTATTGTTTCTAAGTGTCTAGCTTGTAAATTTACTAAATTATGTTCATTCTTGAATCTTTGCAACCATTTTTGCTCCATTATCTCACCTATTGTGCAAGTCATAAGATATGCTAATACAGACTCTCCTAGCCTTGGAGAGATTTATGAGACATTTGACAACATGCTTGGACAAATGAAGCAAGCAATTCATAGTAGGGACCCTAATTTGGGATTTTATGAAGAGCGCATTAGCTCCATTGTGACATGGCAATGCTCCACTTCATATGAATGCCTATGCTCTAAATCCCAAATGGTATGCAACAAGACCTAGGAGAGTGCCTTCATCTGATGATGAAGAGGTGAAAGATGGCTTCATTAAGGTCCTTGGGAAAATGTATATTGAGGAATCTAACAAACTTAGAGCATAGTGGCTAGCCTTTGTGAGTCTTCATGGCCCGACATTTAGTAGACCAAAGGCGAGGATAGATAGAGATACATTAGCTCAAACTAATTCCATTGGATGGGGACATGGCATAGCAAGAATGCACCAGAGTTGAGAATGCTTGCCACTCATCTCCTTTCACAGGTTGCTTGTTCCTCTACTACAGAGAGGAATTGGTCTACATATAGCTTCATCCAGTCAGTTAGGAGGAATAGGCTTACCTCTAGACGATCAAAGAAGCTAGTGGTTGTGCATAGTGTCTTGTGGCTTCAGGATTGACAAACACCTGAGCATCGTCAGACTCTAGTTGCACGTTGGGATGTTGATCCCAAAGATACTACACAAGTTGATAATGAGGAGGCACATGATGAATTGCTTGGGGTTCCATTGGATCAAGATGAGATAGCCTCTCATAGTGGCAGTGACTCAAACTCTAATTATGATGCAATATTAGGGGACGTTGGTTATGGATGGGTGCATATTTCTATATTTTTGTTCTTTTGTAGTTGAAACTTGTAGCCTTTGGGCAATTTGATGTAATTTTTATATAATATATATTCACATTGTCAACAAATGCAATTAAATTTTGTTAGAACTTCATTTCTTTGTCACTTTCTATGAAATGAAAATATCAACTAAACTCTAATATTATGTGTTAAGGTTCTATGATGTATATGATGATTGCCTTATCATATGAATATTTGAAATTTTCAATATTTTTAAAATTTTCCCTATTTTTTTAATAGCCGTCCCCTGTCATCCCCTAAAAATGGCCTCCCTCCCGTCCCCATCCCCAAACATGTCCCCTCGTCCCTTGTCGTCCCCATCTCGAAAACTTGGGCTAACATAGATTTGTGATCCTTTTTGTATGTGAACTTGTTTTGTTAAGTTGAAAACTTGGAATGGCTAATTAATTCAAACTTTCTCATTAAGTTGAAAACCCAAAAGTGGGGCTTAATGAAGAATCGTAATGAAAAAATGCAAAGGCATTGCTAAGTTTTTTGTACAGTTATGAACGCTCTACTTCTTCAAAGATTTTTACAAATACTTCCTACTAAAGGAGATCCATGTAGATTTCTCTACTCTTTCCTCCACTAGAGAGGACCATGGATGGCATTCTCCTATCTCATCTTCCAAGGGGGAATATTGTGTGTTAGATGCTTGAGTAGAGATGATGCACCAGATGTTAAGTAGAGATGCAAAGATGACACATTGTGTTGTGTTGTTGAGTTGTGCTACCAGCTCTACATACAAATTGTTTCATTGTTGTTGATTGATAGCTCTACATACAAATTGTTTCATTTTTTGTTGATTAATTGTTCCTGAATCAAAGACTGTTGGTAAGAGATAATCCTAATTATCTAGTTGGTTCTTTGAAGTATTCCTATTTAGACTAATTGTGCTTTAGATAATTTTATGGATGATTCGTTGTTGGCAAATTATTTGCTGATGTACATGTTGGCTTGATGCATCTTATGTTGGGGATCAAACATTGATGGTTGGTGCTCAATTGGTGATTGTGTATATGATCCTCTAAATTAGTGATGTTGTGACATTGCACCTGAGTTTTGGATGTACCTAATGTTGTGTTTGTTGATAGTTGTTTGTGTTGCACTTAATGTGTGCATGTGTGATTAATAAGTGTGATGTGGTTGATGTTGATACTATAGAGATTCAACATGATGATTGACTTACAGATTTCAAAAGATGATAATGACAAATGATTGTCCCAAAAATGATTTAGTGGAGAATACTTGTGCAAGCCACATTGAAGATCAGTTCTTATTTTGACAATTTGACGAGTGATGTAACTATCCCAAAGGAGAGACAGTTGTAGACAATTAACAATGACTATCATTGATGATCACATCAATTGCAGCTTCTACAGAGTAATAACAATTGATTGATAGATGGATGGTACCTTCATGATTGATTTCTTCATGAGTAGGATCAATTAGTTGAGTATCTTAAGAATGACACAATTGAGTCCCATGATTCTGAACGCAAATTTTGGTGATTTTGTAGTGTCGTAAATTGTTGCCGCTCACAGTTTCACACTAGGTTTGGCACCCACTTTGGTGCATGTGCTTAATCATTATTGCGGTATGCTTGTTTTACCATCTTTTTGGGAAAATTAACTAAATCCTTATTTATCGGGCTTTTGCGAAGCAGATTATGCCTAGACCCTAGCACCCCACGCTAGTGTCCTGGCTATTCGTTCCCGAATTTTTGAATTTGAATGTTGGCCTCATTGTGATTTAGAAAACAACTTTATTTGTCAACCTCTCTAAACAGTTATTTTGATATGTGTTTGAATTCATATATATACAATTTCTTCCCTCCATAAATCTAGAGCAACAAGACAACTAAAGATAATTAATGCAATCATGAGGAAAAATCAGAAGCAAGACAAGCAGAAGAACAAAGATATAATTCAAGTCAACTGCAATCTGCAATCTATCAGCAAATTCATCTTCAAGTATTGTATGATGTTTCTTATTTATTGTTATTATTATTATATGTGCTAACACTTGCAGGATCTTAAGGATATTTCTTCATCCTCCTTGTGTGAGATTGGCATAAATGCATCAGTCCAACAAGGGTTTCAGATCTAAGTGGTAAGACATCATTGTGTTTTTATCATTATCATTTATTGTTTTGTCTTTGCTTCCTCAAGAGTACGCACTGTTTATCATTTATCATCATTGTCGTTGTGGAGGTGGGAACACCAACACGAGGTTTGACCAAGGCAAGCCCCTATACGGCACAACCCTTTTCCCTCTATCTATTTTGCAGGTTGTTTCTATGTAAAGTGGATTTGAAATCTCAGCTCTTTTGAAGACTCCTTAAACCCTAATTCATGTCTCCATGGACTCATCATTGATAAACTAGGGCATGTTGATTATCTGAGCACATTCGCACTTTAGGTCCTGATTTTCAGTCACAGGTCTTCAAGCAGTGCTCAATCCGTATAGACTCTGAAACCCTAGTTCCTAACATTTCTGGACACGAGCGCCTCACGCTGGTGTCCTGCCTGTTCTGTTCCAAATCCTAGCACCAAGTTTTTCTCTGTATCTCTTGCTCAGATCTGCTTTTTGTTCCTGATGTTATGTTTTGTAACTTTTGCATTCTATCATACTTATTCAATTTAATCACAATTCACCTAGTTCATTGCATCACCTTATCAATCCTTGCACACCCCACACAAAAAGGGACCAAAACACTAACCAACATGTTTGGCTCTCCCTTGAGGACAACAGCCAAACATCACCTCTTGGTGATTTTGCGTCCCTAAATGTTTAAGGTGAAAAGATTGATTTAGGTTAGGACAATTTGCCTAGATATCCCTTTTCACCATCTAACAAATTCTAGACATAGATTCCACATATTGAATGAGCAGGCATCAAAGGATAGGTTATGGATGGTCAATGATGGTACCTATCACATCAAATATGTGAATGAGTACCAAGGAATGCATCACAGATGGTCAACCAGAGAGTTGGTATATGAGATTGGCAGAGTGACAACATCCAAGAATGTGTCACTAATGGTCACTTATAAGGATGGAGATTGACACGTCATTTGATTTTGATGGCAGCCATTTTGGGGGCTTTGATGGCCTTGGTAGGAGCTGGTTCATCATTTACTTGAGTTTTGACACTATTTTTTCTATCAGAGGAGCAGTTTTTTAATGTGTCATCATGTGCCTTCACTTGGAGTTTAAGAGCATCATGTGTTAGGACTTTGATAGGTCCGTAAATTTATTAGTGTATAGTTGTGTGCAACATTTGTTTCTTGGGTTTTGGATTAATGGTGAGAGTTAGCTTGAGTTATTCATTTTTTACTCTTGGCAAATGATTGATTGGTACACACTATGACTTGGTATGCTTCCTTATGGTTTTGAAGATGGATCACATGTAGTGATTTCCATCACATTTTGCAGTTTTTAGAGTTTGAGCTCATTATCTACATCATGGCAATAGCCAAGAATGATAGGTCAGTGAACATAGGATTACATAGGAGATTGTTAGCATTAATCCAAAGTTATTTAGTTGTGAAGGTGGTTGGATGGTTGGGTGGTTGGTAACTCCTAGGAAGTTTTGGGAGATAACATTTTTTATTATATATTTTTCTAAATGTGCAATTGAATGATCCCGCTAATTTATTAAGTTATTTCTTTTCTTTTCTTTTTTTTTTCATTTTGTTCTATCAATTTAAAATTATCTTTTGAAGTCTTACTTTGATTTGTTACAGAGTTAAAATTTCAAACACTAAGAAAGGTTTTTCTTGTAAGTTATACCCTAATGAGGGTTTACGTAAAAAACATTGGACTGTCCCTAAAGGTTTGTGGTTCATGACTGCAGAACTTACTATTTTAGAACCAGCCTTTTGTTTTTTACATAAACCCTCTTAGGTGAAAGTAACCTAGTGTTTTTAAAACCACTCTTTTTTAATAATTGGAATTTTTAAATGTACTATACTTGTTTCTAGTCTCTATGCATTATATTTGGGATGAAGTAACAAATCAAGATTTTTTTAATTTTAAAATAATTATTTTCTTTTTAAGTTTTCCAAGATTTTGCAGAGTTCTCATTTTAAATCCAGCTAATTGAATTCCATTTACAGTTTTGCCATGTCATGTAAATGGAATGTTACTATTCCACCAAGGATGCCATGTGTAGATTAGTATCAATTTCTATTGGAGTTAGGGTTGTCCTATCTCTATAGAGGTATACAATGATCCACCTTAACCTTGTGCCTTATAAGCATGCAAAATAGTTCTGCTTGTTATTCTATACTTAATGGATGGTGCAAAAGATCAAAAACCAGTCATTTAGGTGTTCCAAAAAGAACTAAGCTATTTGCAGGATGACTTCTAATGTTGAGACTCAAAGATGAGCAAAGCAAAGGATTCTTAAAAATTAAAAGTAGAGAATTTTCCAACTCTATGAATGAAAGAGTACCAAGCATTGTAAGGTTGCAAGATTTAAGACCACTTTGCACTAAGGGATGCTTTTTGAAGATGACAACTTGCCACAAGTAAAGGAAGTACTTTGGCTGATTTGTACCCCTCACACTAAATTCTGATAAGAAATTAGGTAGCCCATGTTCTAATTATATTTGCAAGAGAAACCCATATTTCCTCTAGCTCTCTATTATCTTGATGATCGATCATGGAGTGTGATCTGAAACATTGATGCAAAATCTCCAACACAATCGAATCCAAAAACAATATTGTTCAAGATCCACACATAATAATGGCAATAAGATAGTGTAGAAGATAGATCACATACCATACAAGAGATTTTTGTGGGCCAGGATTCCCTAATATCTAATATATGCAGAAAAAGAATAAACCCTTGAGGTAGGGTAGCACTATAGAACACTCCTTATGGAAGATGCCACACTATATCTCCAAAAGATCCCAAATACAATATCATACTCGATACACACCCTTACAATGATATTCACCTTCTTTATATAGACCTAATAATATAATGGAGGGGTGCCATAATCCCAATGGAGGCCTACTTATCACCCAATATAATTAATTACAAGTTGTCCACATGACCCAATATAACTAACTTATGAAATGTGTTCCACATGTCAACATCTCCATCCACCTAAATACCATAGTTTCCAGGAGATTGGTACTAGTACCAGTACATCTATTTTTGAAAAATTGGAGATGGGGGTACTTGGAGACACCATTTTTTTTAATATAATTTAATAATTTATAAATTTGCTACATTAAAACTGAAAATATCATGACATTGAACTTTCAAAACAAGAACACTAGTAAAATTTAACACTAAATTTAAATTTTAAACACACAAATGTCAAAGAGTCAAAGAGTTCATACTACATATTTGATATTATGTATTGAAATTCAGAAATGTTGATTTGTTTTTTTCTTTTTCATATGGAAACTTGTTGAAACGTAGGGTTTTTTTGTTTTTTCTTAAATGAAAAATCAAGGAAACATTGGCGAGACGTCTCTTGCAAGCAGGGACATCTTTGACAAGTTTCCAATATGGGGAAACACGTCTCAAGTACAATCGAAGGCACGTCTCGAGTACAATCGGAGACACGTCTCCATGCAACTATGCTAAATACATTATAATATCATATCCTTCAATCTTGTGGCTTACGAGCATGCAACATGGTTTTTCTTGATATGCTATACTGAGTGGATGGTGTGAAAGATAAATAAAAAGAGCGTCAGCCAAGAGAGCTCGATCAAGTCTAGTTGAGGTTCCGAGGGCCTTAGAATTCAATATTGATTTGAGGCAAGTCGAACCCCTACTATTGCCCCCCGCCCAGAAATCTATTGCCCCCCACCCAGAAATCGCCCTGCAGAAAGTTTAGTTTCAAAAGTTGTTGACTCCATGCGAGTGAAAGTTGGATAGAAAATTTCATTTTATACGTAACATGCTCAACGCATTAATGAACTCGATTGAGTGTCAAGCACTAGAATTCTCCCCACCCGAAGAAATTGAACAAAGTTCCAATCAACAGCAATATAACCCCCCAAGGAACCTGGCTGATTCCCTCCCACCCAGGTGGGGATTATAGTTGATGGCACTTCAATATCTCCTCCCACCCACCACTAGAATCCCCCCCCCCATCCGTAGTTCCAATTCCAATTCCACCATTCAAGTCCTTGCCCAAATTGAGAGTTGGGCCAGTGCTAATTGATGGAGTTGACCAGATCTACCATCACCAATTGTTGAGGCATTCAAGCAGCTCCTTAAGGGTTGGAAGCATAGCTAATTCCATACCTAGTTGTGATCCACTAGGAGAGGCAAAGGTAGGGGCCAATGAATTGATGGGTGGGGAAGCTTATCACCTAGGGGGTGGGTGGGAGGATATAAATGTGGAGAGGTGAAGTTAAATCGAAAAGCTACACACCTCTTTGATCTCTACCTCGCCTTCCACACCTCCCCTAATCCAAAATCCTGATCTAAGATCAAGGGAGGGGTTGCAAAATCCTTCACCACCGACAACCAATTTTTGATCCTCCAATTATAGATTCATAGCGAGCGGATTCAATCCAATGGTTCATGCTAAAATAGGTTGGGTTGGGTTGGCCCAGACATGGACCACCTCAATTGGGATCGGAAGAAAAAGAAACTTCTACTCAACTAGTTTTGGGACTAAATATTCTACTGAAGCCTCTACGTCATTCTTGGTTGAGGCGGGCCATCCATTACATGCAAGATATAGAAGGAATCGAGCCATTGATTTGTTAAGTTTAAACTACGTGATGGTTGTACTCATCCTACCAAGGAGATCTTAAGCCTCGAACCAAGTGAGAGGGAGTTTTAGTTGGTGGGTAGATGCTTCCCATTCCTTGAAATGGTTATCGAGATAAATTTCAACCGGTACTTAGTCCCTATCGTTGGTGGTTATGGGTCCCTACAGGTGATACCTCGACCTTCAATACTAATGTTGGTGCTCAAGCCTACCCAGGCTTGCTCCACGTGCCAGCTCGCCTTGTCCTCACATGGAATTGGAGAAAATGGGCCCCGACATTGACAAAGGAGCCTTATAGTGACACATCTCCTTTCCTTCTCACCCAACCCGAACCATGAATCCCATGTCGCCTTCATTCATTGGAACTAGACCAACCCTTCATTCAAACATGAGAGCTTGGTTCGACTAATCCCTCATTCCTTCTTCAATTACATACCCATTATAGCAGGGCTAACACCCAGGAGATGTAATGCCAATGGGAGAGGGCCCACCTCGAACCACAATTCCTTACATCGACAGAGGGGCCGCAAAGAAGGGGAAGGGATTCCTTACCTCGACCTTACCCCAATTCCTTCCATCATTGGACCAAACCCTTCCAGTCGATTGTTTTCGAGGTCATTCATTCCCGACCCTTAACCCATTCATTCCCAACCATCCCTTCTCTTTTGCACCATCCCTTCTCTAACAACCAAACCCTACATTTCAGTCATTCCTTCTCATACTGCCATTCATCAAGTGGGATTGATTGCTCGTCCATTCATTCTCATGCATTGATTAACGGTCGCAGTTGAGTGATAACGAGTCGAGGCACCCATCCCATTGTATAGTGAGTTACTCCCCATCTCATGAATCAATGTCCAGTTCACCCCAACTAAGTTGTTTGCCAAATAAGGATAACTTCTAATGCAAGGACTCAAAGAAAAGCAAAACAAAGGATTGCAAACATATAATTTCCACAGCCTTATATTATACTTATTGTTTTTGGTTTAGACTATGTGATTTTTTTCCTCAACATTTCAAATCAAACTCCATGATCCATCATCAAGAAGTAGAAAGAAAGAGAAGAGAAATGAAGGCTTATTAGCAGATCAGGCCAGCGAGAACCAAGAACACAAAAGGGAGGAGGGCGAGGCAACCACTGATTTGACTGTAAATGATTTTTCCACATTCTATGAAATAAAGTGACCAAACATTGTAAGGTTGCAAGGGCCACTTTGCACTGAGGGATGCTTTTGAAAATGACCACTTGACACAAGTAAAGGAAGTATTTTGGTTGATTTGTACGCTCGCACTAAATTCTGTTAGGAAATTAGGTAGCCCATATTCTAATTATCTTTGTGAGAGAGACCCATATTTCATTGGCCACATTGCACTCATTACAAATGCAAAATGCAGTGTGAAGCTGCAAATAAATCAAAATCAGAAAAATTGCCTCTTTCTACCAATTTCCCCTGTTTCACTTCAAGCATCTTGTTTAATTCAAACTAAAGTTTTTCTATCTGTTCTTTTTAAAGAAGTTTATCTCCAGCAACTTTAAGAACCTCCATTCTAATTATGTCTTGAGAGAGTAAATAGTACTAGATACAGGTCAATGTCAAGCAGCCACATCTCAATACTAATTGGTTTTTTTGCCATTGAAAGTGACCCTTATGCTGATTCTATAGAAACCAAGAATGTCAGAAAAGGGGAAAAAATCAGATCACCAAGTAGATTCTTATGCAGGATCGAATTGCCAAAAAAATTCCAGAGGACATGTCATGGTGCAGTTGGATACCCATACTACAGTCCACAAGGAAGAAACAGAAAGTAATGACAACGGTAGCACTTTAAAAAATAGTAATTATGCTGCAACCTATAAGGCACCTTAGACAATAACAACTAAATCCAAACTTATTTTGCAATTGCATCCTGTTGCATCAATCTGTAAAGCCGTTTTCATGTCTGAATGAAGATTGGCTGACTTTATTTTCTTACCTTTGGGATGCAGTGGGCAATCAGGGTCTGAATTCGTTCAAGATTACATCTCTTTCATAGTTTCGTTTCTACACCACTCAGGTTACTGCTCCCTTAAAACAGATAAAATGGATGTAAATTTATTATGATGTTGAGGTCTCGGTTCTAAACCACATCTAGCTACCCATAGACATTAGATTCTTTCATGTGCAAGTTTACAAATACCCCATAAATATCTCCATGTATTTGGTAATTATAAGTGATGGTTGTAAACATCAAAATGATTAAAGATTATGCCATGACCTAGAATCCCCAGCTTGGTATTTCACAAATAACAATTCTCAGGTGGCCACTTTCTCTGCACATATGTAAGAGATATTCTTTTGCAACAACCAGTCAAATGTCTTTCACTGGTGAGTAGGCATCCTAAGTTCCAACTTGATAGACTTCGATTATCACTCCTGGATCTTAAATATCCCCATAGGTTTAGAAATTTAGGCTAGCAGCAACAAAAATTCAAATGATTAATGAATAATGATTAATCGATTCTATCATGGTCTAGAAGTAGAACTTATATGTAAAATTCCCAACTTAATGTTTTACAAGTTTAAGTAACAAATTTGCTATGCAATGGACATCTTATTGGACCTGTTGGGTGAAAATTATGTAATCAGCTTTTCGATAGATTACACAACTAGGACTTCAGCCACAGCTATGTGAGATGTGAATCTCTCCTCTCAGAAAGGGGAGGCGCCCTTCTTACTGCTGACAGAAGCGATAGTAAAACAAACAAAGTAATTACAAAATGTACACAATACTTATGAAGTGGGGGGGTTGTCTCACATTCATCCTTCTCTCTTTTTTAAGAGAAGATGTTTACAATGCTTCATTGTTGGAAGTTCTTAATTCACAATAACTCTAAACTAACAACGAGCAGTAATGCCAATACCTCTATCTTGTCAAAGCAAAGCGTAGAGGTACCATAAGTGATTAACAATAAACTAGTAAAATAAAAGGGAAAGCTCACGAAGACACAAAGTCGTTCCGTAGCTTTTTCAATGGTGGATCTGTGAAAATTGTGTCGTTTGTCACGTTAGAAGCACAAAGTCTTCTTAGACGCAGCAATTCTTCAAACAGCATGAACAATTACAAGCGCAACGTCTTGTAGATTATCCAACCAAAGTATTCAAAGAGCATGAATAATTACAAGCACAAAGTCTTGTAGATCATTCAACCAAAGATAAACAAAACACGAATGTAAATCTAAATAAAGGATGTAACACAAAGTTTACATGAATTACTTAGAGTCCTTCAGATTCCATAAGCTAATCACCACCAAATGAGATCAATTCGTAAGATTATCGAATCCAACACAAAGTCTAGTTTGCAATCTTCTTCTTTATTGATCAAATTTCTTTCACAAAGAATGAACACAAAGTTTCACAATTCTGCTTCAAAAAGGGCAGCACTTCGTTGCAAAATACTAAAGGATAAACTTTACAATAGGAATCCCTCACCTTATATAGAAAGAGGGATGAGCAAAATTAGGAATCTAATTGAGGAAATCAAGGAAAGTTAGGTGAGTGATTTTAGGAGATCTCACCTAACTTGGACCAAAGCCAAAGTGTAATTTGTTTTCAAAAGATTACATCTTCGAACTTGGTGCAATTACAATTTACAAAAAGACATATAAGATGTCAGGAAATATTTACAAGATGCATAAAGGGATGCACCGGAAATGTCTAACACTAGAGATCAGGAACCTTCTTCATGTTTCCTTGCTTTGGGCGCGGAAGTCTTCGTATTTCTTCCTGGTCTCCTGCACGAACTTCTCATCCGAACCAACGGTGTAATCCACAGTGGTGTGAATTCTTGTGATCGATCTCATGGCAAATGAGTGAACCTTCTTGCACCTGTCAAGATGCTTTTTCAAGTTATCCAATGTGAGCCTTGTATCACAATTGACGTTCAGAGAGGCTTCTGAAAAGTCTGCACTGTCGATCAACTTCATGATGGCTTCGTTGAAGATCTGGGATATTTTTGTGGCTAGCAGGAAGATACGATTCTCCTCAAGTAGTTGACCTGGTAACTCCTTGATACCTTTTTCAAGAATAACACAATGCCCTTCGACATCTTCCTGCACTTGGTGGAGATCCTCCGTAAGAGATTGAATTACTTGAATTCGATGTTTCAAGGATTCTCTTACCTCAATGAACTTTCCTTTGTTAGGAATTACCCCGACTTCCACCAATTTACTGAGCTTTACCTGTTTCATCTGTGACCATGATAGCAGGCATTTTTCCATATCTAAACGCTCCTGGGAAAGTACACTTTTTTCTTTATCAAGTTCTGTGGTGAGCTTGGCCAACAAGGTAGTTTTCTCGTCCACAGCAATTATGATCTGAGATCCATGTTCTACGATCTTCTCAATGAAATCATACAACACTCTGCCTTTGGAGGCGAACTTCTCAGCTTTCTTGACAGTTGGGTCCTCAATACTTACCACAATCAGCGGTTGTGCATTAGTTGGAGATCCTGCAAGTCTCTTTACAACAGTGGCATAATGCTCTGCCCTCTGCTTGTACATATTGCGAGCTTGCTCCATTTTATCCAGTCTTCCAGCCAAGATATCCAATGTCACTTGCACATCTACTTTTGCACTTTCATTGGTAACCTTGCCAAGCTGGAATTTTATTACCGTGTAGTCCTCCATATTGACATCTCCTTCTTCTTGCGGTGGTATGCTAATCTCTGCATACTTGTGGCCAGTCTTGTCAACGTTCAACCTTGAGTATACTTTTGCCTTTTTCTTCCCTTTAGCCTTTGTAGGGACTATCTCTTCAAGGTCGAGCTCCTCTGGAGAGATCATTTGCTTCTTCCGCTTCAACACTTGAGATATCAGCCAAGGGGGAAGGAAGGAGGTGTGAACTTCTGGATTCACTATCAACTCAGTTGTCATCGTCACTTCTAAAGTTATTGTCACCTCTGAAGTTACCATGGGTATTGTGACAATAGGGGAAGTGTCTGTCATCATTGCTCCTTTAGACTGCACATTGAGCTAATCACGCATTGACTCATTCATGAAACGATTGAATTCATTTTCAGAAGTGATATCATACGTTGGTGAAGACAGGCTAGGAATGGATGATGGAGGACTTGACAGTATATCAACTGTATGAATGCTTGTCACCGAGGGAGTATCAAGCAAGGTTGATGCTGCAGGAATAGTGGATATCTCAACTGCAGGAATGCATGTGGTAGGAATGGGTGATGAGGGAACAAGAGGTGGAGGAGTTCTTGAATTTGGAGGGGTATGAGGAACACTGAAAATCACAGGCGATGACGTTCTAGGAATTTCCTCAACTACATTCTCAGGTGGAGACGTAGTTCTTTCTTGATCATGCCTGGGTTCTTGTTGATCACCCTCTTGTCTCTCTGATTCTGGTTCACCTTCGGAATCACCTTCAAATTCTTCTTCAAAATCTTGCCCGCTTTCAGAAACCTCTTCTGCATTGGAGTCTGCTTCTGCTAAGTCTTCATCTTCAGCGGATTAGTCACTGGAAGAACCTTCTTCATCAAAATCTATCTCCTCTGGAATAGACTTTTTACCTTTAGAGCGAGATGGATCAGATTCTGTGGTTTCTCCTTCTGGGACAGACTAGGTATCTTTCTTGCCAACAGTAAACTTGATCCTGGGACCTCTTCGTGAAGAAGTGGGAATAGCCGCTGATTTATTTTTCATGCGGAGTTCTTGCTGTCAGCGAGCTTTTGCTTCAGATTCTTCTCCTTCTGAATCTGTTCTGAAACTTTTCATTTCAAAACCATGCTTATATAACTATTCTGCAATGTTGGCTAGGATTGGCTTCAATCTCTCTCTCATGCTGGTACTTTCTTTCCTAGACCATTGCATTGCAGGCAACGGCCTTTTAGAAACCTCTTGTTCATCATAGACAACATTCATGATATCACCAGGATCTGTGAAATCCTCTAGTAGGTCAGCAATATCAAGCTCTCTGATCTGCTGAACAGTCAATCTGCAATAATCCATTTTGCGAATGGCTTCTTCATCTCTGCAATCAGCCCAAATGTCTTCAAAACGGTATTTGTGATGATGACCCTTTTGTAATTTCCTTCTGACATCCCGGTAATCAAAATCAAACCTATACATGTAGGTCTTGATTGTCATGATTTGCATCTCAGCATAGACAGATTTGGCTTTCTGTATAGTTGGGATAGTATGTCTGCCGATTGTCAATGGGAACTTGAATCCACGCTTGTGATTACTTCTTCGTTCTTTATGCACTAAAATCAGCTGTTTGCACATCTCCATGAGAACCCACTTATCCGAAGGATAACATAGCAGCATGTAAGGGCAGCCGATGTAGCACCCTACTCTCAAATAAGTAAACGTTGGGAATTGAAGAAATAAGCATCCAACTTTACTTACCACCTTATAGGCCTCGTCAGATACCCTTCTCCTTTCGAGAGTTGGATCAAAATTGAAAAGCAAAGGTGCGAAGAAAGCATCAATAACCCGCCTAAAATGATGGAAGCTTTCCTTCAATTATAGTTGATAGAAGAATTTATACACGGGTACCAGCATCCAATTCCCTTTTGTGGATAGACCTGGAAATTGTCTCATTACAGCTGCTGCATACACCAGGTAAGAAGTCATATAGAATTTCAATGTGGAAGGCACATTGATCAGCTGCTCATGTATTTCATCATTAATCTGTTTGCCCCAGTCAACGCACACCTTTTGTCTTCTTATAATCCGGATGTATTCATACATCCAATCATGAAAAGTGGATGATTCAGGAAAGCCTTTTACTCTAATTAAAAATGTGATCATATCTTTGACGTCATCTTTGAAATCACTTTGCAGGAGTCCCTTTGGCCATCTGAAAATAGATTGTCTAGGCTTCTTCAACCATTGAGTATTTATTAGGTTTTTAGCCTTGTTGGGATCAGTGTCAAAGACTTCTTGTGCTTTTTGTATAGAGATGTCGATGTACTTCTCCATTTGAGGAACCTTAAACACAATGTCAAAGAAGTCAAGGTCAAGTCTTAAAATCTCGTGCCCAGAAGAATCAATCACACTTTTGCTTTCCCTGATGTAATGAGATGCCACTTGAAGGACAAATTTTGTATTGTGTGCAGCAGTAGGGAACATAGCTACCAAATGCAAGTTACTATGTACAATTGCTCTCATCGGGTCAGGAAGAGGCTTCATCTCAGTTTGCTTTGCAAAATCAACCAAGTCTTGATGGCCAACCTCTGTGTCTTTTATTTCTTCCACATTGGAGACCACTATAGTCGGCGGATAGACACCTTGATATTTATATTTCATTTTTCCTTTCACTTTTGAAGAAGACGGAGGTTTACTGGCAGTCATCAAGAGCAACTGAATCTTTGATCAATCAACTTTAAAGATCTTGAAAAGAGACTGCAAGATGTGGAGTCAGAATAAACATTAGTCGTTAAAAAGCATGGGAATGCGCAAAAGGAGCAACAATGATGAGCAAGCGTGGAGCAGATGACAAGGCACGCAAAACGATGCACAAAATGGAAGGAACGAGGTTCGGAAAGAAACTTGCAAGTTTGAAGTATTTCAGGAAAAAATTGTGAAAAGTGTAAGGGCGCACTTTTTCAGCGCCCTTACATTTTGAAGAATTTTGGCTTTGATGCAGGGGTGCTGAAAAATAGCGCTCCTGCACTTTTCAGTGTTAGAATAAATTTCAAAATACCAAGGTGCACTTTTTCAGCGCTATGACACTTTCTTCTGAAAGGAATTTCAAGTAAGTATAAGGAATGAAAAACTTCAACACCATTAGGTTTGAACACAAAAAGGCGATGTGTAAAGACATTTGAAAACAGCGCTTGGGGTTTTTGAAGCATGGAACGCTTGAAGTCAACATTTGGCGACCTGTATTGGATTGCATTTGACTTTCCTTTCATCGTCATTTTACAAGTGAACAAAAACCATGCTATTTTACTCACAAAACGTGAGTTTCTTTCATTGCTCGCATAGAATCACAAGGACAATGTGAGAAGATATAAAAACGTGGGAATATGAGCGAAAGGAGAAAAACACGTTTAAAGAAGAAATCCACGCCAAAACAAACGATGGATGGCGAAATTGTGTGATGATGTTCCAAAACGCGATTAGGGTAAGAGGGAGAAACGTGCTCATGAATTAACAAGACTCCAAAGATATGGCGAAATAAAGAAAACGCGTGGGAGAAGAAAAAAACGTGAGAAGAAAACAAAGATAAACAAAAACGCATATGTAAATCTCTAAGACGTGCACAAAAATAATGAAGGAGAATGGAGAGAAAGTAAGAAGAACAACTTACCAAGAGAAAACGCGAAATTTGATTGAGAGGAACTTTAGATTTCTCAAAAACGTGTTTTGCAGCTTGAGAAGATTTCGCCCAGCATGAAGGAATGAAGTTTGAAGATATTAAACAATGAAAATGAAACAATAAAACACTTTTAAGTAAATGGGAAACCCAAAAACCTAACTCAAGTCGAGCAATTAATTTAGGCACAAAAAGTGGCATGATGAGCGAAAAATGTAAAACGCATGAAGAAACGCGCCTAGGCAAGAAAATGACTAAGTCTAGATAAAAAGTGTAATAGCGCACTTTTTTAGCACTCTTACATTTTGAACCAAAAACACTTTCATGCAGGGGTGCTGAAAAACAGCGCCCCTGCACTTTTCATACTTAGCCAATTTTTGGCTTGTGAGTAGGAGTGCACTTTTTCAATGCAACTGCATTTTTCACAATTAACTAAGTACGAACAGTGAGACTTCACGAATGGGCTCGTTTCGAAGGTCTTCGCGAGGCAAACATAGGGGGATGCTCAAACTGAATGTTTGAGTCTTTGGAATGCATTTCGAGGTGGCTTGAAAATCACCTTGTTTTGCATGCTTGAACTTCATGAATCCTAGGAAATAGACAAGTTTCGTAGGGGGGTTATCCATGGAACGAGCGCTGCTAGATTCTATGATAACAGGACCAACCATCAACTGATTTTCATGGCCAAATGGAAATTGGGAATTCTATTTTGCACCAGTAAATTGCAGCAAGAAATCAAGTTCCCTTATTTATTGGAGATCGTATCAGTCTCATGGTTCATGTATAGTTGCTATCCCCTCTCCAACCAACCACTCCCTTTCTGTCCCACCTTTCAAAAGGAAGAAAAAAAGGAATATGGATGTAAAATGATAGATGCATTGAGGCTCCCTCTTAAACGTGTCTACCCTGCACCATAGTTATTGGACCTTGTCTCACACAAATAGAGACAAGAAAAATTCAGTGAGTTGTCCTATCAGTGACTCAGCCAAGCTACTCAATCAAGCTAGGCCATTATGATTTTCAGATACTGAGACTGCTTCCACATAAACACATTTAGGCCCCTGTTTTCAAGCATGCATAAACACCCATCAGTATAGGGCACACTTCACAGGATGCAACAGAATGTAACCATATGCAGCTCCTGATCTGACTTACATATACAGAAGTATTTATGCCCAAATTCACATATACAGAGCTGTATATGGCCAAATCCAGCAAGTGCATTGCAGCTTAGTCCTCTCGATAGTCGTGGCATAGGCATTGAGTCCTACAAAAGATTAGGTAGAGGTCATCCACTGAGGCTGGGTAGTGTGATTGGGGTGCTTGATGCAGGAGACACAGGTTCAGACCCAGTTATCTGCCCTCAGGTGCGTCCATGTCCATGTTGGCCTTACTGGCTCCTGCAGGACCCGCTGGTATAGAGTGATAGAGCACTCTAGTTCCAATGTGTAAGTGGGAATGCTAGTTTAACAAGCCCAATCTTCGAACTACAATTGCCTATCATAATATAATACTCAATTCCAGAAAATAAAAATGGTAAAAGTCATGTTTAACTTTTTGTTCAAAGCCACACTCAACTGCCAATTTGAGGAATGAGAATCCCTTGTGAAATTCCACAAGAAGATTTCTCTTCCTTCATATATATAATAGAGAGAGAGAGAGATATCAAATTTTGCACCCCAAGTCTTCAACCTCATGAATAACTTAGCAAGTAAACAGAATCTTTCCAATCCACCTGCAACACTAATGCTCGTGGTTAAAATGAAAAGATTAGACTAAACTCTACAGCATAAATTAATAACTGTCGGTTAGATCTTTTACTGGTAACAATTCTCAATTTCGGAGGTCATAGATTTAAGGTCCGAATTTAGGTCAGTTGTTCAAAATTCCACATTACAACATCACCCATCAAAAGACTTCAAACTTCCATGGTCAATTGATTATTGTAAACTTGTAAAGAGGTTTCTTCCAATCTATTTACACAGTTTTTGTGTGGAAACTGATCTAAGTGGATTCTCTAAATACAACTCTAACAATACTGCCAGGCCCTTTCTGTGGGCTGCAATGACGTCAATTCATATTTTATGGTCTGTAATTTGCATAATCACTCCATAGTTTTGTTATACATCTAAGATCATCAATCCATTTTCACCATATACCGCACATATCCAATGGCAAAGTCATGGACCATTTTGGGAAAATCAAACATGGCATCATCCAAGCACACACCAAAACCTAGCAGAGTCTTTATCAATAGCTTAGTCGGGACCCCATACCTGCAGCCCAAACAGCTAAGGTCAACTCATAATATGCGATACCGCCAAATGCTAACGATGGTGCTACTGCCTTCAAGTCTATAAGGTTGGAACCCTTGTATGACCTCTCTATGGTCCAGATATTACTGTCAAATCGTATCGCAGTTCAACAAGGAAAAGAGTCCCACATAGAAGAACATCTATGTCATCTTCTATCACAGTCATCTACCTTCTGCATCACCGTATGACTATGTATACATATATAGATCTATAGTTAGCATCAGATATCAGAAGACGCAAGTATAGTAGAACTATGCATCCCCCTGAACAGTATGCCATGTACAATAAACACAGATTGATAAATATTAAAATTTTATGTTTTAATTCTATTGTCTTTCTTATTCATCACTCTTTTAATCCAATTTATCATTTCTGAATCATATTCTAAAATTGCTTAAACATATAAAATATCTAGATTCTAATAATTTAGAGTGTTATCCTCATAATAACCTCCGGAATCCTAAGTAGAAAACATCCTCCCCCTCGCCTTTCCCCAAGCAACATCACTATCGGTCAGTTCAACTGAATTGAAATCCCTCGAGTAAATTCAAACGACTAAAAACTGAAAGCAGATTTTATTCTTGTTAACAAACTTACTGACCGTCTTGTTATCCATAGCTCTGACATATCTAGCCTCCACATCGTTAATGGGCTGGTCGATTTTCTGATCAAGAGACCACATACGCCCTTTGTTGCTGCTGCTCCCACAAGTTTCAATCTCCATTGATGCAATTTTCGTTCTTATGGGAAAGTTGCATATATATCAATAAAGGATATACAATAAACTACAAGATGGTTTTACAATAAAAAGTCGCGGGCTGAGAGCTCATCAGAGGAGAACACTTACAGAAGACAACAACATATCCTTGCATCATGCAAAATATATAAAAGAAGAAATCCGGTTTCTAATCACTGCTCCTACTCAGCACTTTAAAACGGGTCCGGACAACATAATCAGAGATTGGCGGATAGGACCAACATAGCATTTCATATTCGTGGAGGAGACAAATTTCGGAGTCATTCCCCACTAGACGTGTTGGCATCACCACTCATTTGCATGGCCCGCAGGAATCGATCCCGCGACCTGTCAACGTTTTTTCCGTGTTTTTTTTATTTATTTGATTGGCGAGGTAAGATTAAAAAAGACCATGACCGATACCTGGGTGGGTCCGCCAAATCTGGAAAGTAAATTTTCGATGGAATAGAATTCGTTATCGAAAAAGGTGATTCTTCTTTGCTTTTAAAGTTAAAAATAAATCATTTTATACGTATTAGGTAGATTTTTCAGGGTTGAATTTTACAGTTTTTAATCCCGTCCCAATCGGTGATGGTATAAATTGGGGTCTTTCCCCTTCGATCGTTACAAACTAGGTATAGTATGGTATGTCACTGTAATTTTAGGAAAAATAATTGTGGTCAGACGACAATGATAATACTCGAGAACTTTTATGTGTTTTATTCTTTTGACTGAGTAAAGAGTGTTAAAGTAAATATATATATATTTTTATTGAAAAGTATGAAAAATCTATATAAAATATTTAGAGAGATATTTTTTCAAGGTGTATTTTATATAGATTTATAAAAGATATATTTATGCTAGTATATATTAAAAATCTACATATAATATTTGGAGAGATATTTTTTCAATGTGTATTTTATATATATATGCTAGTAGCATTTATAATTGTAACATGTAAGATAACATTTTGGTATCCAACATAATTTTAAGATAAGTAATTCATGTACATTTCGATAAGTAAAATTTAGGGTTAGGATTATAGCGAGGGTTAAGGTTAGGGTTGTGATTAAGATTAGAACATAGATATGAAGAATAGGGTTAGGTTTAGGATTAGAATATAGCTAGATTTATTGTTAGAATTAAGATTAGAGTTTAAAATTGGGTTATAATTAGAATTAGAGTTAGAATTAGGGATAAGGTATGCTCTACTTTGCAGAGCTTTATGATCTAACTCTAACTCTAATCTTAAGTATAAGTCTAATAAGCTTAAATTTAGAGTTAGGGTTGGAATTAGGGTTAAGATTAGGGTTGTGTTTAGGGTTAGAATTAGTGTTGGGGTTCAGGTTTTGGTTAGGATTAGAATTAAGGTTAGGGATAGAATTAGTCTTATAATTAGTATTAGTCTTATATCCTCTCCAAGATTTCAAAACATCAATTAGGACTGCCAGAAAAGAATACAACAATAATTTCAACAAGTCGGCCACCACAACATAATGCAGTCATATCTAGAAGATAGAGAGGACCAAAGGGAATCTTATTACAACTTCCAAAGTGATCCCAAACCACACACACACTAGTGCACATCAAACCAAGTCAACAACAAGGAAATGTGTAGATGAAATGTGTAGTACAATACTAGTCAGCCCAGAAACACACTTACAATAGGATTTACTCAATGTGGTTCTCAATAAGATAGGTCAAGACCCAAATGCATCTTAACACAATTTCATATGCTAGCTCAAACCCCCAAGCACACGATGCAAGCAAGATAGCTAGCCCTATCAACTAGATATCCATAAATTTCTTTGAAAACCAACTCAACACAATATGTGATACCAAAGAGATGTTCCATGAACATCCAACAACACTTCCAGAAACTTATTTCACACTTTCATGCCACAAACAACCACCACAAACCAAACATAAGTAAAGTACTTTAACCCAAAAGCGCAGAATATACAACTAAGAGATGGAACATTATCAGACCAACTTACGAAACACTTTATTACATGAAAATTGAATTGAGACACTACACAAACACTGAGCAACATGTTCACCAAGCCACAGGAGTAGAAACATTAATGTGGAGAAATGCTCCCCAGTCCAAACAACCAACAAAACTACCAATACAATGCAAATACCAGAAACCTCCTTGACAACACTAGAAACCTAAAAAGATAGGAGTAGTGCAACATCCACAGAATATAGACACTAAAACCCAAACCACAAGACTAAATCTTCAACAATGGAGGAATGTGGAGCATTCTCCCAAACAATCTTCAAGCAAACTTCTTGATTTAGGAACTTTCACAAACATGCAAAGGCCAGAACTTCCTTGCAACAACACGTACTTCCTCAAGAACAACAAGAGAGAGCAAACAACATACTAGAGACCATCATCAACATCTCTCTAACATCATTACTTTTAATGCTCATCTTAATATGTCATCATGATATCCTCTCTACTAACAGCAACCATACTCAATACATCTTTACTTTTCATCAAAACAAGGCATGACTACATCTAACCAAGAACATCAACAACTCCATTGATAGCACAACATCAATGACAACCCTAACTACGTGTTGACGTCAATGACAACCACATGTGCAACAATCTCATAAACATATGTGCAACAATATTTCAAAGTGTTGACATCAATGACAACCAATGCTAATAAGATGGGGGTTTGAATTAGAATTTTAATGATGGACTAGGTGATGTACTCAATTGGGAAGTTTTAGATCAATTCTAGGTCTGCCTAGAAAAAATTCTATAATTTTGATTTTGCAATGGTCAAGAATCTTATGGATTAATAAAAAATACTAAAGTTCTAATCAAATGAACATAACAATAACTTAGAAGTGCAATACAATAACACAAAACCATAATTCTATCAAATAATGAAGGAAATTATCTTAAAAGCACATGTAAATATTTCAAAAGTGTAGTATCTATCTTAAAAGCATAGGAAACTAGTTTAGAAGCATAGTTATATTAGATAGAGGCATAGGATGATAGATCAAAAGTGGAAAATAATTGATTAGAAGCATAGGTATATAACTCAAAAGCATAGGAAAATTTTAGAAGAACAATTATATTAAGAAAATACATAGGACAATAGATCAAGGGTGCAATTATTCCAATTAGATGAGCATAGTTACAAATCAAAAGAATAGTTATGTGTGTCAAAAGTGTAGTTCTATAGTGAATAGTTTTGGACAACTTGTTTTTGGAAAGAGATCAACAAAAAACAAGATGACTAATGAATTTTCAAGGTGTGAAGGTTGAATGGATTTTAATGGTACTATTACACAAGAATACGAGCCAAACACATAAATATCCTTAGAATAATTCAAGTGTGTCTCCCTAGTGTATGCCCAACCATAAAATACCTAAAGAAGTCAATAAGTAGGGATCTAGTGGCACAAAATAAACTCACCTTTCCCTTTCTTTGGAGGATTTAACACCTTGCCTAAAGACTTTATATCTCTACTCAAGGACCTATACATGTTGAGTAACTTTAGGCTTGATACTAAGACTTACACCATACTAGAAAATGGACAAAGGTCTTACAATTTCTAAATACAAGGTTTTCTAGGGATTTTGTGAATTTAGGGCATGTCTACAAATTCTTGAGCTTATAAGGGTCTCTTCTAGTTTCTTCACCTCAAATTATCAATGGATTGAGGGTCTCAAGGCTCAATTACACACAATGATGACTCACTCTTGAGGTACATTTTTTTCTCTCCCCCCTTTATATACACTACCCAAAAATGTAGTTGAGGTTGTCTCTTGGGGCGATGAAATCCCCAAGTAGGCATCCTAAAGGAAAAAGATTAATGCTAGTGGTTTTTATCCACTAGCTTGTATGAAGTGCAAGAGGAAAGGATACATAATTTAGCTCAACCTTGGGTTAGCACAAAAAAAAGTAAACTAGAGGGATTTTTTAATCTCCAAGATCACATGAAGCACAAGGAGAGAGCATGCACACCAACTAGCCTACACAAGTAGTGAAAAAAAGTTCAATTAAGCCTTAAGAAATAAAATATGCAACTACTATAGTGAAAAAATATTTGACAAGTGTCCTACACCAAATGATGTTAGTAGTTCAATATTTGTATCCTTCAATCAACAATAGAAAAGATGCACTAATTGTGTTAGTTTCCAAGACCACAAAGATTAGCTAAATATCAATTTCAAAACTCAAAAATTAGAAGCACAATTATATGGATTAGATACACAATAATATAGAACAAAAGTATAATTATAATAATTAGATGCATTAAATTACAATTTGGATGCACAATTACACCTATCAGCTTCACTAAATTATCAATCAAATGCACAAATCCCTCTGTTAGAATCACCAATCTGTAGTTGATTCAAAGGACCTACAAACAAAAGATAAAACCCTACAAAACAAATAATTAATCAAATAAAAAATTACTACAAGGGTTAGATGCAAGTTAGTAATCCTTAAATATGCCAAAATCTAGTATCCTCCAAACAAAAAACAAGTCAAATGTTTCCTAGTTTGAAAATATTCCATAGTAAAGAACATACACATTGAGATATAGATCAAATGCACCATTTAACAGGTCAGATGTGCCAAACAGTTAACCATAAGCATCAAATAATAGATCATATGTGCCAATAAACATATCTAATGCACCGATGAATGAATCAAAAGTGTTGTTTTGCACATGTACTTCTTAAAACACACAATTCTCAAACAAATTTGTTAATTTCAGGGATGTGGGTCCAATCGAGCATGCTAAAATATGTGTGATGAAATGTGAAAGCTATACAATAAGATCAATTAACTATGAAAGTGCCTATTTCACATACAACAATCACTTCTAATAGAGTGTGAGCACAACAAAATCAAAAGAAATAACAAAAAAATATTATCTCCAAAAATGCCTCACCTAGCTCCATTGACTTTAGATATGCTTCAATAGTATGATATGAGGATTGCTCTACTTTATTACATAACCTATGATAGCAAATGGATGTGATGATAGTATGATTTTTTCAAAAAAATATGGATAGATAATGGTTTGGAAGATGGTTGATCTATAGATTTCACTTGACATCGATCAAAGGTGGAGGATGATTAGAAGAATCAATGGATGTGATTGATTGTGAGGACATGAAGAAATGTGAAAGTGGCATTTGTCCTTGTGAAGGGTTTGATTAGTGAGTTAACTAATTGCATGGATGAGTGAACTGATTGTATGAATGAGTGAGAGTGAGAGTGAGAGTGAGTCTAAGTGAATTGATGTGCTTTTTTAGTTAACTCACTTAATTGATGGATCTAACAATATTAATAGAATTAATTAAATAAATTTATTTAATTCATGTGCATGGTGGAAAGAGTAGAAAATAAATAAAATTTTGATTTTATTTATTTAGAGGAATTAAAATAGAAAAAGCAATTAATTTATGTGAAGAGGAAGAAATTGATGAATTAATTAAATAATTAAAAATTATTTAATTAATGTGGAGAGGAAGAAATTGATGAATTAATTAAATAATTCAAAAATATTTAATTAATGTGGAGAGGAAAAATTGATGAATTAATTAAATAATTAAAAATTATTTAATTAATGTGGAGAGGAAAAATTGATGAATTAATTAAATAATTAAAAATTATTTAATTAGTGTGGATGGAAGAAATGTATAAATTAATTAAATAATTAAAAAATATTTAATTAATATGGATGGGAGGAATTGTGTGAATGGTGTGTTAGCTTAATTATATTATGGGCTGCTGGGCTAGGTCACAGGGACACCCTTATAGTACAAAAAAAATAAAAATAAATTATTTAATTAATATTAACAGAGGAATCAATAAGAAATGATGAGGTGATGAGATAGAATGTGTTATTCATTTTAGGTGTCTACAAAACCATCCACAAGTAATTTTTAAGTAGGAACAAATTCAGAAGAATCTTCAAATATGCAACAAAGAATTGGTTCAATAGAAGAAAGAAGAAAAATTAAAATCAAAGCCTCTAGAAGGTATTGAAAGAGTTATAGCATTTGAACAATTAGTGCCTAAAAACAAATCTTTTTTTGGCACCTCTTCTATGGAAAAGAAAAGAGCTATCCTATGAAAAGTGAAAAAGAGGATAGAAAAAATAATCTTAGAAGACAAAAAAAATTGCTTCTTGTGCAAAGCACCTTGGGAGCCAAGTCATATATGTTGGAGAAAAGAAGAGGTTATGGATACAATATAACCACAAAAGATCAGGGAAGAAAAACTAGAACCAAAGCCACAACCAACTCCAAAAGAGGAAAATAAACCCACATTGGATGTTCTAGGTAAATATTCCTTACTAAATATTTTAGTGTCCTCTAATGAGCTATCATATGAATTAAATGTTTATTTTTCATATAAAAAGCAGCAAAAACAAGGGTGTTATCCCATCAATACAAGGCAACCAAGGCCATCCAAAGCAACCACATTAATAGCACAGTGACAACAAAGTAAACCAAGCCATCACCCACAACAAGTCATATCAAAAACCCCGGCACAGTCAAGTCCATAGACCCCCAGGGGTCAAACTAGTCATAAAATAACATATACATATTAACATTCATAGTTAAACTATCATAAAACTTAAAGATCCAAAAGCCTAATTATTTTCTTCCATACATGGTTTGTCCTGAATAGTAGTTGCCCAATCTGTCGTGAGGAACTTAAGCAATTCCTTAAAGCTTGTGTCCTCCTCGCCATCGTCTGTGGACTTGTCCTTTTGTAGCAAATATAAACTAGTAGCCGACTTGTGCATGACCTTCAGGGCAAAGTGTGACACTTCCTAAACCTTTTTCTCCAACCTCTCGATTCTCCCTTTCAGTTTGTCAACTTCGTCCCAAGCCTGCTCCTTTTTATTGTAATATTCTCTCAAGAGGACCTTTCCCTCAGCCGTATTAGAGGCTTGGGGTTTAATTTCTTTCACATTAATACTAGCAAGGCCCTTCTTCAAACTTTCAAACATGTGGGAGCATCTACTCGCTAAGACAGACTAGTCCTTTGCTCTTGCCACCTTTTCCTCCCGACTTTTGTAGTCACTCCCATTTCCACTATCCGAATCTAAAGCCTCTTTGAGACTTCCCACCTTGTCCTACTTATAGAACAATCTATTAGATCTGCAGGGGGTATTTGCTTCTTTAGTGATTTTGATGTCAAAATTAATTTGGTGGAGGCAAAATTTTGTTTTCTTTCAAGTGTTGGCCTTAGGTGTCAGGGTAGGAGCAAAATGTTTTTCTCCTTACCCTTATCCCCCTAACCCATTGCAGGGGAAGGGCCATGGGGAAGGGCTTTCAAAGCGAGATTTTTTATGCATTTTTTCTTGCTTGGGCCCAACACATCCATAAAGCTAGCAAAAGGGGGAGCAGAGGAAACTGAGGTTTCATCAAGAGCAGGCAGACAAGGGACTTCTTACATAGTGATAGGTCGAGCAGGGAAAAGGGCCATGTGAAAATTATAAATCCTAGACATAAGGCCTTGGTGCAGGATAGTGTAATCCTTTCCAGAAATTGAGGCTTCAATAAACTCTGAAACAATGCTATCCAAAGAATGAAACAGGAAAAATGGAATGGAAATATACTAGTGATTCCTAAGGTGGTTAAGGAAATTAAAATGGTAATATTAGTAAACCCCATACCTTCCTTCCAACGTGAATTACTTCATGATCACCATACAAATTCTATTCCATGGTTCAAGAAGCCCCTCCAAGTCATAGCCACCTCGCAGTTTGACGAGCTTCTCCTCACCCCGGAAGAATTGGTTAAGACTAATCTGGTTTGGCACTTTTATGGTTTTCTTCTAGGTTCATCCACTATTCAGAAGCCTCGTGGCTCTTGTTATAACCTCCTCAAATACTTCAAAAGAGATCTCACCGATGGTAACCCTACCATCATTCCAAGAGGTGACAAACTTATTTGACAGGCCCTCGTTGTGCCCAGTCATGGCCTCCATATACTAGGAAATGTCGCCCTCTTTGCAAATGTGCCAAATAGTGGCATCCACCTTCCACTTGTCACACTTGTTTGGCTCCACACGTACTTTTCCCCCACCCATAGAGCCCCCATAAAAAGTCACAAACCACCTTAACAATAAAAATATACACCAGGGCACAAGAGATGGCAACCAATTCTAGAAACGTCCACAGGGAAAAGGCCGGTGAGAAGTGACATGAAAATTCAAAAAAGAAGGCAATAAATGTCACAACTTACATCCCACGCAAAGGTAGCAACTCCCTCATGTGAATCGTCCAAGGCACGTAGGGGCATAATACGGTGTAAAACTTAGCCAACTCAAAAAATCTAACAAAATTTGCTAAATTATGAGGCTCAGCACGAAAATTTAGGGGGTTCAAAAAATGATGACTCCATCAGCCACTAGGGGTAGACAGAATTGCCTTTCTATCAACCCAAAAGAGGTCGTACATGCCAAAGGAGAATCACATGATATCCATCACCTCACACAACGACCAATTATTCAAAACCATGCTCCCTCCAAAATTACTAACCAAAGTTATTAACTTTTGAGCCAAGCTAAAATAAGCAAACACCTTCTATGGCTCATCATTTATATTTTTGAGATCTTCCCTTAAAAAAGTCGGAGCCGGGGGGGGCAAAAAATCAACTTTTTTCCAACACTGTAGCCCTTCAATATCAAGACCCACTACCACCAAGCTGTCAATAGTCACATTCCCCTCCCTATAGACATGCTGGATAGTAAAGTCCTGGAGTCCATTTAGGAGGGAGAAAATATCCTCAATAATACCTTTTAAAGACCACCCCACAATCATCTTTCCTTTAGTGGCTTCCACAATTAGCATTGAGTCGCCTTCAATTTCCATGGTCTTGACGTCGAGTGACAGTACAATTTGAAGACCCCACAAAAGAGCCATACCTTCAACTTGATTGCTAGTGTGATCTTTTAGATTCCCAACATAGGCAGACACTAGGCAACCCATATAATCCTTAATAATACCACCTACAGCTGCCATACCTCCCCTAGCCACCCCATCAAAATTTAGCTTAACCCAGGGTGGCTTAGGGGTTCTCCATTTAGTATTCTTCAGGTAATAATCATTTGGGAATTATCAAATCTTTGGAACTCACTAGGGAGTCTCTAAATCGTGGCTATGCTTCTATCCCAAGTAGTCGAGAGATTACTAGGCATCTTCCATTTACAGGTCAAAATGTTATCCAGGAGGAGCTTATTAAGGATTATCAGCAAACCATCCACATTGTTCGCCGTCTCTCTGAAAATCTTGTTATTCCTTTCTTTCCACAAACACCAACAAATGTGAGGTGGAATAAGTTGTTAGAGAAGTTTGATTAACAGATGTTTGGAGGGACATTTCCAATTTAAGATAAATTGGTGGATATTTCTACCAAAGACCCAAGAGATGTTCAACATTTGTAAGACATTCTGCTAGACCTAGGAAGCAAACTGGCAGTGGATAAAAAGATGAGAGATAGTTTCTTCTTCCCCTCTGCAAAGAGTACACCAATTAGGGAATTGAAAGCCCCTCTTAACAATGTTATAAATAGTTAAAATTTTACCATGAATGGAAGTACACCAAAAGAAATTGATTTTAGGGATGAGATGATGATTCCACACCTTCTTCCAACAATGCTCATCACCATAAAACTTAATAAGCAGATGGTAAGTAGAATTAACAATGAACTCCCCTGAGTGGTTCTTTGTCCAAAATATCTTGTCCTCCCTAGGAAATAAATGTTTGTTACAATGAAATAAATGAGAAATTATCTTTGCATATTGAAGATAAAGATTTGAAAATGTAAGGACATGTTCCAATAATTTCTAATGGTGTCCAAGAAAAACCTATTGAGATTTTAAGCATTGAAAAGAAGGATACAATTCCATGTGAGGATGGTCTACAAGAAATCCATATTGATGAGCATTATTTCATGAAGGATGATTTAGATGAATCTTTTTCTATTAATAAATTTCATTTTGAGAATGACAATTTGTTACTACAAATATTTCAAGGATTTCCAAATCAACAATAGAAGGTAAAAGCATCACATATTTCTTTAAACACAATTCAAGGAATAAAGAGGATGATAATAAAGAAGAGTTATTGTATCAATTTGGTTCTATATCATTACATAGGTTTTATCAACATGAGAAGCATTCTAACAATGGTGAAAATATGAAGGGTACAAAGTGGAAGGGAAATCATTTCTCTCAACTTCAAAATGTCTCATGGATGATGTTGTGGGATCCTAGTGTTTTAGAAAAAGACATGTAAATTAAAGGTAAAAATTCTTTGGTAATTTAAGATGTTTTATTAAATTCAATGTGTCAACGAAATATTGATGAAGTCAAGGAAGAAAGGGATTTACTTGTTGTATGTGAAGAGTTCAATATGGAGGAACATGCATTATCCTCCAAACATTCAAAGGATAAACCAATTGATTTTTTTTTAAAGTAACATGGTGGATGGATATGCATTCAAAGAAGATACTTTTAGTTGCAAGGATAAAAGTGTTGATGGTATCTAAATAATTCTTATTTAAAAAAAGGAGGGTGAACTCCTTGTTGGCAACTTAAGGTACAAAAAAGATGATCATATTACAATTTTGATGTTTTCTTCTATCACTATACACTTCTTGTCATCGTGGAAAGAATTCTAAAAATGGGTGATAGAGTTAGGGATACAATGTGTAATATAGGACATGTAGATTCTTTGTTTCAAATTTAAGAATGTTTTGCATATTGGATCCAGGTGATATATTGAGGGTCAAAATGGATAGAGGCTTTAATATCACTATTGAGTTCTCCATCTCTTACATTTTTATTGAAAGGAAGTTTATATGGTATTCTAACCATGTAGTGAAGGATTAATATTTGCAATTCATATATCACTCCTTGGAGAAAATCCCCATAGTTGAAGAAAAGATTATAGGTGATGGCCAAATGGAGATATTCACATTGAGATTCTTATTATGGGAAGGTGGTAATAACAATATATGTCATTTTGATGTTCAATATTTTATGACTAAGCATGGTATGGCATTTTGGAGTCAAGCTACATACATGATTACTAGCCTTGGATGTATGAAGGAGAATTAAATAAAAATATGCAACAAATAAAACTCAAATGTCTTCTTGGGTACTTTAAAAATATAGTTATTCCCCTTGTTTCAATCAAATCCTCCACTTCTTTTCAATAATTAACGCATCATGTTTTTATAGACAATTATAGATGATTACAAAAAATTGCTTTAAATTTATTTGACAATATTTTAAGTTATAATGAGTTTTGGGAAGGTCGTCGCAATATTTGATTACAATTTTGGATATATATGAGTAACATATATTTTATTCATTAATGTAAATTATAAATATTGTATCCCATACTAACCAAAACAAATTCAAAATAATTTTCACCATTAAAACATCAAAATATTACTTAAGAGAAGCACCATATTATAAATAATAAATAAAAAACTATTTAAAATAGACATGTATTTTTAAATATACAAACATCAAAATTTTGCAATATATATTAATATAAAATTATTAAATAATATAATATTTACTATATTTTGATAAATACAAAATCAAAAATTACACATAAATATAAAATTATGTATCTATATAGAAAAATCACTCTATTTATGAAACTCTTCCGAAAAATACAAACAACTATTAATAATATCCACAAAAATGCTCCCAAAAAAGCTTAAAAAATTATCATTCTTTTGTGTCCTTAAATCCTGAAGTTTTTAGTCAATCATAATGAATAGTTTCTAAAAAATTTAAAATTATAAATCTTGCATCGCTACATTAAAAAAATAAATATTTATTGATAGGGAAAAACAATACTTCTAATTTATTGTAAAATATATTTATTAATAACTAATTAAATATTATTGATTACAATAGTATTTCCTAATAACAAATACCAAAAATATCCTATATAAAATTATAAGAAATAAATAAGAAAAACAAAAATTATGTTAAAAAAGATCAACTCTCAAAAAAATTCATTATTTAAACTTTTGAAAAAATACACCTTAAAACTATTGTAAAGGATAGGTTCACAAAAGTAAAAATAATTTCCTTTTTTATTTTTGAGGTTCTTTCACCCTAGACTGCACAACAGAATAAATATTATTAGGATTTTACATTCTAAACTAAAGAGGGAGAAGAGTTACTTGTAGAAAAGAAGTGAGAAGATAGGGTTTAAAGAAATTTTAAAGGTTGATGTTGTTTGATTTTTTGGTTTTTCTTTAGTTTGTCTTAGATTAAGAGTTGGTTTTAATAGTATGATTCACTTTTTATGTTTTTAGTTTATTTTTCTTTGTCATCAAGATATTAGTGCATGTAATTATATTATCTTTTGTATGGTAATTTCTCTTGTAACTATTTTTTATGTTTGATAGAGTGAATTATTCACTAGTTTGATCATATTTTTTAATTATAATTTACAATTACTTAAAAATTCAACATGTGAGAATTACAACAATGAAATATGAACTAGATTGTCCTCATAAAATATTGATATGATCCATGCAAAATTATATCATTTTTGATGTGGTAGCATTTGTACAATAATAATAGTGTCATTTTATTACATCAACATTCATATGACTACAAGTTCGTCCTTTACAACTTTGCACTCTTTGCTACTTATATTAAATTTTTTAAATATATGGACTTGGTGGTGTTATAAGAACCTTTAAGGACATGCCTTAAGGATGTTAAATAATATAATTTTTTTGATGGTGGTCAAATCTCACAAATAGATTTGATAGATTGAAATGGATATTTGGAGATATGAAAAAATGTCTAAGGTGATCAAATGTAGTATTTGAGTGTGTGTAAGCGCGACTAGGAAGTAACATTAATTGGGTTATAAGTGTTTCATAGACCTATGACTCATACTATAGTATTGGATACATGTGCAAGCTCTTGCTCTTACTAATTGACATGAATTTATTTATCTTATAATGAAAAATAGATTTTTGACTATTCATGAGCATTTGAACATGCAAGAAAAATGATAATAACAAATGACAACAAAGCAAGAACTAAAAATTAATTAATTAAATTTTTAAATATGATAGATACTTTTGCATATAATAGTTTAGAAGGACACTAACACATGCTAATTTCCAAGAACCCGTGTCTAAGATAAAGGTATAATTAAAATGAAAATGAAATTTAAAAGTTAAATTTTGGAAAAAGTGAAACATAACATAAAAAATAAATTACATACAAAAATAGGGCGCGGGCCCTAGCTCGGTTGGCTAAGTAATTCCGTTGCGGCTCTGCTAGTCACGAGTTCTAGTCTCCCCCCGTCCCGTGGTACCAGAGGGCGTGTCGCACTAGCGCCGCCGGTCACGTTAAAAATTTTACCAGGTGCATTGTAGTTTATAGGGGGTCGTGCTATCCGATTCCTGCTGTCTAAAAAAAAAAAAAAATACATACAAAAATAATTACAAATAATCAAATTAAAAAGTAACATACATCTTGCACATAGTTGAATGATATATATACTAGACCATTCTCATTGATTATCTATATGTTTTTTCCATTGATTTTTCTATTTTTCTTCTATCAAAATAAATTATTTTATTTGGATTAAGTGAAAATATGCATAAGTTTTAAAAAAACATAATCCTCATTTAGAACTTAATTTAAAAGACTTTAATAGATTCATCTAATACACAATGTCTCACTAATTTTATGTTATACTATTGGTAATTCTATTCTCTAAGACCAAATCAACATTTGCACCTTTTAGCCATTTTTCACCTACAAGCTCAGTCAAGTAGGGTCTATATTTTTCAAGTGTTAAAGGAGGCCAAATGAAGGGACATCTGCAACAAGGGCTAAACCATACATCTGATGCTAAGTCATGAGGAAGCTTGTTGGGAGTATGCCTCAGTTTGGATCAAACATAAAACTCATCAAAGAGAAAGTCGCTGAGACCTTCCTATTGTCTTTCTGACTAGCATTGCATCCTATGTGGTTGAATAAACCAGTCGCAAGGACTTTCGGGTCGCCAAGAGTCTTCATGTATCTCTCCACTTGCAAAGGTGTCTTGCCAACATGGTGAGCTCTCAGCATAAGGTTGTGCCTTTGGGGGGAAGTCCTACCGACGAGCGAAGGTTTTGGCGACAACAAAGGAGCCCTCGACAAGATGTTTAACTCGGGGTGAGGTCTGGCCGACAAGAGGAGATCTCAGCAAAAAGAGATGTCAACGGGGAAATAAGAAGGACCTCGCTATAACGTCCCAGCAACCGAGTGATGTCTCACCAAAAGGGTGGAGCTCTCAGCATAATATTAAGCTCGGGGAGATGTCTTAGGGACGGAGTAGGGTCTTGCCGAAGTGGATGGCTTCAGTATAATGTTGTGACTTTGGCAAGAGGTCTTCCTGACAGATGGGAGTCACGCTGAAATGAAGGAGCTTGGCAAAATGGATGAATTCGCCATGATGTCTCACCGACTCGATGGGGTCTTTCTAAAGAGGTTTGAGCTTGCCAAGAGTTAAAGCCTTCAGCGTCAGGTCTTCCCGACTTTCCAGTGTCTCACCAAAGGAAATGTTGCACTCGGGGAAAATGATTTGTGTTCGTTGAAAGGTCTTGCCGATACAGAAAAGTCTTCTCGATTGAAATGAGCCCTCGCCAAGCAACGTTCCTTCAGTATCGGGTCTTGCCGATATAGTGATGTCTCCTCGAAAGGAAAGGTGAACTCTCAGCGAGGGGAAGCGTCATCGATATGAGGTCTCACCGATAGCAAGAGGTCTCGCTGACATAGATGACATCGATGCAACGTCTAGTTTCGGGATGATGTCCTATCGATTGCTGGAAGTCTCGGCGAAATGAAATGAGTTCGACATGATCTCTCCCCGACCCAAAAATGTCATCGCAAAGAACTGAAGGATCTCGCTAAGATGTCTCGCTGACAAGTGTTGGTCTTGCCGAAGTGGTAGGAGCTCCGAAAAATGAAATGATTTTTCCATGAAGTCCCATCAATCAAGTGAAGTCTCCCCGATATGAAAATGAGCTCACCGAAAGGAAGCATCTTCACCAAAAGGTTTGGCTGACTACTAATGGTCTTGCCGAAAGTTTTTCTTTTGGAATATGGTTGTGCCTTCAGGGGGAAGTCTCACCGACAAGGTGGACTCTTGTCAAGATGAAACGACATTGGCAAAAGATTGGAGCTCGGTGAAAATTCTCAGCGACTAAAGGTGGTCTCGCTGAAACTGTTGGCATCGGGGAGATGTCTCGATGACTAACAGAGGTCTCAGAAATGGTATGGGGGCTTCGTTGAAAGGTCTCACCATTGGGGTGAGGTCTTGCCAAAGTGAAGTAGTCTCGGCGAAGGGAAGTAAGCTTGGTGAGAGGTCTCACCGAAAAACAAAGGTCTTCCCAACAAGAGAAGAAGGCTGACTCGATGAGGTCTTTCCGAAGGATGAGGGGTCTCGGTCTAATGTTTTGTTTTCGCTAAGAGGTCTCACCGATAACAAAGGGTCTCCCCAACATGGATGGCATCAGTGTAGCATCTAGCCGTCAGAGTAATGTCCTGCCGATTGCTTGAGGTCTCAGCGAGAGGAGGTGTCATCGATAGGAGGTCTTTCCAACACAGTGGGGTCTCGCTGATATGAAATGAGCTCATCCAAAGATCTTGAACTCAGCGATACATCTTCTCGACCCATTAAGGTCTTGCCGACAATGGAGAGTCTTACCATGGCGACTAGCTTGCCCATCGAAATGGCGATATCAGTACAATTCCTAGGGGCTCGCCGTGAGGTTTTCCCAAATATGATGGTCTAGCCGATGGTCTGGGCGATAGTTTTTTGGCATCTGCGTGACTTTTAAACTTTTTATGTGGTCTCACCAATCGTCATGAGCTATGCCGATAACTGCTTAAGAGTCTAATCGTGTTGGCGAGACCCAATTAGTGTCTCACTAACATGCGATTCTATTTGAAGGACCTCTGACCGTCTAGCATTTTCGTGTAGCATATGTTCGACCAATCGAAGGAAGCTATAGGAGAACCGTAGCAGTTTTCCCCCCTATCAGGAAGATCAATAGAATAAAAACAACGTGGATCTGCTCTGAGATAAAGTGATGAATTAGTTTGATATCCAGGAGGTTTCATCGATAAATAGAAGGGCAGAGACTGCAGGGAAAGCTGGGATATCAACTGGTAAAGGCAGATAGACATTAATGATAGGAAGCCTCAGGAGCATTCAAATTAGCTCGATAAGGAGGTTTGAAGGTGGAAACAGGGGGGATAGAAGTAAATGCTATGGTTGCAGAAGGATCTGATGACTTCTCCTAAGGATGATCTTTCACACCGACAGGGACATAGGGGATACACTTGAATGCAACATTAACTTCATTCGAAAAGATCTAAGGGGGAGATCTTTCTTAAGACTAATATTTTGTAAGCCCTAGGGGGCTGACATCTTTTGTATAAATGGTTTTTTCTACCTTTTTTGAGTTAGTTTGGACTTGGTACTTTTATGCTTCTGTAACTTGTAGAGTTCTTTGTAGAAGAGAGGCTATGTTTTGTATCTCATGACAAACATGTATATCAGTGTTCACCATTGAAATCAATGAGTATAAGTACTTTACCTTTTCAATCTCTCTATTAAATCATGTGCATTTGTATAATTGATGAAACTACTTGTGAAACTATATGATTCCTTGTAGTTATGTCTTATCTCAACACCTTTCTGTAGAGCAATATATATTTTTGCAGGTTGTGAGATGTGTTCAAAATGTAGTATTCTCTAGTTGTGGAGTTATTCCTTCCTTCTAGGAGTGTAGCCATATGAACCTTTTCATGAAATGTTTATGCAGAAAACATATGTGATTGAGTTGTGTATGACAATGCTTTTGTCATTGATTGAAACTGTGTGTTTAAACTGTGTTATATGCCTTATTAAATTTGGTGCATCACCATAGAGTTAGTGTTTTTTTTTGTTAGTTTTAATGTATTCTTCTTCTACGCTTTTCCTTACAAGATTAGTAGTCAGGTGACACTAAAGGAAGCCGGCCTACTCTGGAGGTTGACCTCTGTCTACAAGTGACCCACAGCTTTAGAGGTCTTCCCATGTTATACTGAGGTGTTGAACATCAAGTTCAACAAGGTGCAATTTCAGGTGATAATAGTTTTGGCATGCCTGGTGGGACTAGTTCCACCTTATATTGTTGGTTTGGTATGCAACCAGCAAGTTTCAAACTTTACAAAAGTCATTTTGCATAATTGGAGACTCCATAAAGAGGAAGAGCTTCAAAATTAGTGTTTTTTTTTTACAGTTTATGAGAAGAGTTCAGACAAGGAGTAGCTCATCCCCTTTCGAATATTTGTAGCTGTCACCACCAAGAAGACAAGGTAGAGCAACAAAAAGGCCAAGGATAAAATTTGTTTATTCTAGAAGAACCAAATCTACTCCATCTGTGAGACTCCATAATTGTTGTCCCTTCTTTTGTTTCACCTAGAGTGCAAGTAAACCCACCTCAGCCACCTCTAATTGTTGCTCCTAGAAATCATCCTTTTGTGCCATTTGATGGAGGTAGTCCATTAAATTTGGCCCAACACAGCGATATACTGGTCAGTGGCTGCCTTAAAGAATTTATCAATCTTCACTGGGGAGGATCAGACTACCCCTATTGAGCACATAAGGGATGTAGCCTTGTTATGTGGAGTACATCACATAACTCATGAAGATGTAGCTGTAAGATTGCTTGTTGCATCTCTCAAGGGTAAGGCTTTACAATGGTATCGGGGTTTACCAGTGAACTCTATTGCAACATGGGATGATTTTGGTGAGAAACTGCACACGTAGTTTCAAGATAAATTTGATCACTTGTCTCTGGTGGAGCAATTTACAACTATAAAAGGAGCTCCTCAAGAGAAAATGACAGATTTTAATTTTTGATTCCAGAGGACTTGGTTTTGAATTCTTGTAACAATGAGGCCATCTCCGGAGCATGCTTTTTATACTTTCTTAAATCTTTGAATAGTGAAATAGCGGTCATGACATAGTCAATGGGTGGCGAATCTTTGCCAAGTGCATATGAAGTGGCAATCAGGGCAGAAAACTATTTGATTCAGGCAGGAAATTTTTTTCCTAGGCCACCAATGCCCATTTTTCCTGATATATAATCTAATACACCTTTGTAGGTACCTCCTTTTACACCTCTACCAGTTGTACCAATGTTTCTAGTTGTTGTTCCAGCCATTGTTAAACAAGAAAGTATTGTTTCAAGCACGTCACATGAGTTATAAGAAATCAAAATTCTGTTATAGAATTTTGGTAACAAGTTGGTGAACTTGGAAAAACAACAATCCTATACTAGGCCTTATCAGCAACAGAAACAGGCTTGAAGTCGGCCTTTTCAAGGTCAACAACAACAATTCTAGGGGAATAGACAACAGTATCAAGGTAATTACCAAGGTCCAAGACAAAATATTGCTACAAGACCTTTCCAGACCTATAATCCAACTCCAATTAGTCCTGTCAAAGAGCTTGTTCCTGTTCAAAACAATTTGGCTGCAGATTATGAATGGTGTTATCCATGTAATCAGCCACATAGTCAAGCTATGTGCTCTAATGGCATGATCAACCAAGCTCTTATGGTGCAAAATGTTGTAGGTGCACAAGATTTTCCTAAGGAAGAGTATTCACAACAGCAGGATCAACCTGCAGATGATTCAACTCTCTTGAATTGGCAGAGAGAAGAATTTTGTGGAGTGAACCAGGATGACACATCTATTGCTGCTAATACTAGAGCCAAGAAGAGGACTTTTGAGATAGAACAAGCAACAAATAAAGATAAGGGAGTTGTTGGTCCATCAAATCAACAAGTACCACACATTTTGTAGTGAGGTCATGACACTAGTAAGGAGCAGCCTTTACATGCTTCATCCGCAAGTCAAGTGCAACCTAACCATGTTGTTGTAAAGACACAACCAAAGGTAAATATATCTGCACCTTTCAACATTGTTGAAAGTATAAAAAAAATGAATATTTCAATTTCAATGTGGGATTCTTTAGCAATCCCTAGTCAAATAAATTTGTTACAGTCAACCTTATCAAATCCAGTTAGTTCGAATTTTCCAAATGAAGTCTCTGTAGGCCAAATAAAGTTAGTTTTAACCAATGCACTTTTGGATAGTACCACAAAACAAAGTAATGGTGTCAAGCCCCCTCCTTTCTATGTTTCCTTAATAGTGGGGAATAAATTGGTGCACAATTGCATGGTTGATAGCGGGACTAGCAGTTCGGTAATGCCAAAAAAGATTGCAGACCAGCTAGGTTTACAATACCAGCCATTAGAAAATGGAATACTTCAATTGGATGGGATAGCAGTAAACACTATAGGTGTTATTAAAAATTTTAATCTTACGTTACATGCCTGTCCTAATTTTTCAATCCTACAAGATGTGTTTGTCATAGATTTGCCTCCATTTTTTGCTTTATGCCTATCTAGAGACTTCACAGCTAAAATTGGAGGGTATTTATCTTCAGATTGGTCCCATATGTTTTTTAGGACCAGGTATGGTACTAAGGTAACTATAACTTCTGAGTCCCTTGCCAAGGATCACATTGAGCCTTATGTGACATTTGTTATAAATGTTAATTCTGTTGTTTTAGAGGATACTGAACTTGCTTCAGCACAAGAGTTACAATATGTGAGTGTACCTAAGGTACTCCTAAATGAATGGGCAGTTGATAACGTGATTGATAATCCAAATGAACTTATTCAAGATGTTGGTTTGGGCAATTATGTATTGCATGAAGCTGGGACAGAAATCCCAAATCTTGAAAGAAGTGTAGAAAGTCAGTTTGAGTAGAAGAATGAATTATGGGTGATGCATTTTGATGGTTCTAGAAGCAAAAATGGAGCTGGAGGAGGTGCAATGCTTGTATCTCCGTAGGGTGATAAGTATTATTCTGCATTCCATTTTGCTTTTGCGTGCTCTAATAACACTGCTGAGTATGAGGGCCTTGTTCAAGGTCTTGAGTGGGCAAGGAAAAGAGGAATAACCCACTTGAAAGTTTATGGGTATGGTGAGTTAATTGTCAATCAAATAAGAGGCCTAAATGTTGCTAAAAATGACACACTAAAGTCTTATAGAAATAGAGTGTGGAATATGATTGAGGAATTTGATGCCTTTAAGTTAGTATCTATTCCAAGGAACTAGAACAAGCATGTTGATAGGCTTGCAGCCATTGGAGCATAGTTTGATATTCCAGGTAACATTAGAAAAGAGAAAGTACAATAGTATGTGAAAGTTGTAGTCAGGCCATCAATTCTTGCTAACAACATTCACTGGCAGGTTTTTGACAGCGATGAACAGATTCTTTCTTTTTTGCTCGAAGAAGATTAGTTCTCCATGGTGAATCAAGCAAAACTTAAGCAACAATATGATGATCAAGTCATATAGCTGAGGACAAAACCCAAAGGTCTTGTTACCTTAGAGTCAATTTTCAGTATTGACGATCAGCTTAAAAAGTGTAAAGTTGGCTTGCAAATCAAAGAACATTATAAAGAACTGGAGATTTTCAAAGGTAAACTCCTTAAGATAGGAAAAAAAAATTTCACATGAAGATAACCAATCTTTTGTTGCCTTATGCAAAGAATTTTATGATGTGTTTGCTTGGGAATACTCAAATTTGAAAGGGTTTGATCCCCATATTGCTCAACACACAATTGAGTTAGAACCTAATGCTAAGCCAATAAGGCAGAAATAAAGGCCCTTGAATCCTATGCTTGAGCCCTTAATGATCAAAGAGCTGACCAAACTAGTTGAAGGGGGTATCATCTTTCCTATTAAACACACTTCATGGGTTTCTAACTTTGTGTCGGTTAGAAAGAAAAATGGTGAAATAAGACTTTGTGTAGACTTTAGGGATCTTAACCGAGCATCTTTGAAAGATCACTACCCGCTGCCCTCCATGGAACAAATCTTTCAAGTAGTTGCTGGTTCTGAAAGATTTTCCTTATTAGATGGTTTTTCGAGCTATAATCAGGTGCTGGTTAAAGAGGAGGATCAGTTCAAAACTACTTTTACAACTAAGTGGGGCACCATGGCATACAAAAGGATGCCTTTTGGTTTATCTAATGCTTATGCCATGTTTCAAAGGTTCATGGATATGGCATTTCAAAGTTTGATTAATAAGATTGTGCTGATTTATTTAGATGACATTACAGTTTATTCTGAGAATGTTGATGAAAATTTGTTACACCTTAAACAAGTTTCTGAAAAATGCAGAGAGTTTGGTATTTGTCTCAATCCAAAAAAGAGTATTTTTGTTGTTCATGAAGGTAAATTATTAGGGCATATAGTGTCAAAGCAAGGAATTACTATTGACCCTGAAAGAGTCAAAGCCATACTTGAGTTGCCATTACCCAATCACAAGAAGGGTCTGTATAGCTTTTTGGACTGAATCAACTTTCTAAGAAGATTCATTCCTGATATTGCGAATTTACTACAGCCCTTGACCGCCATGCTTAAAAAGAATGCAGTTTTCAGTTGGACTGGAGAAGCAAAACGCAGTTTTGAAAAAATAAAGGAAGATTTAGCATCAATTCCAACACTGGTAAATCCAGATTTCTCTAATGACTTCTTCTTATATGCTTTTGGTAGTGTTGGTTCAATCTCGGCTATGCTAGTATAGAAAAATAGTGATAATTTAGAGCAGCCATTAGCTTTCTTTAGTCAAACATTTGCTGATTATGAAGAGAAATATAAATTTGTTGAAAAGCATGTTCTCATTGTGATCAGAAGCCTAATGAAGTTTAAGCCTCTAGTTTCAAACAACAAAATTCATATTTTGGTTGCACACTCAAGTGTGAAAGATTTTTTGTTGAACAAAGATCTAAGTGAGAAAAGGGCAGGGTGGATCACAAAAGTAATGGAATTTGATGTTAATATCAACATCACAAAACTTGTCAGGGGTAGAGGACTTTGTGAGCAACTTGCCTCCACTTCCAATGATACACAGAAATCAAAAACTGGTGTTGTTTTGGCTAATACAGATGGACCTCAAAGTGTTCAAGGCATTGCACCCGCACTTACAAAAAATTGGGTTCAAGACATGACCCATTTTTTTATGAACTGGTGAGTGTCCATCAGGTTTAGACAGAGCTAAATGAAGATACTTCAGGCTGCAGTCTATACCATATGTGTTGATAGATAACATTCTTTTCAGGAAAGATCTGAATGGTGTTTTGTTAAGATGTATTAATACTGATCAAACAGAAATATTACTGCATGAATTTCATGACGGAGTTTCGGGGGGTCACTTTGCTCCAAGGACAACTGCTTGGAAAATCATGAGAGCTGGTTATTATTGGCCCAGCTTGTTTAAAGATGCTTATGCATGGTCAAGAAAGTGTGTCAAATGTGCTTTATTTTTAGGAAAAGAAAAGCTGCCTGATATGCCTCTACATCCAATTCAGGTAGAGCAGCCCTTCATGAGATGGGGCGTTGATTTCATTGGGCCAGTAAATCCACCTTCCAGTGCTAGTCACAAGTGGGTACTTACAACCACTGACTATTTTACACGGTGGACAGAGGCAGTTGCATTAAAAGAGGCAAATGAATCTTTTGTATTGAATTTCTATGATGACATACTAACCAGATTTGGAGTTCCTGACTCTGTTATATCTGATAATGCTCTTGCATTCACAGGTTTAAGAGTAACTTATTGGGTTGTTAAACATGACATTCATTTGAATACATCCTCAAATTATTACCCTCAAGGTAATGGCTTAGCTAAAAGCACAAATAAGAATCTCATTAGGATTATTAAAAGAACAATGGAGGATAATCAAAGGACCTAGCACATTAATTTAAAGTATGCACTTTGGTCAGACAAAGTGACTCCTAAGAGGTCCATTGGTAATTCACCATATGTGTTAGTTTATGGAAAAGAGGCAAGATTGTCTTTGTCCGTGGAGCTTCCAACTCTTGAAATTATACATTAGTTAGAAATGTTTGATGAACGGGACCCGATGTTCGTAAGATATACTCAGCTGATGGAGCTTGAAGAATCAAGAGACAAAGCAATGAAATCTTTGGAGTATCATAAGCTCCAAACGAAGAGAACATTTGACAAGAAAGCTACAGCTAAATTCTTTAAAGAAGGTGATATTGTTGTCAAATGGGATGTTCTAAAAAGTAGGTCGGGCCATCACACCAAGTTTGACAACATGTGGAGGGGTCCATTTATTATCAAAGACTGCAAAGAACACAATGCTTACCAACTGGCCACAACTGAGGGTGAAGTGCTTCCTATCCCAATCAATGGGATACACCTCAAGCCTTGTTTTGAGGTTTAATAAGTTCTGTCATTGTACATATTAGGTTAGGTTTAATGTTTTCCCTAGGTGTTGTTTCAGCACAGTAAATAGCTTCTTTTCAGTTTCTCCTATTTTGTCGTTTTGGTAACCTGTAGTGTTCTATGAGTCTCAGGGGAGTTGCGGCCATGTGTGAACTGTTTTTGATTTTTTTATGAGTTTTCCTAATGACTCCATACCCAATGGACAAGTTGGACACTGGTTTCCATGTTTAGCAGGCAAACATCCAGTAAAGGTCACCAAAAATGTTAGCCATTTTTCACCTACAAGCTCAGTCAGGCAGGGTCTATATTTTTCAAGTGTTCATGGAGGCCAAATGAAGGGACATCCGCAACAAGGGCTAAACCATACATTTGATGCTAAGTCATGAGGAAGCATGTTGGGAGTATGCCTCAGTTTGGATCAAACATAAAACTCCTCAAAGAGAAAGTCGTTGAGACCTTCCTATTGTCTTGTCGACTAGTAGTGCATCCTATGTGGTTGAATAAACCAGTCACAAGGACTTTCGGGTCGCCAAGAGTCTTCATGTATCTCTCCACTTGAAAAGGTGTCTTGCCGACATTATGAGCTCTCGGCATAAGGTTGTGCTTTCAGGGGGAAGTCCTACCGACAAGCGAAGGTCTTGGCAATGACAAAGGAGCCCTTGGTGAGATGTTGAACTCGAGGTGAGTTCTAGCTGACAAGAGGAGGTCTCAACAAAAAGAGATGTCAACGGGGAGACAAGAAGGACCTCACTGTAACGTCCCAGTGACCAAGTGATGTCTCACCAAAAGGGTGGAGCTCTTGGCATAATATTAAGCTCAAGGAGATGTCTCAGCGATGGAGTAGGGTCTCACTGGAGTGGATGGCTTCAATATAATGTTGTGACTTTGGCAAGAGGTCTTCCCGACTGACGGGAGTCACACCGAAATGAAGGAGCTTGGCGAAATGGATGAATTCACCATGATGTCTCATTGACCCAATGGGGTCTTTCCGAAGAGGTTCAAGCTCACCAAGAGTTAAAGCCTTCGACGTTAGGTCTTCCCAACTTGCCAGTGTCTCACTAAAGGAAATGTTGTGCTCGGGGAAAATGATTTGTGTTCGTTGAAAGGTCTTGCTGATATAGAAAAGTATTCTTGACTGAAATGAGCCCTCGTCAAGCAAGGTGCCTTTGGTATCAAGTCTTGCCGATATAGCGATGTCTCCCTAATAGGAAAGGTGAACTCTCGGTGAGGGGAAGCATCATCGATATGAGGTCTCACCGATAGCAAGAGGTCTCGGTGACATAGATGACATCGTTGCAACATCTAGTTTCGGGATGATGTCCTATCGACTGCTGGAAGTCTCAGCGAAATGAAATGAGTTCAGCATGATCTCTCCCCGAACCAAAAATGTCATCTTGAAGAACTGAAGGAGCTTTCCAAGATGTTTCACCGACAAGTGGTGGTCTTATCGAAGTGGTAGGAGCTCGGCGAAATGAAATGAGTTCGCCATGAAGTCCCACTAATCAAGTGAAGTCTCCTTGATATGAAAATGAGTTCGCCAAAAGGAAGCATCTTCGCCAAAAGGTCTGGCCGAAAGTTTTGCTTTCGGAATAAGGTTGTTCCTTCAGGGGGAAGTCTCACTGACAGGGTGGACTCTTGCCAAGATGAAATGGTGTTGGTGAAAGATTGGAGCTCAGTGAAAAGTCTTGGCGACTGAAGGTGGTCTCGCTGAAACTGTTGGCGTCAGGGAGATGTCTCGGCAACTAGCAGAGGTCTTGGCGACAGTATGGGGGCTTCGCTGAAAGGTCTCACCATTGGGGTGAGGTCTCACCAAAGTGAAGCGGTCTCGGTGAAGGGAAGCAAGCTCGGCAAGAGGTCTAGCCAACAAACAGAGGTCTCCCCAACAAGAGAAGAAGGTCGACCCGATGAGGTCCTACCGAAGGATGAAGGGTCTCGATCTAATGTTTTGCTTTCGCTAAGAGGTCTCACCGATAATGAAGGGTCTCCCCGAAATGGATGGAATCGGTGTAGCATCTGGCCATCAGAGTAATGTCCTGCCGATTGCTTGAGGATTGCTTGAGGTCTCGGCAAGAGGAGGTCTCATCGATAGGAGGTCTTGTCGACATAGTGGGGTCTCGCTAATATGAAATGAGCTCGTCCAAAGATCTTGAACTTGGAGAGATGTCTTCCCAACCCATTAAGGTCCTACTGACAATGGAGATTCTTACCGTGGCGATCAACTTTCCCATCAAAATTGTGATATCGGTGTGATTCCTAGGGGCTCGCCGTGAGGTCTTCCTGAATAAGATGGTCTGAGCAAGAGTTTTTTGGCATCGGCATGAATTTTAAACTCGCTATGTGGTCTCACCAATCATCATGAGCTATGCCGATAATCGCTTAAGAGTCTAATCACGTCGGTGAGACCTGATTAGTGTCTCATCGACTTGTAATTCTGTCTGAAGGACCTCTGACCGTCTGGCATTTCCATGTAGCATCTGTTTGACCAATCGAAGGAAGCTACAGGAGAGCCATAGTAGTTTGCCCCCTGTCAAGAAGATCAACAAAATAAAAACAACATGGATCTTCTCTGAGATAAAGCGACGAATCAATTCAATATCCAGGAGGTGTCATTGATAAACAGAAGGGCGGAGACCGTAGGGACAACTAGGATATCAACTGGCAAAGGCAGATAGACATTAATGATAGGATGCCTCAAGAGCATTCAAAGCAGCTCGGCAAGGAGGTTCAAAGGTGGACACGGGGGGGCATAAGTGAATGCTATGGTTGTAGAATGATCTGATGACTTCTCCTAAGGATGATCTTTCACACCAACAGGGACACGGGGGATACACTTGAATGCAACATTAACTTCATTTGAAAAGATCTAAGGGGGAGATCTTTCTAAAGACTGATATTTTGTAAGCCCTAAGGGTGAACATCTTTTGTATATATGGTTTTTTCTACCTTTTTTGAGTTGGTTCAAACTTGGTAATTTTCTGCTTCTATAACTTGTAGAGTTCTTTGCAGAAGAGAGGCTATGTTTTGTAGCTCATGATAGACATGTATATCAGTGTTCACCATTGAAATCAATGAGTATAAGTACTTTACCTTTTCAATCTCTCTATTAAATCATGTGCATTCGTATAATTGATGAAACTACTTGTGAAACTGTATGATTCCTTGTAGTTATGTCTTATCTCAACACCTTTCTGTAGAGCAATATGTATTTTTGCAGGTTGCAAGATGTGTTCAAAATGCAGTATTCTCTAGTTGTGGAGTTATTCCTTCCTTCTAGGAGTGTAGCCATATGAACCTTTTCATGAAATATTTATGCAGAAAACATATGTGATTGAGTTGTGTATGACAAAGCTTTTGTCATTGATTGAAACTGTATGTTTAAATTGTGTTATATGCCTTCTTATTAAATTTGGTGCATCACCATAGAGTTAGTGTTTTTTTTGTTAGTTTTAATGTATTCTCCTTCTACCCTTTTCCTTACAAGATTAGTAGTCAGGTGACACCAAAGGAAGCCAGCCTACTCTGGAGGTTGACCTCTGTCTACAAGTGACCCATAGCTTCAGAGGTCTTCCCATGTTATACTGAGGTGTTGAACATCAGGTTCAATAGGGTGCAATTTCAGGTGATAACAATAGCATTGACAAAATCAACCGAGCGACAAGTCATTAGTGGTTTGAAAAAAATTGATGAGGAATAGTTTTTTCTATTTTGGTTTCTTATTGGTAGCCAGTTGTTTTTTTTGTTGGTTGATGCTCTTTTAGACGATTTCTGTTTTGTTTTGCTAGGCTCTAATGTTTTTGATATAAAAAGCAGCAAAACAAGAGTGTCGTCCCATCATAACAAGGCACCAAAGGCCATCCAGAGTAAGCACATTAACAACACAGTGACAACAGAGAACACCAAGCCATCACCCACAACAAGTCATATCAAAAACCAAAAAACAACAATAAATAAACATAGTCCATCATGCAAGCATGATATGTAGTAAACAAGTCCAAAGACCCCCAGGGGTTAAACCAGAAAAATAACAGTAACAAAAAAATAGTCATAGAGAAATTGATAAAAACAAATAGACCCAAAGGCCTAATTTTTTTTCCTCCCTACAAGGTTTATCTTAGATAGCAGTCGCCCAATCTGTCGTGAGGAACTCAAGCAACTCCTTAAAACTAACATCATCTTCGCCATCAGTCGCAAACTTGTCCTTCTGCCGCAAGCATAGACTGGTAGCTGACCTGTGCATGACCTTCAGGGCAAAGTGCGACACCTCCTGGACCTTATTTTCGAGTCTCTCCATTCTCCCTTTTAGCTTGCCAACTTCTTCCCAGGCCAACTCTTTTTCATTGGGATTTTCTTGCAAGGGGGATTTTCCTTTATCAGTAATAGAGGCCCAAGGATTAGTTTCCATCACATTGGCAGTAGTAGGGACCTTCTTCAGGCTTTCAGACAATGGGACGCGCTATTCACCGAGATAGACTGGTCATCCCCACCTGCCACCTTTTTCTCCAAGCTTTCACTATCACTCCCATTCTCATTATCTGAATCTGAGGCCTCCTTAAGACTTCCCACCTTGTCCTGCTTAAGGACTAGTCAATGAGATCTACGGGGGGTGTTGGCTTCATTAGTGATTTTGATGTCAGAATTAGTTTGATGAAGGAAAAAATTAGTTTTCTTAAAGGCTTTAGCCTTAGGTCGTGGGGTGGGGGCAGGACGCTTCTTTTCTTTACCTGCATCCCCCAGGCTCTTGGTAGGGGATGTGCCATGGGGACGGGCTTTCAACACAGGGTTTTTTAGGCATTTTTTCTTACTCGAGCCCGATGTATCCAAGATGCTAGTAGAAGGGGGAGTAGAGGAAACCAGGGTTTCATCAAGAGAAGGGAGAGATGGGACTTCTTGCACAGTAATAGGCTGAGCAGGGCAAAGGGCCATATGAAAATGATAGAGCCTAGACATAAGGCCTTGGTGCAAGATAGTATAATTTTTTCTAGAAATTGAGGCTTCATTGAACTCCGCCATAGTGCTATCAAGAGCATGAAACAGGAAAAAAGGAATGGAGATATATTGGTGGTTCTGAAGGTGGTTTAGGAAATTAAAGTGGTAATAGTAGTAGACCCCATACCTTCCTTCCAGTGTGAAGTACTTTATAATCACCATAAAAAATCCATCCCATGGCTCCAGCAACACCTCACGGTCAAAGCCACCCCTCAACTTGACAAGTTTCTCCCCACCTCGAAAGAACAAGTTCAAACTAATCTGGTCTGGCACCTTCATATTTTTCTTCCAAGTTTGACCACTATTCGAGAGCCCCGTAACTCTGGAAATAACCTCCTTAGATACTTCAAAGGAAATGCCACTGATGGTAACCCTACCATCATTCCAAGAGGTGAAAAACTTAGTAGACAAGCCCTCATTGTGACCAGTCATGGCCTCCATATACTGGGTAATTCCATCTTCTTTGCAAATGTGCCAAACCATGGCATCTGCCTTCCACTCGTCACACATGTTTGGCTCCACACGCACTCTGTCCCCACCCATAGAGACCACACCAAAGTCACCAGCCACTAAAAAAGGAAAACCAGGGCACAAGAGTTGGTAAACAAATCTAGAAGCATCGAAAGGGAAAAGGTCGACAAAATGTAACCAAAAAAGTAAAAAATGAAGGCAATAAATGCCACATCTCACAATCCATGCATAGGTAGCAGCTCCCTTGTTCAAATCACACACGACACGTAAGGGCATGATATCGATGTAATACTTAGCCGTCTCAAAAAATCTCATAAAATTTGCTAACTTAAAAAGTTCAACACAAAAATTTAGGAGGTTCAAAAAAAGATGACTCCACTGGTCCGTAGAGGTAGAAATATTTTCCATACCATCGGCCCTCAGGAGGTCGTACATACTGTCGGACAAACACATGATGTCCATCACCTCACAAAGCAGCCAAATATTCAAAATCATGGTCCCGCCAAAAGTACTAACCAAAGTTAGTAGGAGCCCAGCTAAAATAAGCAAGCACCTTCTAAGACTCAACATTTAGATGTTTGAGATCATCCTTTAAACACACCAGGGCCGAGGGTGGAAAAAATTCCACTTTTCTCCAACACCAAAGCCCTTCAATATTAAGACCTGCCGCCGCCATGTTGTCAGTAGTCGCATTCCCCTCTCTAAAGACATGGTGAATAGAAAAGTCATGAAGACCATTTAGGAGAGAGAAAATTTCCTCCATAATACCTTTTAGAGACCACCCCACCTTCATCTTGCCTTTAGTGGCTTCCACAATTAGCATCGAGTCACCTTCTATTTTCATGGTCTTGACGTCAAGTGACAGTGCAATCTTAAGACCCCAAAGGAGAGCCATGCCTTCATCTTGGTTGCTAGTATGATCATTCAATCTCCCAGCATAGGCAGCCATTATGATCCCTAATAATACCTCCTCTAGCTATCGTCCCTCCCCTAGCCGCCCCATCAAAATTAAGCTTAACCCAGGGTGGCTTAGGGGTTCTCCACCTGGTATGCTTCCTTATGATCATTTTGGAGTTATCAAATCTTTGAAACTCACTAGGTAGATTCCAAATGGTAGCTATGCTTCTATCCCAAGTAGTCGGGGGGTTACTAGGCGTCTTCCATTTGCAAGTCAAAATGTTATCTAGGAGAAGATTATTAAGGATTATCAACAGACTTTCCACATTGTTCACCGTTTCTCTAAAAATATTGTTATTCCTTTCCTTCCACAGGCACCAGCAAATGTGGGGTGGAATAAGTTGCCAGAGTAGTTTGATTAATGGATGATTGGAGGGACATTTCCAATTTAAAATGAATTGGTGAATATCTTTATCAAAAACCCAAGAGATGTTCAACCTTTATAAAACATTTTGCCAGACCTGGGCAGCAAATTGGCAGTGGATAAAAAGATGGGAGATGGTTTCTTCTTCCCTTCTGTAAAGAGTACACCAATTAGGGAATTGAAAGCCCCTCTTGACAAGGTTATCAATGGTTAAATTTTTTCCATGGATAGAGGTCCACCAAAAGAAATTTATTTTAGGGATGAGCTGATGAATCCACACTTTCTTCCAACACTGCTCGTCACCACCAAACCTGAGTAGTAGCTGATAGGCCAACTTAACAATGAACTCCCATAGTGGTTCTTTATACAGAAGATTTTGTCCTCCTTGGGAAATAAAGGGAGTCTAACCGTATTCAAAAGTTCTTGAAGCTCCGCTACCTTTGGCAGAAGGTTAGGCCAATGTAAGAAAGACAACTTAAGAATTTTCCATCTAGCTTTGGGTGAGGTATAATCAGAAATATAAGTACCAATGAGTTCTTTAGCATGTTCTCTCAATATATTAAAATGACTGTGAGCAAGGGCTCTGCTCCCAATCCAACTGTCCTCCCAGAACCTAATGGATCCCCCATTACCAATTTGCCATCTAACCCCTTCCATCAAAAGCGTTCTACTCTTAAGGATGTTGTTCCAAATTTTGGAGCCCAGAGGGAGCCCAACCAAGTCTAAAGCTCTAAAAAAATGTCTCTAATTGAGGTATTTAGCCTTCATTAGTCTGCACCATTTAGCCCTTTCCTGCACTAGAATCCAGCCAATCTTGGCAATAAGGGCTTTGTTCAGGTTAGTAATCTTCCTGATTCCTAGGCCCTCTTGACATTTGGGGTGACAAATAGTGTCCCAATTCACTAGGGCTAGTCTTTTCTTCTCCTCCACTCCCGTCCAAAGAAAGGATCTTTGAATTCTTTCCAACTTATCAGCCATGGAGCCTGAAATCCTAAAGAGAGAGAAAGTAGACCGAAATTCCTTGAAGGGAGGCCTTAAGAAGTTAGAGTTTACCAGCATTACTAAGAAGTTGGCCTTTCCAACTAGCAAGCTTCTTTCGCATTCTCTCCAAGATACTATTCCAAAAATTGTGTGACACCTCCTTAACAGTAAGCGACAGGCCCAGGTAGACTCCTGGAAGAGAAGCACTAAGACAACCCAGGATGGATAAAATCTTAGCTTGGAGATCAACTCTAGTGTTGAAGAAATAGACATTTCTTTTGTTATAATTTATACATTGACCAGAAACACAAGCATAGTCCTGAAGGAGGCCTTTCCATTCTCTGGCTTCAATCACAGAGGACTTTCCAAAAAGAAACGTATCATCAACAAACTGTTGGAGAACAGAGGGGGGTAGGGAGGAGGTGGCTTTAATCCCCTGAATTTTCCCTGAGTTGAGCAAGGATAGAAAGTTCCTACCTAGAACCTCAGTCACCATAATGAAGAGGTAGGGAGAAAGGGGGTCCCCCTGTCTAAGCCCTTTTCCTGCCTTAAAGAAACCCCAGGGGATCCCATTGACCAACACTGAATATTGAACAGATTCCACACATTTAGTAATGATCCCAATCACTCTATCATTAAAACCAAACTTAGCAAGGACTAAATACAAAAACTTCCATCTAACCCTATCATAGGCTTTGGAAATATCAAATTTAAAAGCCATACCTTGGTTCTTGCTTTTCTCCATAGAATGAATTATTTCATGAGTCATAATAGTAGCATCCAGGATTTGTCTTCCTGGCACGAACCCATTCTGACATCTACTGATAATTTTGTCCAATAAAGGCTTCAATTGGTTAACAAGGACTTTGGAGAAAATCTTGAAAACAGTGTTACAAAGACTTATAGGTCTGAAGTCAGTCATGTGCTTAGGATCTTGCACTTTAGGAACTAATGTTGATTAGTCTCACCACTTGTGATACTCTTAAACTTTTGCCTTTACAACCTCTCTTTGTAATGGGTTCAAGCCCTTTCCCATGTTTTATCTATATCAAAAACATTTGCACCATTAAAATATAAAAATATTTTAAAATAAATCTATTGTTATATACATTCTAAGTATAAGGTGACACCATTCTAGATAAAAATAAATAAAAAATGTTATCTTGTATATGAATTAATGTAATTTCAATGTATATAAATTTTGTTTGAAATACAATTATTTCATATGTAAAATAATATACTAGTTTTACAAAACTAACCCATAACTAACTAAATAAACTATTTTTTAAATACACTATAATATCAAGAATTAATAGCTATGCCACTCTTATAATGAAAAAAATAATTTGACATTTTAAAAGAATTGAATATTAATATAATAAGATGTGTATAGATACTATTGAAATATACTATTATTTGTTCTTATCTTGTTTGAAACAAAAATTTATATAATTCACATGACAATTTAAAAAAACACATTTATTTATATACTCATACTTATCTTGAATAATATTTATTTATAAATCACATTCAAATATTAATATTTTTAATATAAGAAAAAAACAAAAGACGTGTAAGAAAATAATGACCGAACGGACCTCCGTTACGGCACAATAAAACCAAAAAGAATCACCGTGCCGTTCAGACAAGACAATAAGGGCATTTAATCCCTACACATGGGATGACGCACTTCAATAAACCTCAAAAAGAATATATGACGTATACATAACGTCATCGTGCGGTCACATTAAGAGCATACAAATGGTTTGACTTGGAATAACTAAAAATGAAAGCAGTAATTGGCAATAAAATAATAAAGGAAAAATTGATTATAGTTTTCGACTTGTCCTTGAACTCTTGAAGGCAATATTCGGATTCTTGGAACCGAATATTTTCGCACGATTTCTTTAAGAGAAAGAAAAAATTAAAATTCCTATACCAGACGGATTCTGATGTGATATACATTAGAGAATATATTTTGATTAAGTATTTGTCAAGATACCTAATGTTTTTAAAGTGTTCTGCCTCTTTCATTCTGGAAGAGTTAATGGCAACGTGGGTTAATTCTTGCAACGTGTCTACGCAAGACGACAAATTCTAACCATCCTGATTGATGAATTTATTATTATTATTTGATAGTGCTTTTCACTTTTAATTGATTATTATTGTGGAAAAGACTCTATTTCATATGTTGGATATATATTGGCTAAATAAATAAACAATTTGTTTTAAATATGGGTTTTGAAATAAGTTGTTTATCTACTCCGTCTCTTTATATAAAGTGGGATTAGACTTTTGAGTGGATATTAAAACTTAATTTAAGTCCACTGTTTTTCACTTGTAAACATTTATTTATTAAAAAAAAAAATGATTATTAAAGTGAGATTGGACTTTCATAAATGTTATGGAGGGATTATTATTATTTTTAAGCAAAAGTGGTGAAGTCACCATAAAGGAAAATTATATTGAAAATATGGAAGTAGGTACATGACTGCAACAAGCATACGGACATGGAGATGCTTGTCCAAAATTTGCATAAATAGAAGATATATGATTGAAGCAAAGAAGCTAGCACAAGTCAAACACAAAGCAAGCAAATGAACATGTAGATGCTTATCCAAAAATTGCCAAGTTTTTACATAGGTGAAGTGAACAAACTAGCATAATGTTGAAACAAACAAGCTAACAGTAAACCCACAAACCACCAAGAGCCAAAAGAACAAGCGTAATCAGTGTCACTCTCAGATGAAGAAGCAACATCAATAGGAGGGAAATATGGTATGGCATGGGGATCCTCCATGGCATGCTTATATAGAAAGTTAATTTGCATTGAATAAATTTTGAGCTTTGCACAACAAGAAGCCACACACTCTGTGTCTGGAACTTCTAATGCAGGAAGATAAACCCCTTGGATTATTGACCACCAAGTTGTGAACCATTGCCCACAATAGAGAAGACTTAGCAAGGACTGAGTGCAAGCTGTTACAGTTGAAGATTCCTCCCACCACCTCATAGCCATGGTGAAGGTCATATCCTTTTAAAGCCATCACAAGCTTAGATAATGGGCAAATGTGAGGAAGCACATAGGTACCTGCAAGAAATTTAACAAGTTCTGCACACCACAAGACATCCATCAAATTAGAAATGAACATGGAAGCAACTTCGTTTGGGAGAGGCATGGGGTGAGCACGTAGCCAATCCCAACCCATAGTGAGAATAATGACATTTGCAACTTGCAAACACTGAATTCTAAAAGTCCTTCAAAGCTTACAGACTGAGAAGGGACTTCATGATAACACCCATAAATGAAAACCCTGAATTGAGAATCCATGAGGCATAGAAGCAAGGAAGTGAAAGAGCAGATAAACACCAAATCAAGAGCATTTACTAAAATTAAGATGACTAACAATAAGCAAACTAGCAAGGTTATAAAGCATGCTAATGTTGGAAGAATGAAGAAGGAGACCTCTAGTTTGTTATCTTTGTTGTCATTGACGCCAACATCGTTTTATGTCTGAATATCTGCTCATCCGGTAAACTATGTTTGCGCTACTTTAATTTGGTAATCTGATCTAGAATCTCTTTGAAGTGTATGTTGGCTCATATAATTTTGATATGTTTTTCAAGTGTCTTAGATGCAATTGTGTTCGGGGTATCAGTGATTTCAGTTGAACAGGTTGAAAGATTTAATTGTTAGAAGTTTGGCTTACAGTTTTGTTGTGTTTCTCTTTTGGCCAACTTAAGGTGCACATTTCATGAAGGATTATCTTTTAGGTCCAAGCCGACCTAAATTGTGTCTTGCACTTTTAATTTTGAGTGTCAAAGAAGTTTCGCTTTGTGGCCAACAAGATATTTTGATTTATGTATGCTTACATCCAATTAGGCCGACCTAATTGATGTATGAACTATGTATAATGGAATATCCTTGAATTGTGTGTATATATATATATAATTGATAGATGGATATATGTGTAATTGCAACATATAGAGATAAAAGGTGTGATAGTGTGAATGTATGTGACAAGATGATGTTGTGAAGCGGGTGATAGTTGTTGATAGTTGTTTCTGCAATCGCGTGTAGAAATTTTTCTTGAGCTTAATATGAATTGTATTCAACACTTTGAAAGTGCATTTCTTTCAGTTCACACTTCTAGTAGTGAGCCATATATTTTTGTACTCTAGCGGTAAGCCATATCTTTTGTACTTCGGTTGTGAGCCTCTCAAGGATAGTGAGTCCTAATAGTGTACCATGTAATATCATGTAACTGGTTATAATATATTGTGAGTTATTCCTCACCGTGGATTTTCCCACTTTGGGTTTTCCATGTAAAAATCTTGGTGTCTATGTGTCATGTCATGTTAAGTTCATTTCCTTGTTCTTACTTACTGCTGCAGCAAGATAAATTGTAATAATTGGATGGTTAGTAATCAGTTGGTTTAGTAGAATATTGATTCACCCCCCTCTTAGTATTCTATGTGTTCAACAATTGGTATCAAAGCTCGGTTCCTTTTAAGAAGCATAACAACTTGAGGAAGATCTTGAAGCTTGAACACATGGATGATAAAAAGTATCTTGTTCCTCTGGAAGAGATCTCTGCAACTGAGGAACTTCATGCTGCTCTAAAAGATCTAGAAAAAAGTGAAGATGGGAAAGAATCCTTGAAGCAAAACTTGAAAAAAGCAAATGAATGCATAAAAAAACTAAGAGAACAAATCAAGAAATTCAAAGAAAGGCATAGAGAAGGTAGTGATCAGTTGAAGAAGGTGAATGCAGACATCACCAGACTAAAGCTACAAGTGGAAGAAAAGAAAAGAATTGAAGAATGTTAGAAAGCTAAAATCCAAAGCAAAATTGATGAATGCACAAAGCTTGAACAAGAAGTGGTGACACTAAGATTTGACTTAGTAAAGGAAAAATATCATGAGGATAAATTTAAGGCAAGCACCGCAAAGCTTGATGAATTGATTGCTTTTCAGAAACTAGCTAAGGATAAAGGCGGTCTAGGACTTGAAGAAGGAAAAAGTTCAAAGATAAATCAGGTTCCCAACAAAAAGAGTGATCAGAGGAAGACTCAAGACAATGAAAGACAACGCAAGAATCATAGAAGCAACCCCAAAAGAATTCCTATTTGACAACCTAATGCTTAAAGGTACCTATCTTTCAATGGTATTTATTTTTCATGCAATAAATTTGGTCATAGGGCAACTAAATGTAGAAGTAGAATGAACTAGAATAGAATGAATTAAAATATTGGATTCTTTACTAGAAAATGCTTTGCTTGCAATAAGTTTGGGAATAGAGCTATAGAGTGTGGAAACCATGCAATAATCAATAGATTCAATATTGGTAGAATGACTCAATATTTTCAAGGCTATTGCTATACATGCTATGCTTTTGGACATAAAGCTAATCAATGCAAATCAAGGATAAATCCAAATCAGTTTGGTCAGAAACATTTTGTGTGTTATACCTACAATAAACCAGGGCACATTTCCAAATTCTCCAGAAGAAAAATTGAGAAGAAAGCTAAACTGGATCAAAAGAACAAAATTGTGAATAAGATTGATCTTGTTGAAGTTAAAAAGGAAATGGAGAAGATATGGATAAAAAAGAAGAGTTTGAGGATAAGAATGAATCAAATGCATTTGCATCTACATCCGGTGTAGATACCTCTTCTAAGAACTAAACCCAACAATGGTTTTAGGGGGAGCAGTGACTGAAAAATCTAACAAACCCCTGGAATATGCAGTGTTAAGCAGCGACACAAGGATATATGGTGTAAAATGTTGTTCTGAAGATGCTAAATAAGTTTTCGATAGAAAATATGCAGATTTGATGAATTGCAGAGCATCTTAGGGTTTACAGTGTATTCTACAAAGTGTTTGTCAGCTTTTTGAAAATGTTGTGTATTTAATGCAAATTTAGGGAAAAATTTGTAAGTCATAAAGTAAGAAACAAAGTTGAATTAAATCAAATTTGCAAATTGGAAGAAGTAGAGTGAGCTGAAGAAATTTGAAGAGTGATTCGGAGAAGTTGGCATCAAAACCCTAGTTTTTGAGAAAACTTGAAGAAGGTATTTACTATTATCGAAGCTTTGTGAATTTCAAATTTAAGCATCTCTCTAAGTAATTTGAGGAAAAGAAATTGCTACTCCTACTATTGTGGAAGTTTCTAAGAGACCCCGACCCAAATTCTGAAGGTATTCTTTGAAGGCCTTTGAAATGGATCCTTTGGGTGCATTCTCTCACATTCTTGTTAATGTTTTACCTACAAAAGACACCAAAACATACATTCATTGTAAGCTGGAAGAATTCAACCATCAAAAACTTAGGGATTTATGGATGGAAGAATTGACAGGAGATGATTTTTTTGTAAATCCTGAATATGAAAACCTAGTACGGAAGAAGCTGGATGTCTGGAATTGGTTCCCTAACTTTTCAAATGAAATGGACTCTAAATTTGTTAGGATGGCACTAAGTAGGATGCATGATAAATTTATGTGGACAAATGTAGCTAGGTTAATCAACAATGAGGTAATACAAGCTATAACTAATCTTTGCACCATTGGACCCTTGCCAGTATTGAAAGCTATGGAAAATGATGCAGTTATGAAGCTAATTGGAGCCACATTTGACAAGAGAGATTTAACTACTAAGCCTATAGAAAAATCAAATGTGAAGTATGCTACTATCATGATTGGATAGAAGATATATTTCACCAATCGAGGGAATTATGTGTCTTCCAAAAAAATTCATACTACATACAAAATGGTGGTGAATGGAAGGGGAATTTGATCTGTGTGAGTTGCTCCTACAAAAGCTTCTAGAGAATATGAACTTGATCAAGATAAAAAAAAATTCCTTTATGTTTGGGACATTGGTAGTTTGTCTACTATTTTACTTTTTGAGGGAGTTACCAGGAAAGAAAAACATCATATGGGATTGTAGCAGGCCAATTGCTCATTAAATTTTTGAACACTTGCATAGTCTTGGAAACTTTAGGGCACACAATAATGCATTAACTCCACTCTTCACAATTTTCCAAAATGAAATGCATGAAAGAGAAAGGGTTCCTAGAAGCCTGGTGAAAAAGTATGCAAAGGACATAACCTTTCTTGTAAGTACTAATGAATGTATCATGGAAGCAGTTGAACCCAGAACTCTCTAGATAGAACCATTGGGATATGAGGTAGATGAAAAACTTGTTGAGAGGTTTATTGAGATATTGCTAAGTAGTCCAAGAGACCCATCTCTACCTCGACATGGAACATATGAGGAAAAAGCTAAGGAAGTGTATCTAGAAACTTTTGCATCCCAAAGAGAAAAAACAACAAAGAAGAATGTTGAGGCATTCTTCAAAGGGCCATTTACCAAGGATGAAATTGATCAATTGAAGGAAGCCCTTGGTGAGAGGAAGTCCAAGTCAGCTAAACTACCCTCTAGACCTAGAAAATCTGAAAGGATGTCCACTACTATTGCACCTACTTCCATTGCTGCTGTAGCTGAGAAAGGAAAGAAAAAATAACACACTACTCTGACATCAGTTGATGTACCTTTCTCCATAGAACCAATACTCGTGCTTCTAAGAGGAAGAACATTCCCCTTGCTGCACCATCTATTACACTTGGAAGAAGAGTGAAGCAAAAGGTAAGTAGGAAGAAAAATTTAAGTGATATTGTTCAAGAAGAAATTGATCTTGGTTTGCAAGAAGAGAAACAATTGAAAAGGAACAGAAGAAGGAGAACCTCAACCAGTAATCAAGAAGCTAAAACCAGAATTAATCTCTCCACTGGTTGAAGATATTGAGGAATAAGACTCTTTCAAATTTCATGTGCATGAAAAGAAGAATGAAGAAGACACATTTGATCCTATGAAGGGCATGCCAACCTCTCCAATAAATGACCGACCATCTTTAAATCTAGGTGCTTTGGTAAATAATATGGTAGATGTTGAAGATCTTATGTTGACTGCCCAACTATATGATGAAGTAAATGATGAAGGAAAATAAACTATTATTAATTCTTTCATTCAGTACATTGTTATTTGTAATGTGTGTATGGAGTCAATCCAAAATAAAGTAACTCATAATGTCTGGAAAGTGTTAGTACAAAGAAGTCAAATGGCTATAAATGATGAAGATAAGATGAAAAATGAGGCCTTAGTTTCTTATGGATCCTTTTTAACTCAAGAAGAGGTTGCTAACTTGTTAAGAGAATGTTCTACTCTATTTAGAGTTAAACAAATAATTAACATGCTTATGACAAAGGAGTTAGATAGTATGGGAAGAGTAAGAAAGGATACTCAAGACAAAATCAAAAGTTTGAAAAAACATTATGGGACAAGAACTAGTTCTTCATCCCATACAGTTTAGGCATAGGAGCATGCTACTATAACAAATGTAGTAGATCATCCAATCTTGAAAAGTGTTGGTGAGATACATGAGGTTTCGGAGAATCCTGCCCCTCTGAATGATACAAAGGAAACTACAAGAAAACAATTTGAAGAACAACACAAAGATGATACCGGTAATGTACTTGAAGAACATCATGAAATCATTGGAAACAATGGTGAGAAGAGTGAAGATGAAGGTGAAGGGAACAAGGAAAAAAAGGAAAGTGGTGACAAGGATGATGAGGACAAGAGGAAGAAAGAAAACAAGGATAAATTCTCAAAAACAGAAAAAGAAAAAGAAAAAGTAGAAAAGGAAGAGGAGAAAGAAGAAGAAAAGAAGGAAGAATAAGTAAAGGAAGCCACCCAGCCTAAAAGAAATGAATAAGAGAATCCCAAAGCGGCTGAGCCACCAAAGATAATTGGAGAATCATTCAAAAGCACACTCAAAGGATTACTGACAAGGCAACCAAGGCTACAACCAGTGCTTCCACCTCAACTAATCAAGTTACCATCACATTTGAGTTATGTATATTTATCTAAGATTGCACGAAATGAGAAGATACATATTTGTAACACCTTTTTTGACTTAGTTACTTAGGAGACTGTTGAAGCTTATCAAAAAGGGAATGAGCTGATAAATGAAGCCTTTAGAGATTTATAGGAAACAACCCTTGGTGTTACTACAAATGATTCCTTAGCACTGGTTAAGAATCTAAAGTGTGCAGTTGATTCTGTTAAGGAATATGCTTTAAATCTCAAAGTACAAATCATGAAAGAGGTGGAGACAAGTCTTCTAGAGAAAAAACTATTGAATTTACAAGAAAAATGTGCTACCATACATAACAGTGTGTTGCAAAGTTTGAAAGAAGTGAAAGACTATGATGAGGAAGCCCAATTACTATTTGCTTATTGCATGTAGTGTTCAAATGCCACTCAAGGTATCAAGGACTTAATAGACTTAATTGAGTCTCAACTAACATATGCCTCTAGAATTTACAAAGCTACAAATGATAGAAATTACATTGGATGGACTTCAATTGTAGAACTTTAGAAAAAGTTCTTTATTCTGCAAAGGCAAAAAGAAGATGCAATAAGGCGCTTTGGATAACTTGGAGATCTGGTAATGTCCAGACACATCTCCATATCATGTGCCTTGATAGATGTAGAAATATTGGAGAAGATGAACATTATTCCTTTCGCTTTGGAAGGAGAAGGATGCTTAGTGGATCTAGAATCTCTACATATGTCTCTTACCAGAGCTAAAAAGATTTGGGATGATGGTAAGCCAACTTGGGAAACAATTCTCAAAGAACTACAAGGTTCCACCAGCTCTTGATTATTTTTATTTTCCTACCCTTTGTCCTTGATGTCAAAGGGGGAGAAGGAGAAGGTTGTAAGGAGAAGGTTGAAGGTACAACATTTCAGTGTAAGTAATGTTTTGGTTTTTTACTTTAGTTTCATGCTTTTGAAAGGGGGAGTTGTATGAAGAATTGAACAAATCTTTTGTTGTTGCACAATTTTGGTTTTGAAGTTGAGTTTTACTTCTGGCACATGTTGCCATAAATTAAAAAGGGGAATATTGTTGGAAGAATGAAGAAGGAGACCTCTGGTCTGCTATCTTTGTTGTCATTGATGCCAACATTGTTTTATGTCTGAATATCTGCTCATATAGTAAACTATGTCCATGCTACTTCAATCTGGTAATCTGGTATGGAATCTCTTTGAAGTGTATGCCAACTTATACAATTTTGATATGTTTTTCAAGTGTCTTAGATGCAATTGTGTTTGGGGTATAAGCGATTTCAGTTAAATAGGTTGAAAGATTTAATTTTTAGAAGTTCGGCTTATAGTTTTGTTGTGTTTCTCTTTTGGCCAACTTAAGGTGCACATTTCATGAAGGATTATCTTTTAGGTTTGATTTGACCTAAATTATGTCTTGCACTTTTAATTTTGAGTGCCAAAGAAGTTTTGCATTGTGGCTGACATGATATTTTGAATTATGTATGCTTACATCCAATTAGGCTGACCTAATTGATCTATGAACTATGTGTATAATGGAATATTTAAATTATAATTATATATATATATATATAATTGATAGAAGGATATATGTGTAATTGTGACATATAGAGATAAAAGAAGGTGTGATAGGGTGAATGTATGTGAAAGGATGATGTTGTGAAGTGGGTGATGGTTTTTGATAGTTGTTTCTGCAACCCGGTGCAAAACTTTTTCTTGAGCTTAATTTGAACTATACTCAACACTCTGAAGGTTTATTTCTTTTAGTTCACACTTCTAGCAGTGAGCCATATATTTTTGTACTTTGGCAGTGAGCCATATCTTTTGTACTCTGACTGTGAGCCTCTCAAGGACAGTGAGTCCTGGCAGTGTGCCATGTAATATCTTATAACTGGTTATAATATATTGTGAGTTAATCCTCATCATGGTTTTTCCCATTTTGGGTTTTCCACGTAAAAATCCTAGTGTCTATGTGTCATGTGATTTTATGTACATTTCCATGTTGTTACTTACTGTTGTAGCAAGATACATTGTAATAATTGGTTGGTTAGTAATCAATTGGTTTAGTGGAATACTGATTCACCCCCCTCTCAATATTTTGTGTGTCCAATAGCCAAATCTTAGCTAGCATGAGAATTTGCACAGAGCGTGCAAAGAAGTAACATCCCTACAAACCCAAATTAAGCCTACACATGTGATGTGAAAGGTATTTAAGAAACTTACTTTGATATTATACCATAAGATTGGAAGGTGGTGGTAACAAGAACTTGCTCCAAGAAAATACATGAGTTACCAACCATGTGGCACAAGAGAAAGCTTCCAACACACCACATTACTATAAAAAATTACATCAAGCTACAAAAGAAAAAATGATTCATTAAATGTAGAAAACCAAGCAAGGAGCCATGCAATACATTCTTCATTTTTCCTTAATTGTCCGCATGTGACAAGATTTCACAAATGATGAAGAGGAAGAGAGAAAAACTAGCTCATCACTTCATAATGCCAGATTACATCAGGCCCTTAGAAACAATCATAATCCAATAATTGTAGTGAACCAAATGGACAACCATGCAATATGTTCCCCATTCTACCCCTCCCGTTCACATGTGGAAAAATCACACATGGGACGAAGAGGGAGAAAAAGGAAACAACTTCCAAGTTGTAAGATATGCTTGAGAACATCTTCACATAGACATCATGGGGACCATCTTTAGAGTGAAGACAAATCAATCAAAAAATGATGTCATAGAGACTGTCATGAAGCAAAATAGTAGAGATGTAAGAACAAGTATATGGAGCCAAATTTTAGAACACCAATAAACCTCCATAAATGTGAAGGTAGATATAGCCCAACACTGTCCCTCATTTCCAAATTTTTGTGGAGGAACAAAAAAAACTACTGATACAACAAAAAATCAATATCCTTTTGTGAAAGCTCTATATAAGAAAGAGATAGATCAATGGCCCTATTTGCCAAAAAAATTGCAACAAAATTAGCTTCCCTATAACAATGCATGACCTCATACGAAGAAAAAATTTGGAGAATCTTTTGAATATGAATCGATTAGTAATTCAAATGCCACAACTCAGAACTTCGATTAGATAGAGCATTAATCACCACCATTGAATCACCTTCAATGATGATGTGAGTGAGTTTTAGTTTAAAAGAAAATTCTACCTCAAGCAATAATGCATTAAATTCAACCACATTGTTTGAACCTTCCTTTATCATTTCACATGCCACTCAAATAATTCTACCCTCGCAATCCTTAAGGACCATACTAACACTTGATTTACCAAGGTTCCCCCTAGATCACCATCAAAATTCAACTTGATCAAACCAACTGGGGGAGGAACCCATTTGACAAGCTTCCTATTTATAGCTGACCCAAACTTGATTGAACAAAACCCTTCACTGTGGGGTTTAGCAAAGACCACTTATTTAGGATTGACACATCCCATGAAGAGAACACTTTTTTACCATTAATATTTTTGAAAATGTTTTCCATAGTGACTTATAGAATGGAGAGTTCAATTTTTTGAATTACCTAACTTATATCTGAAGCCTTTTTCCTAAAATTCTATTGTTCCTCTCTAGCAAAATTTTCCAAATCACAATAGAGGGGCTTACCTCCCAAATGCAAGGAAAATTAGAATAACTAAAAAGAGAAGGTCAAATTTTAAAATGATTGAAGAGAGACCCCTGGAGGGGGGCTGACCAACCCAACATATTTTTAACCAAGACCAACACTAATAAGCAAAATTACACCCAAGAAGCAAGTGTTCTGTAGCTTCATAGGCCTTGCCACACAATACATAGGGGAACATAGGAACAATTCCCAACCTATCTAATCTCATGCTGGTTAGAATTTTTTCTTTTAAGGCAATCCATATGAAAGCACTAGCTTTAGGTAAAACATCTACCCCCCAATAGAGGGTAAAGAGCCACAAATCCTTTTGATATGAAGAAATTAGTGAGTTATAACCATCTTTCACATTATAATTTCTTGATTTTTCTTTTAGCCATATTATTTCATCTTATTTATTTGATAAAAAGACCTATATTTTTTGTAGTTCCTCCTTGATGGATTATTTCAAATGGGAGGGGACTGGAAGGAAATCAAAATATTTCTATTTCACAACTAGAGGAGATTTTCCTAAATCAATCATCATATAATATTTTACCTTGTTCCCCCAGATTGCCTTTAAAGAAACTTTAATTTGCTCCCAATTACCAAGAACCCTAAGGGGTTTGTGCCCATTCCAAGCATCCTTCTAGAACAAATACTTTTTCCTCATTATTAATGACCCAATGAGGGGGAAGCAAAAATTTGCAAGAAGAGAGGAAATTCCAAATTTTAGACCCATAAGGAAGAGTTTTCTAAGTGAATATTCTTTCCCCTGTTGGCATGTGGTGACTGATCATGCTATACTATACATCCCAACATGTATCCTTGCCGGGGTCTAGGGTCGGGCTAGGCCCTGGGTGGGGATTCGGGGGCGGCAACCCTCGAGAAAATTTTTCCTCCTACTTTTTAGCGTCGTCACCGGAAAAGGAGAAATCAACAAAAAAAGGAAAAACCGATTTTGTAGAACCCTAATCTAGAAGCTTCTAAGCTTGTTAAAAAGGGGTTCAGATGGGGGTTGCAGTATGATGAAAAATGCAATTATTCGCAAGATTGTAATAGGTTTTTTCACTAGATAATAAAATCATTGGATGACTGCGGTTTGGTGGATGTAGCCCGGATTGGGTGAACCATGTTAAATTCTCTGTGTTATAATTTATTCTGTGTGTGTTTTAGTTTCTCTGTTTATCAATTAAATCTATGTTTAATTGTTAGATATTTGCCTTTCTAACCCTAACATCCTTGTCAAGAGTATCCAAGTATTTGTGTCTCATTAATTGTCACCATTTTTTTTATCTAGCTTTCTATAAATATTCCATATGAGTTTAGCACCTAATGCCTTGTTTTAAAGAAATAGATCTCTTAAGCCAACACCACCTCATTTCTTAGATTGACAAATATTTTCCCATGCCACTAGAGAAAAATTCTTCTTTTCAGTCATATTTTCTGCCCATAAGAAATCCCTAAACAGTTTTTGAAGATCAACCCCCTTACCCTTTTGTAACTCCAAAACAAACATCAAATAGGTAGGAAAAGAGTGCATAACCACCTTTAGCATGACTAGATTACCAATAAATGAGAGCCATTTTGACCTCCATAACATAATTATGTTTGAAGAAGAAGCAATAATCTTATCCCAAAATTTATGCTTTTCTTTACTTGAGAAGAAAGGAATAACCAAGTATTTGCAAGGAAGCATACCAAATCAAAAACCCTAGAAATTTAACACCTGAGACTTCATCAAAGGGTTTATATTTAGATAGAAAATTTTAGATTTCTCCTTATTGAAGACTTTACTTGAATACAAGGACTAGTCTGATAAAAATTTTATGATGACCCTTGCCTCTCCAACCTTGCATGCCCAAACAAAAAATTATCATCTATAAATAGGGATTGAGTGATTGGAAGTGGATAAGAACTAATGGAAACTCATTTCCAACTCTTGGAAGCTCTTGCTGAAGCAATGGATTTGCTCAAACCTTCAACCATTAATATAAAGAGGAAAGGTGAAAGGGGATCTCCTTGCCTTACCCCTTGAGTAGAGGAAAAGTATCCACGAGGAGCACCATTTATGATGATGAAAAATTTAGCCCCAAAAATGCAAGAGTAAATCCACTTACACCAACTGCCACAAAACCCAAAATTTTTCAGGGCTGCCAATAGAAAATCCCAATCCAATCTATCATACCCTTTCATCATGTCCAATTCAATACCATAGTAGGTACTTTTTCTAGCATGATTGAGTGAAGCACCTCATGTGCCATAATTTCCCCCTCTAGAGTGTCTTTTCTAGGCACAAACCCAACTTGATCCTCTAAAATGATTGAAGGGAGAAATCTTGCTAATCCGATTGCAATAACTTTAGTGAAAATTTTGTAGATAGTGTTGCAAAGGGAAATTGTCCTAAAGTCTTTAAATGAAGAAAAGTTAGATATTTTTTGGATTAAAGCCACAAGTGTAGCATTCAAATCCTTTAGCATATTTCTATTTTTGCTTGACTCTTCCAAGGCCAAAAGTACATCCTGGCCCACAAAATCCCAACATTTTTGAAAAAACATGCTAGCATTATCCATTAGGACCTAGAGCTTTCTCAGCTACCATAAAGAAGACAAATTTTTCACTTCCTCTAAAGAGAAACTTGACATGAGCATCAAGTTTTGTTTCTCATTCACCAAGCATGTGATATTATTGATTATTTCATTATCAGAAAAGGATTCTTTCTACTTTTTAGGTGCAAGGAGACCTTTATAAAACTTAATAGCTTCTCTCCCAATATTTTCTTTAGCTATTAAGATACTGCTACCCTCTTCAAATTGAATATAAATTATTCTATTTTCCTTCCTCCTAATTTTCATAGATGCATGATTTTTTTTATATTCTTATCACCTTCTTTTAGCCATAATTCTCTTGATTTTTACTTCCAATATCATTCTTCTTGAGAAATAATTTCTTCTAATTCAGCCTTTAAACACTTTTCCTTCTGAAACATTGAACCATCCATGCCATTCTTTATTAGTTCCTCATATAGTGAAGATAATTCTTGTTCCATTCTTTTCTTTTTTGAAAAAAATTTCTTGAAGTGGTTCAAATTCCAATCCTTAATCTTTTCCTTTAAAATAATCAATTTTTTGCAAAGTTGGAACATCTTGGAGCCTTCAATAAAGGAACAACTAGACTACCAGTTTTTCAAAAGGGGAATAAAAATTTCATCTCTAAACCACATGGCTTCAAAATTGAAGGCACATTTGTTCAGAATTCTATCCTTAAATCTAGATAAAGAAATTGGGAATTGATCAGAGCTAGTTAATATGTGAACTATGGAGGAGAAATCCATAGATGCATTCAAGCAATGCTTAGACAACAAGAAGCGATCCAACCTTTCAACACTTTAATAGAAGTCCTTTCTCTTATTCGTCCATGTAAAAGAACCATTCTTGGAATGCAATCATATAACTTATTTTTCAACACAAAGTTGCTAAAATCCTCCATTATCTTAGCTAGAGGAATAATTCCCCCACACTTATCTGAGGTATTTAAAACTAAATTAAAGTCACCAAAAAATATCTTAAGTTCATATCAAAGTGAAAAATACATTGAAGAGAGTTTTCCTCATAATTGTTTCTTATTTGTAGTAGAGCAAGGCCCATAAATATTAAATAACCAAAAATATTTGCTTGTGTGAGCATGATCATAGCCTAAGCTAAATCTGCTAGATCCATGTGAAATAAACCAAGATTTAACTAGTTAACTCAAGCTCCCAATGAAATACTTGAAAACATTAAACAAAGAAGCCATTAAACAAGAAACAAACAAGAAATGCATAATGGAAACTAATCTAATGTTCCAAACCTCATCCTATTGGGGGATTGGTATTGCATTGACGTGGAACGTCAACCCTTTCCCAACCCCTTAGTTGAAAGAAGATTTCAAATGGATTCCATTGATGAAAGATAAGTTGAAATGAATGTAAATCTAAGCTAAAATGGATGCTAAATGCTGAAATGCTAATGGAGAATGCTCTAAAATTTAGTATAGTATAGTTACTCTAAATGGAAGTGAATCCTTTTCTCATAGAAACAAGGACTATTTATAGAAAAAATAACTGAATCAATGGTCAGGATTGATTTGATCAATCAATGGATGAAAAGCCATGAGAGGAGATGGCATGGATCAAAGATTCCTATCAATCGATGATAATGTAAGTTGACAAGGATCAATGATTTTAATCAAGGGCTCTCATTGATTTGAAAAAGCACACTTCCTAAAAATTAGGAAGTTGTTAGAAGATATTTCCCATTTTGGAGGTGTACGAATGGAGGAATATTCCCTTGCAAGTGGGAGGGTAAGAGAAATTAGCTAATTAAGTAACTTGAGAAATTACTTAATTGTGCAAGATGGATGAAATTAGTATTTTAATTAAATAATTAACTTATTTAATTAAATGGGGATAATGAAATTCAATTAAATAATTATGATTATTTAATTAAATGAGAAGACTTAAGGGGTTTAATTTAAATAATTCACATTATCCAATAAATAAGATGAAAATTAGTATGAGAGGGGATGAATTAGCCAAATAGCATTTATTATTTGATTAATAAACAAAAATGATAAATTTAGTTAAATTATAATGAAGATTATTTAATTAAATGATTGAAAAGAGGTGATTCAGGATGAAAATGGTGTTAGTAATCAAATTTAGATGTGCAATATCGACTAGGACAATTTAAAGTGTCTACAATGGCACCTTATGAAAACTGAGTGTTCGAAAAGAAAAAAATGTTTGCAAATTTTAGATTTGAAGTGATAATTGACTGAATTTTTAAAATACAAGAACCTGAAAATGATATCTCTTAAATGCAAATTTCACTTTTGAACAATGCACTTGTTTTGGCCTAATTGATGTGAATACACACAATTATAGAAAACTACGATTTCAGAAACTGAAACTGGGATTTGCAAAAAGAAAGGAATAAAGTAGATAGAGGCAGATTTATACCCATAAATTTGGAAATTGACCTATCCAAGGATAGATTCACCCAAGGGCGAATGAGTCTTTGCATAGGGGTTGGAAAAATTAAAGTTTGAGTTTCTGAGTTAATGTTTAAGGTCTTTGTTTCAAGTTGCAAATAGATACTTTCGGTTACAAATTTCTAGAATTTAATGATTAAATGCAAATGAAATTTTATGGCAAACAACAAGAAAAATGACAACTTTTGAGATACAATATTGATTGAATTTTCTGATGTAAATGATTGAAAGACACTAATATGCAGACCACTATGTAAATTGAATGTAATATGTGTGCAATATTTTTTAGATTATTGAGATTTTAGATGATGCAAAATGCAATTTGAATGATGCAAGATGCAATTATGAAATCCTAAATGAGATACAAGACTAACTAATGCAAATACTAGATCTAGGGTTTTAGAGACTTCCAAAACAAAATTTATGATGTACAATGTCAGGTTCACCAAAATGAAATACAAAAAAATGTAAGTGTGTGATGCGTATTGTGATATGTGGGTTTGAATGATGTAATGATATAAAGGTTTAAACACACTTACACTTTCCCTAATTTAATTAGAAAAAGAGATCTCCCAAGGACAGGATTGAATTTCAAACCTGAGGTGAGTCAACCCTATTAGGAAGGTCTGTTGTTTTTTTATGACAAAAATGACTGATTAACACTTTTGGGAGATAAATTAAAATGTATTAACTAACTAAATTGCATGAACTAACACTTGAAATGTAGAATATTATAATAACATAAATAGAAACAACAATTTGCAAGCAGATCTAAGAAGAGCATAATGGTGTGCACCTATCCCAAAAAAGTGGGTTTTGAGCTCTGTAACAAGACTTGTTCACCCTAGGGCAAGGGTCCAAAATCTGATTTTTCAGTCCTAAGATTCTAGATCTAAGCTTTTGATTTCTCTAGGTTTGACTGTCAAAAAGCCAAAAATAAAATATGAATTCTCTGAGTTTTTGTGGATTGACAACAATGTTGAAAACTTTGACAACTTTACAAAATTTCTCCTTTGATCAATCTTCATTCCTTCTTCACTTGTAAATATAAACATATAAAGAGAAAAGAAAAGTGTTTTTTTGGGTGAATGGGGGTTTTACTTAGCCAAACCCCATGTTGGTAATTAAACCTTGATAATGAAATGACAATAAATGGAAATGAATGAACAATGATATGTCATAACTCACCAAACCCTTAATGGTTACCCTTAGATGATTGAAGTCTAACACATCTCTCTTAGGCTTGGATCTTGTATGAATTGGCTTGATTGATTACTTGATTTGATGGTTGAATGCTTGAAACCTACATCACAATGTTAGCTCCAAAGCATGACATGAACATATATGAATCTTGACATGGTGATATGATCTTGATTGCTGTTGTAGATGACTGATAAATATACTCTTTAATTCTCTTAATAATAATTAAGTTTCATTAATGCTATATTATGTTGCTTAGATTTGAATTGATAAAATAACTATGTATTTATAGGTGTTTATCTAATTTCCCAAAAAATAGATTCCACAAGTCAACATTTGAAACTTGAACTTGAATTATTAAAATACCACAAAAAACATATTAAAAATTAGGTCCTAGCACTTAAAGAGGACCCATTCGCCCTTGGGCGAATGGGTTGTAGGACCTAAATCAAGGACACACAATTTCCAAGGCGTTTGAATTAATGTTGGAAATTGTTTAATATAGGTTTTCCTTTCAAAAAATGGGAATAATAAGGCTTTCAAATGCATAATTTAGGCAATTAGAAGCTTAATTAAGTCCAATTAATTAAGGGGATGCAAACATAGTGTGAAAATATAAATGGGTACAATTTTATACACTACATTGATGAAGCCTTTTCCAACTTTTCTCATGATCATAGAGCTCTTTCCAAGATCCTCTAGTCCCCAATGGTTGTTTCATTCCATCCAATCATGTGGTACCTTTAGGTCCACCCCATCATATTATGTGATATTCATATGGGACCAAGCACACTCACACCAAACACATGGGAGTAAGGCTTACACGCATGGAAAACATGGAGTATACACATAACATACACATCATACAAGAATCACTCAACCAACAAAACATGGTGGGTAAGGATAGGTACACTCATCTAGTACAAACTCCAATACCCACATAGATGAGTTCCTTAAGAGGAGGTAGGAAGTGCCATCTCAATAACCTTTGGTGTTGGCAAAGAGAAATTGAGTTCACCTCTCATAATAGATGAGATTACCCAATCAACAAGGATTGAACCTCCTCGAGCTAGCATGCCGTATACACTCATACAAATCCTATACAAGTGCTTTGGCTATGTCATACAAATTATTTATCTTATTTTATTTTAATTACCCCATGAAATATTTAATAATCATTTATTAAGTAAATTCCTACATGAGATATACTTGGGCTACTTTAGACCCCACAAAACATTAGGAGCCACTTCCCTTCTACTCTCTAATACCTCCATCCTAGGTTCTTTACAACTTAACATAATTGAATATGGTACAAAAAAACAAGGCACACAATTTTGGCACACAAAAATTTGAGCATGATTTTAAAACATTCACAATGAAAATTCATGGAGGAGACATGAATTCCCCCATTTCAAATCATCCAAGTTCAATTCCAACATTTAGATCTTTTACATGAAAATCAACAAATTACCTTCAAACTCCATAATGAGAGCTCAATTTTCTAATTTTTTATTGCCATATTTTTTATAAAAACAAATAGTTATACTTTGGTTCAAATATGATCAACTATTTTATGAAATAAAGCTTATATTCCAAGGATTTTTAAAAGATTTTCCATAATGAGGACACAAAAAGGATATTTTTAAAATTTCTATAAATAATTAAAATTTATCCATTTTCTCCAATTTAAATCTACAAAGGAAGTCCTATGCTACCTTAAGGGTGAGCATGACATCCAAAATTCAAATAGACTCAATAAAAAAAGGAAAGAGATAAATACCTCAATTTCAATCACAAAAAAAATAATTTAGTTTCAATTTCTCACTGTTTGGCAAGGAAAACACACACAAAATCCAAGCACCTTTTAATGATCCCAATACAAATTCCAATCCCAAGTCTCCAATCCAAGGTCACCAATTTCCACCAATTTTAAATTTTCAAGATGAGGGTTTTTGGATAGATCTTTTCCTTTCAAAACAAGAATGAATGAAAATGCCTAAGTTATTTTTTTTCTTTTCTCTTTCTTCCTATTTTGATTTAATCATGTTTGTCCCATTCTTTTTCCATAAAAATATATTTGAGAAAAATAAGATATTCAACATTACTTCATTGCAATATTTAAATAAAATAACTAATTTAATTTATATGCATTCCTATCCCAAATGAAATCTTTCAAACATAAATAACTCAAGCTTATTTTCCCCTTTTTCTAGCTCATATGAATATTTCCCTAGACAATATGCAATCATTTAATTCATCAAATAGATTTATTAGAAAATAAGAAATTAAACCATTAAATTAGAATCACACAATTAAGAGTAACTCACAACAAAAACAAACTCTAATATCATCTCTGATATAGATCTAGTTTAACATAGGGTCATACATAACAAATCTCATACTCAACTTGAGTACAATAAAAAAATAACAATGAAAAGGCCCAATGTGATATATCCAAAATAACTGCCACTAAGGAATAACTCAGACTTACATATTTAGGTGGGCAAATAACATTGTACCTACATATTCAATGCATGTATCAAATATACCTATACCATATATAATAGTCAAAACATATCATAACCAACCAACAAGTACAACATCATATAACATGTAAATCAATGCATCTAAATATAATAGAAAATAATAAAGTACATTGATCAATAAGTCTCAATTTTATATCAAGACTATCATAATGCAAATGCTAGAGAAATTACATCCTCCCCCACTAGGAATAGGATTACTCTTGGAATTCTAAAAAATATGGGGATATAAAACTTCTAATTGCATTGTATCCTCCCAAGTCGCTAAATTATCATTAACTAGGTCCCATTTGACCCTTACCTAATCCAACTTTTGATATCGAAGTGTCAGCCTCTAATGTTAGAGAATATGAACAAGCTCCAAAGAAAACTACCCAACCTCATCTTACTACAAGGAACCCCAATAAAAAACATGGGTCACATATAAAATATACTACCTAAGAACTTAAGCACTAAACACATCATGGATGTGAAAAGACTAGGTAGTATGGCAAGGCGATAGGTAACAGGACCATGACTCTTAAGGATCTCAAAATTTCCAACAATATATGGTGTGAGCTTAGGAAATTTTTATAATGGATTGGGATCTTACATAATCACACTCTCAAAAAGACATTATCATCCACTGAGAAATATTAATCTATTCTCTTGGCATCAACATACTTATTTTGATGATCTTAGGCAATCGACAAGTGCTCCATAATTTAAATTACCTATTGCTCCTATAGATAGGGGAGATTCACTTCTCACAAGTATCTTTATTCTTAAGAGATTCCCATGGAATGAACTACCTTAAACTATCTCAAGGAATAATGCTCAAGTGACAAGGTAAAAAGGCGAGAGTTCTAGAATGAAAAAGAGTAGATCACAAAGGTTTTTTAGATAGACTAAGAAGTTTTTGGCCAAAGGATAGAAGCACAAAATACAAATGTCAACATGGCACACTGGCATCCCCAAGGAATTTTGGTATCTCATATAGACCAATAACTAAGAATTTCATAGAAAACAACAAAGTGGCTACTAACAATCTGATTACTCAGAACTTCCAGAATGCGATAAAATGATAGAAAGTAATAGAATTGAAATAAAGTAAAGTAAACTAAGTGAAATATAGATGATAAGGCAAGAGAATAAGAGATAGAAAATTCTTACAACAACCCAAGTAATGAAGCCTCCAACAAGTAAATATCTTCAACACTTGCACACATAAGATCGAGGAAAAATATTGGGGCTATTTAGGGGCTTGCCTCAGTCAAACCCCCATTTTGATGTTCCCATCTCTGTAGACAACTAGATAGATATAGAGAAATAATAAGCAAAAATGAAATAAACACAATAATGATAAAATAAATTTATGCTCAAGGAGGAGAAACTGTATCATAAAGTAGAATGCAATAGATAGGGGATGTAAGAAATCCCAGGATGCTCAAAGATACAAGGCACAAGATAGATATCACTTGCAAGGCTTGAGGAAGCTAAGGATAGATATAAAGTTGTGAGAGTCAAGAGAGTAGCAAAGAGTGTTGCAAGATCTTGAGAGTGTTGTTGTAGCAAGTTGTATAGAGTTGTGCAAGAAAGATATCAAGAGCAAGACAAGCGAATGTTCAAGAGATAATCCAATAATCTAGAGAGAATCTAGAAGACCAAATGAAGTGAAAAGATAGCATTTAAAGAGAGAATAGGAGGGAAAAGAAAGTTCTCAAGTTGTTACAAGGCATCTTGGGTCGTTACCACTGAAAAAATAAGCTGACAAGGGGCAAGGCACCCAAAAAAATGACCGTTTGAACATCAAAATGTTGTGGGATGCTAGCGTAGTGCGTGGACGTTTGCGTGGCGTGCTAGTGTGCAAACACATCAAGCTACAAAACAATGAGAATGAGAAAAGCACATGGTTTGACACAAAGCTAACACATGAAGGGTAGTTGTTGAAAAGGGGTCCTGAGCATCCTGGAAGGGTAAAAAGGCTGATGTAGGGGCTAAAATGAGCCTACACAAATACTAAGGGAGTAGACACTAAAGTGGATAAAGAATGCATGTGAAATTGCAAAGGGTACAATTTTTATGAAATTACTTTTTTCCTCCACTTTAGCAGGAATATGAATCTACACTAATATGCACGTAAAAGGAAATCTACTAAACATAAATAACATCATGGTTCCAAAAGGATATTGTAGAGGAAGCAAATAACTCTTTGAACCAAGGAAGCATGCCCCAAGATGAAGACCTACAAAACAAATGCATTAGATAAGAAAGATCTGCACATGAAAACAAGGTTAGAACATAAAATTTCATTACATCATGGGGTTAGAACATATAAACACATGGATAACACATACACACATACACAAACTAAAGGATTTGAGTTAGCAGAGTGAAAGAGACCTTGATGTAAAAGGTTGTCTCAGTACTATGCGTTGTTCCCAAATTAAGAAATAACACATAGAAGAATTCTTAAGCGAAGAGAAGAATATAAGGATTGGTTGCTTCAAAAGAAGAATGCATACAATAGATAGGGAAGCAATCAATGTCAAAGAGAGAAAGAGCATATACTCAGGATGGAGGAGATGCGGTTCTTCGATCCAGTATATACCTAGAAATGAAGAAAAGAGAGAGATGGCTCCACAGGTACTTGATGTTGCAAAAATTGAACAAAAGCTCTACAAGTTCTCAGTCCTACAGAATTGGATCCATGGATTCTCAATCCTGCAGAAGTTGAACAAAGGTCCTACAAGGAAGGAAGAGCTTCATAGGTTATCAGTCCTGTAAAGTTTGACATGAAAGATCTCTATGGGTTCTCGGTCCTGTAGAGTTTGATGTGAAAGATCCTTACAAGTTCTTGGTCATGTACGAAAAGCTTGACGAGGTGCTCAGTCTTTCCAAGAAAGCTTGATGTAAAGGAGCTCTATAGGTTCTCAGTCCTATAGGGAAAGACTAATTAGATAAGCTCGTGGCTGCTATAAACTATGTTGTAGGATATTCATAGAAAAGATAGGTCTAGTCAAGCTACCCCCAAGCTAGATGCAAAGATATAAGACAAGTCTAGTTTGGTTTCCCCCAAGCTAGACACAGGGATGTCAAATATCAAATATTGTAAAATACCAATGAATCCATTTGAGAATAAGGCTTTCAAAGGGGGTTCCTTTGACTAGGAACCCTTCAAGATATCAAGGGCCCCATTCAAATGAACACTCCAATTGAAAGAAATAGAGAAGAGAGGGGGTCTTTAAGAAGGACACACATCTCCATAAGAATTTATCACTTCCCCATAACATACATGGAAGGAGAACTATCTAAGATACTATTGTGTTGTCACCACAGAGAGAGTATGGTTGCAAATAATAGTGTATGACCATGAATTACAATAAGCAAGTAAAGCTACAATTGCCACATAATGAACAACAACATAATAGAAGGGAGGTGTAAGAATCTCATGAGAAGATGCTTAGATAGAGGTAGACCTCAATATCACTTATCATGTGAAGAAAAGGAAGGTACATCAACAGATGAAAGAGTGATGACACTAGAATCAAGAAGTTGTATTTTTTCCTTCAAGGCCTTACCTTCACTAGTAGAATGGCCAGGCACTTGATGGTATGCAAAAAAAGAATGTTTTTCTTTATCATGTTTGTGAAATTTCTTGTGTATGAGGAATAGTAATTAAGTGGGATTTAAGAAGCCTCAACAAAATATGCTCTTGCTTTGACAAAGAGTGAGGAGTACAAAGCAACCCTTTCTCTTTTGGTGAAAATTTTGTCTGCTCACAAGAAGAAGAAACAAAGACAACAGACAATGGAGGATGAATTTGTATTGCTTCTAGATGCTAAAAACTTTGGAAAAAATCAAATCCAAAAGCAATAAAAAATTATGATATGGATTGTGGAAACTTATTATCATTAATGGATGATGGATCACTTCAAGAGAATGAGGTTGAGTGGGAATCATGTTGACATTCAACCATGGTTTCCATTTAGATCATTCATACGAGCAACAAAGCCCCAAATTACATTTATGAGGTACACATTCTATAGGGACATGGATGCCTTGTTCATTACGCCCACAAACTTTACACCCATAGCCATATTTAGAGACAAGTTTAAAGCTAGGGCCATAATGTGTTTGCAAATCTTGAGAATGAGGAGGATCTTCATAGAGAGCATTATTCCAGCAATGGGGACCGTACTCTTGTATGGGATCAACATAATCCTTCTTGATGGGATTTCCAACATTAGCCTCTTTAACAAAAGCATGATCATATTCCTTGAAAGGGGGAGGATCAACATTAAGAACATTAAAATTTGTGTTCACATTATCCCGTGATAAAGAAGAATAATCATCTTTGATAATGGGTTTGGATGATGTTATTGAAAGATCTAAGTGGATTAGGTCTACTTTATATTCCCTAATGAAGGAATTTGTAAATTCTACGGAACCCCAATCATCACCAAGACACACATTTTCATGAGAAGAAGCAAAATAATCCTCTTTAGGGACATTTTCCTCAAGAGTATCCTTTGTAATAGGTAATATCAGAGCAAATTTCAACACCTTGGAAGATATTGAAGGGACAATAGTAAGCACAATCGAAGCCTAACTGATGACTTCCATCTCACATAAGTGTATAGCATCGGGGTCAGACTTGATTGTGACTACTTGATTATTATGAATAAACTTAATAGATTTATGCAAGGTAGGTGAAACTTCACCCATGGCATGGATTCATGGTCTACCAAGGAGAAGATTCTATGGTAACTTTTTTGACATAACATATACAAGGGTGGGTATTGTAATGGGTCCCAACCTCAAAGGAAAGACTATCATGCCTAGGGCTTGCTGATCGACATTATTAAACCCATAGATGCATATGAAAGAAGCAACAAGAGAAGATGAATCAATTTCAATCTTACACAATAGATCAATGCTACATACGTTGAGTGGCAAACCAGTGTCAATAAGAGTACATCTAATACCAATATTGTTAATGCTAGTTATTATCATTAAATGATCTATTTGCTTCTGTACTTTTGGAGGTGTGAGTTCTTGTAGATAAAACATAATATTCGACGAATCCACATGAATATGGGATATCAATGCATTAACATCCGCTGTCCTAGTAGAAGAGGACAAGAGGATCTTTTACAAGGATTCTTGAAAGCATACCTTGATAAATTGGAGCACACTAAAGCAAGTCCCATAGTGAGATCTTGGCCGGAGTAACACGAAGTTGCTCGACCAAATCATAATCACTAGGTGCTTTAGTAGTGGATATAGGTATTGAAGGAACACTTGGTTGAGAAGGTGGTAAAGAAGTAGGTTGATTAACATTTAATTTATTCTTTCTAGTATTATAATTATGGGATATCGCTCTATAAGAGGGAGCCTTAGAAAGATTAGGAGAGTCACTATTAGATGGATTACCATTAATAGAATAAATTCTCTTAGGAGAAGGACTAGCTGGAGTCAAATAAATGAATGGTCTCTTAGGCATTTGTGTAATAACCCATTCTAATTATTAATTAATTATATTATTGCAAATGACATGTTATGAATATTAAATTTTTAAAAGACATAACCAAGTGGCTATTTTCAATCATAGCAACACATGTCTAATTAAAATGAGTCATATATATATATTCAATTTCAATGTCAATTACAATATCCAAGTTGACTTGGCTCATAGGCCACAAAGTCAATACAATATACAAATTTTACATCAAGATTACATCATAGACCAAGATAGTCTTGAAAATATCCAAGGTTTCCTCTTGATGCTCACCTCCGTGTTGGTGGATGAGAACATGGTTGAAGCGCTTTACTGCCTAACCACAAAGCTTACGCTTCCACAAAATTCTTCCAACTTGAAGAATACCCGACCTCGCACAAAGATTTTAGCAAGAGAAAAATATGCAAGGTGGAATCTAGTGCATGCCCATACATCAACATGCATCTCTATCTATGAGCTAGAAAAATGCAAGATCTATGCTAGGAATGGAAAAGAGTGTTATCAAAAATTCCATACATACATAATGGGCTAATTGCTTGGCCAAGCATAAAAATTAAGTTAGAACAAAAAATGATAGGTTTTGGATAAAACAAAAACCCATACTCTCTAAACTCCATTTCAGCACCCGTCCCGGATGGTAACTTTCATCAACACAGTTATTCCATAACAACTATCTACCCTCTCGCTCCATGTACCCTGAGGTGCTCTAGTCTACTTAGGTGTTGCTCTTCCACTCAATTAAGAGAATATTATTTACACACATATCTATGGAAAAATAATTCAGTCCACTTATTTCCTCATTAAATAAATAATCAAAAAAATGATTCAAATGGAACTGATCAATACATTATCCAATCATTTCATACACAAGACACATGATTACATTCAATGTAAATCATTATTCATTTAAGAATGGATTTGTTAAGTAACAAAAGAAGGTATGCCACAAGTATGTGTATATACATAGATGAAGGTCTATGTGCATACACATATATGTGCCAACTTAAGTTATTAATTTATGCATACATTCTGAAATAAAACCATTATATCATATTGCTTCAATTCCAATTAATGTTACAAAATTTTCATATCGTTTGTTAGAAATACAAGAAGTAAAAGAACTGAGATTAGGTCTATTTAAATAGTTTCCACATACTGATATGCTATTTGTAACAAAACAAAGTTGTTTGTAGCTAAACAAAGTTGTTTGTAGCTAAACAATGTTGTTTGTAGCAAAACATATACTGTTTATGACAAAATGATGTTGTTTGCAGCTAAACAAATACTGTTTATAACAAACAATGCTATTTGCAGCTAAGAAAAAATATTTTATAACAAAATGATACTATTTTTAGCTAAACAAATATTGTTTATAGCAAAATGATGTTGTTTGCAGCTAAACAAATACTGTTTATAACAAAACAATGTTGTTTGCAGCTAAATAAATACTGTTTATAACAAAGCGATGCTATTTGATGGAGTTTTAAATTTTCTATTGCCATTTAAGTTTCGTTAGTAGATTTTAGGCTATCTAGTACTTCATACAGAAGAACAAAATCTCCATCACTCTGGTATTCAACATATAAATGATACTAATTCCTCTGTGCAATAATGCATAGATCGACATGCTTGTCGATTTAAGACCAAAGTAATCATAAGAGTCTTGAAACAATTTCATTATTTCCAGGGTTTTAGAAAAACCCATGTTTTCTATTGTGGTCTATAAGAAAAGAATAAATGATCAAATCACTTGTCGTTCGAAAAATGACCAACAGTAAATCGACTATTCATTTTACCATAAACAATAACAAAGGTCGATTCTTAATGAATACCATTTAATGGTATATATAGCCTGACATGCAATGTTTAACCTATGATTTAAAACATGTGGCTAGTTGATCTTGTAGATCAATTAAAAAAATACAAGGGCTGGAATGATAAGTCCATTCCTCCTTCGTTCAAGGTGAACGATGCAAACTTAATAAACAAGAGTGATTGTTTTGTATTGCTTTGAGATTTCAATCAAATTTGTACACCCAAAGGGTGCAACCTCAATCATTTGGCCTATCCCATTGAGATAGAAAATGCTATAAAAAAATTAACAATCGAAATTATGGAGGTAATACAGTCGTTTCCCTAAAGGGAACAATCAACATATTTTACTTAACATCGCTTTCAAACAATACAGTTTTTGCTATTTGAATTTAATCTGGATAGCCATAGAATGGCTAGATAAACTCACATGCATGACAATATAGAAAGAGGCAAAAATATATGGCAATCTTGGCTCAACCAAGCTTAGCCAATATGCTAATAGGATAAAAAAAGAATGCATAACTAGAATCATACATCTTCAATCGATAAAGCCTTGGTTTCATAGACAAAGGATGATTGATTTACATGAAATCAACTCGGTTCTAAGCTGATTATATTTTTAGACATTTAATATTTAATTATTGATTCTAAAAGAATCAACAAACTAAAGAATATTGCAAGCCTTTTGAATAGATATACTAAGAAATCATGGATATTTCCAAAACAAAATATCAATTTACCTCAAAGTCGAGCTTTTTCCCAAGCTTTTTCTTCTAATTTTCCTCACAGTCGAGTCACTTTCCTTCTTTTTCTTTGATACCCATTGCCACCATTGTTCGATGTTTCTCTAGTGATATCTTTCCAAAATGGAAAGATTTCTCCCTCTTACCTGTTCGCATGAATATGGGCCGTTTCTTTCATAATGGGCATTAATTTTGCTGCCCTGGACTATATTGAGTTTTAAATACTTGGCCATAATTTGAATATAGGCCACGACCTTATGAGATCTCCTCATGATTTCATTTGAATTCTATCAATATGATAGTAATAATTTTTTATTCCAAATTTATTTTCTTTAAGGAATATAAATATACATATATATTATATATATTTATATTTATGTTTATTTGCACACATATGTATGTTCTTTGATATATATATGTGTGTGTGTGTGTACGTACATATGTATGTGCATATATATATATACATATTTGTATATATATATGTTTACATGTACATATATCAACATTTAAATATGAATGGAATTTATTTTTATTTCGAGCAATAATGTTTAAAGGAAGTGGCTTTTCTTATCCTTTAAATAAGCCTTTTTGAAATACATACATTCATTTATATTTCAATTCATACTATCATTTTCTTTTAAATTCTCAAATCACAAGATCAAGATAGACAATTAAATAAGAATTTCACATGTATTACATTTCACAAGTCTACCTTATCAATCATCAAATCATTTAAAGTCAGATTAATATAGTCTCCTATATGAATTTTCAAATGCAGTCATCATGCTATTTTATGGTGTGTGCACCCAGATTCCATCAAGCTTACTATTCGATCTGACTAAACAATCCTAGTTCAACCATGTTCTCATCCTTCAACCTATTTCCCTACATTTTCACACACTTGCACTTGCATAGTTCATCAAAATTTTCATTCAGCATATTGAATTTCCTCAATATTTATATTTATCACATTATAATTTAAATGCAATAAAAATTGGGTTATGGCATCCTTCCCCTCTTGGAAGAGACATCGTCCTGATGTCTAGCTAGTCATAATTAAAGCATATATGTCTATTTCAATATCATATCATACTATTCCAAGCCAAAATATTATAATATTTCAATCCAAAATTTTCAAAAAAAAATATCAAAGTCACTTTCTTAAGAAAGCAAATGTGGGAAGGAGCATTCTATTTCTTCTGCATCCTCCAAAGTAGCACTGTCTTTTGAATACTAGTCCAATTGGACCTTAAACTGAGAAATATATCTACTCCACAACTTAATGTTGCATCTATCTAGGATTCTAATGGGCTCCACTAGCACCACTCCTAGATCTTGTACCTACAAGGATTGCCAATCAAGCACATGGGATACATTAGGGTGATATGGCTTAAGCAAGGAAACATGAAACATATTATGAAGTTGAGCCAGAGTAGGTGGTAGAGAAAGTCTATAAGCAACTGGGTTGATCACTTCCAAGACTTCAAATAGACCCACATATCTTGGGGCCAACTTGAAGACTTTTCAAAGAAAATGGAACTTTTATAAGGCTAAACTCTTAATAAAACTTTTACCCATGCCGTAAACTATCTAAGAGTTATATTCTTGTTGGCATAACTTTTCTGTCGGTCTTCCAATCTACTCTTAATAACTCCCATTTTTTCTTCCATCTCTTTGAGATTTTTAGGTCCTAATATGATCTTGTCTTCCAATCTATCCCAACTGATAGGTGTTTGAAACTTCTGCCGATAAAGAGCTTCGAATGGTGCCATACCTAAGGATGTGTGATAAGAGTTATTGCAAGAAAAATCTACCAATAGTAAGTATTCTTCCCACCTATATTGTTGGTCCATGCAACACATTTAGAGGAGGTCTTCAACTACTTGAGTCACCCTCTCTATCTGCCTATTAGTTTGAGGATGATAAGTTGAGCTAAAATTTAACTTGGTTCCCAATGTGACATTCAGGGTTGTCCAAAATCTTGAGGTCATATGGGCACCTCTATCAGAAATGATAGTCTCTAGCACTCCATGCATGAGGAAGGTCTCCTAGAAAAATTTCTTGGACAGGGTCAATGATTCGTCCTCAAGGTTTCCTAGAATGAAGTGCGCCACCTTGGTCAACTTATCGATCACAACCAAGATAACATCATGTCAATTCTTACTCAAAGGTAACCCCTGTACAAAGTCCATACTGATCACCTACCATTTATACTCAAGTATATCCTAAGGATACAATAACCTTGCTAGATGTGCATGCTCAACCTTTACTCACTAGCAGTCTAAACATTTGGTTATGTACTCTACTACATCCTTCTTGAGTTTAGGCCAAAAGTACAAAGTTTTCAATTCTGTGATCATCTTGGATACTCCAAGGTATTTGGAATAAGGTGCATTATGAACCTCTTCTAGAACCAACTTCCTTAGTTCTCGAGAGTCTAGAATATACATTCTTCTCTAGTATCTCAAAATTCCATTTGGTTCAATCTCATACCCATTGAACTAACGATCTGATGGATTCTCTACTAGGGTGCTTTTCACTCTTTTGTAGTGATCATCCCTTGGCAAGTGTTGTATCATCTGTTATCTCAAATTAGACCTTTTCATGATCATGGCTATCATATGTCTTCATCTACTAAGAGAATTAGTCACTCTATTCTCTTTTCCTTTTATATACTCTATTATGAAGTCATACTCACTAAGGAATTCCAACCACCTTCTTTGTCGTGCATTAAGGTTTGGTTGACTAAAAATGTATCTCAATCCCAAGTGGTCTGTCTTGAGCTCAAATGGCTTCCCTAAGAGATAATGCCTCCACATCTACAAGAAATGAACTATTGTGGCCAACTCTAAATCATGTGGTGCATAATTCACCTCATGCTGTTTAAGATTCCTTGATTCATAAACTACCACTCGTCCGTCTTGCATTAGTACCACCCCCAATCCCTCTCTTGAAGCATATGTGATTATAGTAAATCTTCCATTAGGATTAGGGATGGTCAGAATTGGTGCTGTCATGATCCTCTCCTTCAGGAGTTGGAGACCCTATTCACATTTCTCAGTCCATTCAAACAATGTTCCCTTTCTTTGGATTGATGTAATTAGAGATGCAATTTGGGAGAACCCTTGCACAAAATTTCTATAATATCTTGCAAGGCCCATGAAGCTATAAAATTATGACACATTCTGAGGCACCAGCTATTCCACGATCTCTTTGATCTATTTGGGGTCTACAAAGACTCCCTCAGCTGAAATAATATGGCCTAGATAGTGCATCTTGTCTTGATAAAATGAGCATTCAGATAGCTTCCCAAAGAGTGTCTTTTCTCTCAACCATTGTAAAACTATCCTCAAGTTCCTTTCATTCTCTTCAACAAACTTTGAGTAATCTATGATGTCATCAATGAAGATCAAAACAAAGTCATCCAAATAGTCTCTGAACACAAGTTATTCATGAGGTTCATAAAAGTTGTAGGTGCATTAGTCAAACCAAAAGGTACCACCGTGAACTCGTAATTTCCATACTGAGTTCAAAAGGAAGTCTTCAGAATATCTTCTTCCTTTATTCTCAATTGATGGTATCTTGATCAAAGATCGATTTTGGAGAACATTGTGGCTCCCTTCATCTGGTCAAACAACTCATCGGTCTTTAGGAGTGGATATTGATTCTTGATGGTCGCCTTGTTCAACATTCGATAGTCTATACATAGATGCAAGGTCCCATACTTCTTTTTCACAAAGATAACTAGTGTTCCCCAAGGAGACACGCTGGGTCTTATGAGCCTTTTGTTCAATAATTCCATTAACTGTGCCTTCATCTCATAGTTCGATGGTAGTCATCCAATAAGGTGCTTTGGATTGAGGCTCAACTCCTGGTACAAGGTCAATAGAGAAGTAAAATTCCCATTTCGGAGGTAACTCCATGAGTTCATTAGGGAATACACCTCAAAACTCCTTGTGAATAGGATAATCATCTAGATATGGTTCCTTACTATCAAGGTTACTGATATGCACAACATAAATAACACATCCCTTCTAATGAGCCTTTTTGAGCTGCATAGTAGAGATCTGTCTAAGCTCTAAGGGTCTTTGCATCTCAAAAATCTTGATTGGGTTCCCATAATCATCCAGATAATTAACTACCTTATCCTCACAGTTCACTATATCCTTATACTCAATTAACCAATTTATTCCTACAATTACATCATATGAGCTTAAAGGTGTCGCATATAGGTTGACCTGAGTTTGGAAGGTTGCTAACTCATTCCAAAAGAGACATGTATCTACCCTCCACTTTGTTTGGTTTCCATATTGGACTGTCCATGAGTTTTCCATGTATCCAGGCCTAATAGGTATCTTGGATATTACTCTAGGATCTATGAAACATTCAATAGCTCTAGTATCAATTAAAATAGAGATAGTTTGGCCATAGAGTTTACCCATCAGCTAAATTGGTGAAGCCTGATACTCTGCCTGCTTGTTGTCTACTACGTGGATCTGATGATGTTGAGACTACTAATAGTTTCCTTCCTTTCGTGACTTTGACCATTGTGCACAATTTGAGGCATAATGATCACCTCCACAAGTACAATACCCATTGTGAGGACCTTTGCGACCTCCTAGCTTGTCCTCTCTAAAACCCTTCTGCTTTTGGTCATCTTTGCTTTTCTTATTATATTCCTTCTCGCTCTATCCACAATTACCAACCTTCACCTTTCTCCCATGACTCACTTCCCTCTTAAGATTATGGATTTGATGGTTCTTGTATCCTTTATGAGACTTCTTTCTCCCAAACCGCAACTTAGGATTTTCATTATTATGGTAATTAGATAATTGCTGCAATTTTTGCTCTTATTTAATGGCCTTTATGAAAAATTCGTTCATGGTGAGAGGATCACGCATGTCCACTTTTGATCCAATGTGGGGTCTAGGTCCCAATATGAACTTCCAAATATGGAAAAATTTGTATCCCTAATATTGGGGCACATACTTGAGTAAATTGGTGAACTTTTCCCAAGATTGGGTCACAATCATGCTCCCTAGAGTTAGGTTTTGGACTTTTGTCACCTTCTTGTTGAAAAATAGCTACAGTAACCATCTCTTCCTAAAATATTGGAGGAAGAGCTCCCAAGTAATCTTAGTAGGCTGAAGATTCCTTTTTGACTTTTCAATGTTCCACCAAGCAGTTGCTTCTCCTTAATGCTGATATGTAGCCCATGCCACTTTAGTTTGGTTGGACAGGTTATAGAACCCAAAGTATTTCTCTATCTCAATGATCCATTCCTTACCATCAAACTTAGGTGGTGCTATTCTTTTGAGATCTTTTCCAAGTTCTTCCTTAATTCGACCTTGAGGGCCTTCTCCTGGACCACTGTTCGCTTGATTGAATTTTGTATTCCTATGAACCCAGTCCTCATGTGCCACTCGAACCTCATGTTCTACATGTCCATACAAGCCTCCTACCTATTCAGAAGCTCTAGAATCTTTTCCAGCCTCTTGTTTGGTCCATTGTTTGACCCACTACCACCCATCTCTTGCCTAGTGGTAACCATGCTAATTCACACTCGACTTGCATAACATTTCACATCTATCATAACTTAACAATGGGTTCTATGAATAAACGCTCTTATTCTACAAAACATTACATACACATGTATATATCACTCATTCATTAAGGACATACACATTCATGCATTGTAAACATATTTTGGAGTTATTCATTTTGAACACACCAAAAATAACACCTTACCTTATTTATATTAGATGTGGGTCAATAGATCCTTATTTACATAAGCTTCTAGTTACATTATTCAATTTTCTCGATCTTAGAGAGAGGACACTCCTCTAGGTCCTTGTCAGAATTTACATCAAATTTTTCAGAATAGAATGGTTTAGCATGCGGACTCTCCTTTTCCTCTTTAGTTAACAAGGGTGCATTTGGTCCACACCCTAGGGGCCAATCTATAATTGTGATGAGCTTCTTAATCTTAGGAGTTTTCTTCTCCTCAATCTTCTTGCTTCTCTCCAACTTAAGTTATGTGAGGGCTTGAGCTAGAGTCTCATCATCGAGAATCTCAATCTTGGCATTTTCTTCCATTACAAATTTCTTGTTTGAGGTCCTAATGGTCTTCCCTTTCCTTCATCCTGACTTAGACCTTCCCATACCTGCATTCAATCCAGGTTCAGTCAATTCTCAAGACAACTAAATTTGGTCAAGGGTCAACTATCCCCTAGTCATGGCTATGGTAGACTCAAAAGGCCTAGTGTTGAACCCTAAGCCCCACTACCAAATGTAATAACCCATTCTAATTATTACTTAATTATATTATTGCAAATGAGGTTATGAATATTAAATTTTAAAAAGACATAACTAGGCAGCTATTTTCAATCATAGCAACACATGTCTAATTAAAATGAGTCATATCTATATATATATTCAATTTTAATGTCATTTATAATATCCATGTTGACTTGGATCATACGCCACAAAGTCAATACAATATACAAATTTTACATAAAGGTTACATCATAGAATAAGTTAGTCTTGAAAATATCCAAGGTTTCCTCTTGATGCTCACCTCCAATGGTGAACAAGAACATGGTTGAAGTGATTTACTGGCCAACCATGAAGCTTACGCTTCCCCATAATGCTTCCAACTTGAAGAATACCCGACCCTGCATGAAATGTTTAGCAAGAGAATAGTTAGCAAGGTGGAATTTGGTGAATGCCCATACATCAACATGCATATCTATCTATGAGTTAGAAAAATGCAATATCTATGCTAGGAATGGCAGAGAGTGTTATCACAAAGTCCATACATACATAATGGGCTAATTGCTTGGCCAAGCATAAACCCTAAACCCTAAACCCTGAGGTGCTCTAGTCTACTTAGGTGTTGTTGTTCTACTCAATTAAGAGAATATTCTTTACACACATATCTATGGAAAAGTAATTTAGTCTACTTATTTCCTCATTAAACAAATAATAAAAAAAATGACTCAAATGGAATTGATCAATACATTATCCAATCATTTCATACACATTAGACATGATTACATTCAACATAAATCATTATTCATTTAAGAATGAATTATTAAGTAATAAAAGAAGGTATGTCACAAGTATGTGTATGTACATAGATGAAGGTTTGTGTGCATACACATATATGTACCCATTTAAGTTATTAATTTGTGCATACATTCTAAAATAAAACCATTATATTCAATTGCTTCAGCTCCAATTAATGTTACAAAATTGTCATATTGTTTGTCAGAAATACAAGAAGTAAAAGAACTAAGATCATGTCTATTTAAATAGTTTCCACATACTGATATGCTATTTGTAACAAAACAAAGTTGTTTGTAGGAAAACATAAATTTTTTATGACAAAATGATGCTATTTGTAGCTAAACAAATATTGTTTATAGCAAATAATGCTATTTGTAACTAAGAAAATATTGTTTATAACAAAACGATGTTGTTTGCAGCTAAAAAAATATTGTTTATAACAAAAAAATGTTGTTTGTAGCTAAATAAATATTATTTATAACAAAATGATGTTTGCAACTAAACAAATATTGTTTATAAAAAAATGATGCTGTTTGATGGAGTTTACAAGTTTCCAGTGCCATTTAAGTTTCGTTAACAAATTTCAGGATATCTAGTACTTCATACAGAAGAACAAAATCTCCATCACTCTGGTATTCAACATATAAATGATACTAATTTCCTCTATGCAATAATGTATAGATTGACATGCTTGTCGATTTAAGACCAAAGTAATCATAAGAGTCTTGAAACAATTTCATTATTTCTAGGGTTTTAGAGAAACCCATGTTTCTATTGTGGTTTGCAAGAAAAGAATAAATGATCAAATCACTTGTCATTCCAAGAATGACCAACAATAAATCGACTGGTCAGTTTACAATAAACAATAACAAAGACTGATTCTTGATGAATTCCCTTTAATGGTTTATATATCTCGACATGTAATATTTAACCTATGATTTAAAACATGTTGCTAGTCAATCTTGTAGATCAATTCAACAAATGCAAGGGTTGGAATGATAAGTCTGTTCCTCCTTCGTTCAAGGTGAATGATGTAAACTTATTAAACAAGCGTGATGGTTTCATATTGCTCTAATATTCTAATAAAATCTATACACCCAAAGGGTGCGGCCTCAATCATTCGGCCTAGCTGATTGAGATAGAAAATATTATTAAAAAAAGTAACACTCAAAATCATGGAGGTAATACAATCATTTCCCTAAAGGGAATGATCAACATATTTTACTTTACATCACTTTCAACAATACACTTTCTGCTATTCATATTTAATACGGATATCCATAGAGTGGCTAGATAAACTCACATGCATGACAATATAGAAAGAGGAAAAAATATATGATAATATTGGCTTGACCAAGCTCAGCCAACATGCCAATAGGATAAAAAAAGAATGCATAACTAGAAGCATACATGGTCAGTCGATAAGGCCCTAGTTTCATAAAGAAAGGATGATTTATTTACATGAAATCAACTCGGCTTTAAGCCAATTACATTTGCAGACATTTAATATTTAATTATTAATTCTAATAGAATTGACAAACTAAAGAATATTGCAAGCCTTTTGAATAGAGATACTGAGAAATCAAGCATATTTCCAAAATATAATATCGATTTACCTCAAAGTTGAGCTTTTTCTGAAGCTTTTTCTTCTTATTTTCTTCACAGCTAAGTCACTTGCCTTCTTTTTCCTGGATACCCGTTGCCACCACTATTCAATGTTTTTCCAGTGATATCTTTCCAAAATGGAAAGATTTCTCTCTCGCTTACTTGTTTGCATGAATATGGGTTGTTTATTTCATAATGAGCATTAATTTTTCCACCCCACTATATCAAATTTTAATTACTTGGCCATAATTTAAATACATGCCACAACCTTATGAGATCTTCTAATGTTTTCATTTGAATTCTATCAATATGATAGTAAATAATTTTTAATTGCAAATTCATTTTCTTTAAGGAATGTGTGCACGTGTGTGTGTAACTGACAGATTAGTATGGGCTGATTATGCTTGATCCATGAAGAATCAAAGCATAACAAAGCCACTAATGACAAATCTCAACAGGATCATTCAAATGAAAATTAAACTAAGCATCCATTAAAACCCATTACATTAAACTATGAAAGTTTTAAAATGCCTACTCTAATCAATCTGAAACTTATCCGTTGGGTGAGTAGTGTCGCGTTGATGTAACAACGACCCTTTCCAAATCCCGTGGATGAATGAGCTTGTTCCAATAAGATGTGTGATGAAACATGATTTAAATGCTAAACTAACAGGATGCAAGCTATTTTAACATGATTTATGCTAAGATGATCAAGATGTGTGATTGCAAAGCTAATCTAAATGGATTTTTAGCTAAAAAGATTGAAACCTTAATTACCAAATAAGCTACATGAATGCATCTATGTTAACATGGAAGCCATTAATGAAAGCTAAGCTAATATGCAAGTAAATTAAGCTAAAATGATGTAAAATATGCTAAATATGAGTGTGAGTGTGAGTGTGAGTGATTTTAACAACATAACTTTGATGTTAAAAGATGGATCCATTTGTCTCCAAATAGTGACCTATTTATAGAAAATCAAATGAGAAATGAATGGTTGAGATCAAAAAGCTAATCAACGGTCAAGGATGGAAGAAGTTGGAGCCATGGATCATGGATTCTCATCATCGAATGAGAATGAAAGATGAGATTTTAATCAAGGGTTCTCCTTTTTCCAAACTAACACACTTTCAACTTGCCCAAGAGGTCACAATTTTGGCTTGCACAAGAAGTCACAAGTTAACTTGCACATGAAGCTTTGTAAGAATATTTCCTTTTTCAAATGAGTGAGGAGAGAGAATATTCTTTGGAATATTCTCATGGGTGAGGAAAAAAGGATAATTTAGTTAATTAAAACTAAATTAAATTGTACAAAAGGAGGAGGAATATTCCTTTTGGAGGAATGTGGAAAGGAGGAATATTCCCTTGGAATATTCTCTTGCAAGTGGGGGGAATTAGATTAAGATAATTGATAATTAAACAATGCTAATTATGCAATTAGGGGATTAGAAGAATTTAGATGATATTCATTAAATAAAATGATTTAATGTATGGGGGAAAGGTGGAATGATATTTAATTAAATAACTTAGGGTTATTTAATTAAATAAGAAGATTTAGGGACTAAATTAAATAATTTGATTTTATTCAATTTAATGAGACAAAATGTTAGCGTGAAAAAGGTTGAATTAATCTGATTAAATTAAGTAGGTTAATAGATGAAAATGATATAATTAATCAAATAGCTAGGATAATTTAATTAATTAAGCGAAAAGAGGATGGGTTTCGAGACAAAATGATGTTAGCATACTTGATTCGAGTGTATGATATCATTTAGGACATTTTTTATTGTCTACATTTTGCTCCTCTTTGAAGCGAGGTGCCTGCTACTTTGGTTCAAAGACTGACACCCTTTGGATAAAAACTGTTGCTTAAATAAAAAATATATATTTTTTAATTTTTTGGATGCCCCATTGTTGCCCTAGCGGAAGGAGTAAGCTGGTTCCTTGCCCCCTCGAGAAATTGGGTAGAAATTTTGAATTTTGGGTTGATTTCTTGACAAAGGTTAAAATGTTGCCCCAGGGGTTCAAAAAGGCTCTGGGATGCAAAAAAATGCCAAAAATATGAAAAACGATGCAAAATAAGTTCCATTTTGGAAAAATTGGTGAAATTAATGAAAAACCCTAGCTTAATGGTTAAATTAGGGAAAAAATCCCTAATTTGCAAGCATAAATAGGTGAGGAAGGGTCACTTTCAATTCATTTATGCATTCACACCTTTAGGATTTCTTGCATTTTGAGCTTTGACCCATTGACAAAATGACGCAATGAGTGCTCCCATGACATATTTTTGACCGAGTTTGAGAGTCCCAGAGGCTTCCAGGTGTAGGACCATCGATATGTGATTCAAAACTTGATTTGAATTTTGAATTTTAGGTGCATTTAATGCATTTTGAAATTTGAACTTTGGTGGCATCACTATATAACGACGCTATTTTTAGAATCGGTGACAATATTTTTATTTATAGCGATGCATATGTAAATTACGATGTAGTTCACAATTTAAAATTAGGGTTTCAAATTTTAAATAGCGATGCATATGTAAATGGTGACACAACTTGTGATTCAAAATTTAGGGTTAGCATTTTCCAAAGTCAAATAGTGATGCATATGTGTTTAGCGATGCATATCGTGATTTACAATTTAAATGCTTTGGGTGTTGCTATTTGGAATTTGAGTTATAGCAATGCTATCATAAATAGCAATGCTATTATCATTTTGGGGAATAGAAACTCGAAACTTAATCAATTGTTTTGAATTTTGATGTCATGTGCTTCGTGGGTGCAAGAGGTTATCTTTCCTTTGATGTCCTATGAGCATCGACCAACTATTTTGTCTAGACTTGGAGATTTGTCTAAGTTATGATAGGAGCACTTGGGAGAGATTGGCTTGTCGTACATTGCTTACATGCCTGTCATCCAGACACATTTGGTGATGATGACAATGCTATGTGAGCGATGACATAGTGAGACCTCATCATTCCACTTACCTATTGGCGAGGTGATAGTGACATTGAAGGTTGTACATCAGATATTGCATTTGTCGATACATGGTGAGTGTGTGATATATGATGTTGACATCGATTATGATGCCTTCCATGAGGTGCTTGACTAGGAGGACGTTGTTTTGGTCACCTTCTAGATTGATCTCGAGATGTACAGAGGTTGGGTGTTGAATTTTAGATTGATCATTGTGGTGATTATCTCAGGTTTGGTTGCTCTAGATTGACGGAGCAGAGGATTCAGTCCCTGATGGGGGCTGGCTTGGAACAAGATGCTCTTTAAGAGGACTCAATATGCATGGGGGCCAATGATGCTGCCCTCCCTTTACCATGATATGCATGATTTCGTTTATTGTGATGGCAGAGCTCTTGACACAGGGGTCACTCTTCTCCATATTTGGGCTTGGGAGCACATCATTATGCTTTGACCTATTGTTTAGATGGCAGATGTAGAGCCAGATGGTCTTGTTGTTTAGAGATATAGGGTTGCCATCACTTTGTAGCACATAGGGTAGCTTGGAATTCCATACTAGCACAAAGGGATTGATGATATGAAAGTGTTGTGATGGTGGCCATGGCTCTAGATACCTACATGGTATGACGATGTGCAGTAGTTGTTCTTTGCTCAACAGATGCAATACATGTAGGGTCGAAAGCACACTATCATTGAGAGGTACCTACCTGATAGTGTTGCTAGATAGTTTGGCGAGAGGCAGGACAAGCCCGATGATGCATATACTTCTATTTTTGCCAGGTCAACCTAGGAGATAGCATGAGAACACATGATCCCAACCCATGAGGTTGTTGAGGGCTTTCGATAGCTAGTTGCTAGGTCATGGGCCTATGACCAAGGATAGGTGGATCCACAGATGAAGCCTACATATGATGCATGGTTTGTTACCCCTTGTCGATTGATAGATCTAGCAAGTGCACCTCCATGAGGGAAACCAAGAGGGAGGGGTATAGGCAGAGGTAAAGGGTAGCCAGATGATGGGCAGGGCAAAGGACGAGGTTGAGGACAGGATGGATAGGTCTCGGGGGCACCACCAGTGCATCAAAAACCTTAGTAGTAGCCACTGATACAACAACAACCTCCACAATAGCCATTTCTAGGGCTAGATCCTCGTGATGCACATATACAATAGTTACAACAAAGTTGCAGGTGGTTATGGATGAGAGGGATCAAGATAGACAATAGATTTTGGCTATCACTGCTTAGAGAGACCAGCCCAGATAGTAGGTTTAGGCCTTGATAGCCAAGAGGGACTAGAAGCGTCAGCTTAGGAAGACTACAAATATGTAGTTAACATAGGAGGTCGAGCAATGCCAACAGTTAGAGTCCATGATAGCTACAGCTCAGGGGTAGACAGTGTCTGCCTGATTGTACCGAGAGGCTGTGACTGAGGTGGCCTATTATTGCATGTACTACTACCAAGATGTCCTTGCCACAATTAGGTAGCCAGATTAATTGTAGAGGAGTGGGGCTCATTCGTGGACCAAGGATCAGCCAGAGAGGTATCCTAGTGAGGGGAGTAGCCATCAAGGCTAGCTCACTTGTACAAACACTTTTTGATTATTGCCTGATTCTTTATAAAAAGATACATTCATGGGATCCTTTTTGATAGCCTCATGGATCTTGTAGTTTTGATCGATATATATATACTGGTTCAAATATTGTATCATGACATTCACCATTTATTGATATATATATGATACAGATTTGATATGATGTGATGCATTCATTTTATTTCATGCTTATGAATGTATGGATGTAATTCTTTTATTTATGCTTATGCAATATGTGATGATGATCTATGATGTGATGATATGGGATGGATGCAATGCTAGATTCCTTTTTAGTATCTCTTTATGATATGATATGAAGATGTTATGCTTACACAAATGATATGTATACATTTCTTTTTGTGTATTTTCTTATGTAGTTTTATGAAATGATGATGTATGCATATGGATGTATGTATGGATAATGTAGATATTTAGGCTTATGATATGATAATGCAAATGTATATTTATGATATGTATGCAATGATTTATGATTCTTAGAATTAAAAAAATATATTATCCTTCACAAATTAAATGATAATGATGATGCAGGATGTATGCATGCTGATGATTTGTGGATGCAAGATGGATGCATTGATGATGTTTTTGTTGATTGTCATGATACCGAGTTAGCATGGAGAGAATATAGAAGAAAATAAGATGATTGACCATTGATTTTGATGATTAATTGAAAAAATATCCAACAAGTCTATGATCCACCAAGACTTTATTAGAGACAGTGATGAGAAATGCATGATGATGATTTGCTCATGTCTTGGGATTGGGATTTTTCATCGTTCCTCATTGTTTGATATAACACATAGACACGATGCATCAAGGTATTGATAACCAGGATGATGTTGTATCTAGTGTAATGGAATTTGACTCTGCAAACATATAGGATAGTTCTTGTTCACACCTTGACATACGAAAACCTCGTAGGAATGTAAGTTAGAAGCTTAGAATACATTGGACCAAAGCATACACAATAGTCAACAATTTACTCCAAACAACTTCCCTACACACAACCAAGCAAGTATGTGCCAAGATTATTTTACAAGAATACCGAAAAGCACAAAAAATGAAAGGTAATGATTGATTTCCCATTCCTTTCTCTCTAAATCATTTTGATAGCATCATTGAGAGGTCCTCAGAATGGGTCATTAAGATAAATCATAAGAAAAGATCAAAGACAAACAATTAGTGTTATCCATATCTCTTGCCAGTTTTAATTTTAGCTAAGGTAATTTTTGATACTGATACCCATCGTAGGAAGGATACATCCTAGGACATGTTGATCAGATGGTTTGATTAGGATGAGATGTTTGATAAGCTGTTGATACAAACTTCACTAACTCGTTTACCTATGATCTAGACTTTATATTTTGACACTTAGGTTCTCACATTACGACTTCCGATGCTTTCTACTTGTTTTTCCAAAGGTTGTTCAAATGACACTTGATTTATTATGGATGGAGGTTTATTGTCAGTGAAAGCGAGATGAGATGGATGGTTTGCAATTTTTTTGGAATATATCAATGTTTTTTGGTATTTTGAAAATATTTTGAGGCTGTTTTTGGTATTTTTGACAGTTTATGTGAATTTTTTGGTTTTTGATTTATTTGAGGTTGTTTAGGGTTTTCTGAGATATTTGATGTTGTTTAGGTATTTTGAATGTTTTCTAATGTTTTTGTGCTTTTTTGAGATTTTGAATGTTTTGGGATTTTCTAATTTTTTGATGTTTAGGGTTTTTTCAATATTTGAATATTTTTGTGTTTTCTATTATCTGGATGTTTAGGGGTTTTCCCAATTTCGACCAAGAACCTAACCTAAAAGACCTATCCTAGGGGCCTTAGGGGGTACTCAAAGATAAGCCTTTCCTATGTTATACACATAGAAACCATGTAGTTCAACTGACTCGACTTATTAACAATGAGATATTAACAGTTGATGAAATGCCAATTTATTATGACAGACTCCTAAAGGACTGACCTAGGGTGTCTCGGGGGCACATTAATGATGGCCTTTCCTACGTTCACGCTCAGAGACTTGTAGTTTGACATGGCACTATTTTTGGATTTTTGATATTTGACCTTTTTAGGTATTTTGAGGTGTTTTGGATGTTTTGGATTTTGCCTTTACAATTTTATGAATGTTTTTATACTTTAGCTATACAGGATTTTGTAAATATTTTTAGATTTTCTGATGAATGTTTTTGGGATTTTCGATGACCTTTTGCAAGTGTTTTTGGATTTTTTGCACAATCTTCATGAGTGTACACTAGTGCAGAAACAATAATATGTGACTAGAAAAACTACTAAAAACTGCTTATAAATGACTAAACATGGTCGCATGACCAGTAGTAGTTTATTGCCATCATTTATAACATGACTAAATTGATGAATAAACTATTTTCAGCCGTTTAGTTGATTGATTTGGTTGTGAATTTAGTCACCCGATTGATCGATTTGGTCATTGGTTTAGTCATCTGAGTGATCGACTTGCTCATTAATTTAGTCATCTGATTGATCAATTTGGTCGTTGATGTAGTCATTAATTTGATTGATTTGACAGTGTGTAATTTAGTCGTTAATTAGTCATTGAATGTTTTAAACTGGTCACTTATTCAGTCATTGGTATATTTTATCGTTAATTTAGTCATTGATTGATGTTAACTGGTCACTTATTTAGTCATTTTTATTAACTATTTTCCATCCATTGGTAGTGTATTTAGTCTTTAATTTTAATCATCATTTTGATCAATTTGGTAGTTTATTTAATTGTTTTTGCTCACCAATTTCTATCAAATGATAGGTATATTAATACATTGTTTATTAATTGCATAATCATTATATTTAGTCATATTTATTAATACTAATTTTTGTCAGTTGGTAGTATATTTACTCAATTGGTAGTTTATTTAATTATTTTTGTTCACTGATTTCTGCCTATAAGTGTTGGAAATGAGACAATGCTTTAATTGAGGTTTAAACATATAAAAAAAATCAATCATTCATTTTCACTTAATGAAATGACTATTAAGAAGGCAAAATACTAAAATTTTATTGAGAAAACACGTTCTTACAACATATACAAGACAAAAATGTGTCTTTTCTTTGAAAAATGTACTATTACAAAGCATGTTTCTCAGTGCTGTGACTAAGAAAACTAAGTTACAATGCCTTTTTTTGGTTATGCAAGATATTGCAATTTGGATGACAATTCTATGTTGCAACTTATTTGCAACTGCACATATATGTATGTTGCACTCTACGTCTTCTCTACACCTCTTTATCTGCTCTGTATTTACTTCTTTTGCTGCATCCTTGATCTTTGCATCTACTACTTACACAACAACATATCCCCTCTTGTATAATGCACTAGTTTGAATGAGCGGAACCCAAATAAAAAGAGAAAAACATAATCAAGGGGTTTTACATTACATGTGCAGTAAGATAGAAAATTCTTTGTTCTATTCAAAGAATGTACACCTTAATCAGATTTTCTAGTTTTTGTTTGGGTTCAACTTATTTAGGCTCAGTAAATTCTCTGTTTGCAACTTCACTCTCCACACTGTACTGCTACTAACCCTTATTTTTCTCTTTCACTTACAACTAACTCTATGATTTTTTTCAAATATTTTAGTGGCCACTATGCGAAGGTCCCTAGTTTCTCTTTTAGACAAAAAACTCCATCTATTTTGTCTGGATGAGGAAGGGGTATGTTACTTGCGACTTATAAAATACATACATTTGCATCTCTTGTTCCTTTCAAATTGACTCCATGTACAATAGATAGTGAGTGAATCTTCCCAATGCCTACAACAACACCATCATGTAGATCAAATTCCTAGACTGTATCCCCTTCTTGGAGTTTATCAATAAATGTCTGTGAAAGCAAAAAAAATGCACATTATATTTGAGATAAAAAACACACATTATATTATTTTTGACAGTTGTATGTAATGTCTTATGTCTTGGAACAAATTAATTTTTGTACGTGATTTTATAAAACATTCTATTACAACTAAGCTCTAAGCTTCCATATGTAAGTTATATGTTCTCCCTTAATTCCATAATCTATGTATACTAGCTAATTACACTTCACTACTATTCTAACATCCAACTTCTATCAAATAGGTAATGATTACCCTTATTTACATAATAAAACAACCATTACTTGAATAGTACTTACTTGCATGTGGTTTCATAGCACTCACCTCGAGTTTAGCATGATTACCATTATGAATATCATCATGTGCATGCTTGTTGAGTTCATCATCATAACGACTATCAATGTCATTATAGACATTAAGTTGTGCAGTTTTGTAGAGAGTTCTATTGGCAAGGCCTTTTTCTTTTTGTCCTTCTTTCATATAATTGTTGTGCATCATGTGGTTTAATCATCATGCAAAAATTAATATAAGTCATGTAAAGAATGCAAAAGCTGTAAATTTTTGTCCAAAAGAACATTTTAAGCATGAAGAATGACAAAAAATTGTGACAGATTACTGGCAACTATTATATTAATTACCTCAACTTTAGGACAACTAAGATGACTATGTTGTGAATTCTTGTCAACTTCATCACTATCAATATTAACAACTCTATTCACACCATGAAGGAATTTTTTTTTTCTATTGCTTTGAAAAAGATGCTCTACATGTGGTTTAACCATCGTGCAAAAAATATACAAAGCATTCAATAGTCAAGTAAATAATGCAAGCTATAAATTTTTCCAAAAGAACATTTTCTGGATCACTCCAACAATAAAGAAACTAGGTTGGATTCTCCTATGCTCAGATTTCAATAATCTACATATTAAAAGGCATTTGTATATAGAACAACCAAACAAGAAGAAATGAGATCAATAGAGCCTCTTACCTCATCTGAATCCATGGATTTATGCTTATTTCATACAAAAACCATAGGGTTAATGGTTTCAACCAATTGTGTAACTTGTTGACTGAGACCTAATATACAATTCATTACCTTTTGGTACCCTAGTTCATATGAGTTGACATGATCTACAGAGGCTCCTACTGGGCATTGAACAAATGGTTGTGAAATCTTTGTTGACAAACTAGATTTCAACTTCATCCCACTCTTAGATTTACTAGTATCTAGCGTTGCCATATAATTGACAATATCTTCTACACCTGCTTCTTTATTACTATTTTCCACCTAAAATACAATGTCAATTTCAACCTATTGTCAATTCAATAAAAAATAGAAATAAATAACACAATGTAAATTGAACCAAAAAACCATACACTTACTGCAAATTTGTCCATTTTGGTGTGCAACCCGCCTCGGCCAAATGTATATCCAACCCTCACATTATCTCTTGCTCTCTTGCCTCTATTACTCTTTACCAAATATTCTTCAGAATGCATACTTTCTCTCAAATGCCTCCCATTCTTTGGGAGATAGACTGGAGTTGAACCTCTCTTTTCCCAACATGATTTTTTTTCTACAATTGTATCTATAAGTGTTCATCAAACCTCTCATCCTTTGCTTGTAATATTTTCTAGATATTTTTCCACCAGTAGTATCAAAAGCATTTTCCATTTTTTGTATAAAATTTTCAACAGCTCGTGGATCTTGCTCTGTAAAATTTGATTTGCAAATATCCAAATGGGCCCTACATCTTACACCTAACTCGGTGGCCCACTTTGTAGCATTTGTCCCAATGGGCTCACCATCTCTTGATACCTCAAGCAAGAATTTCTTCTTGCCTTCTAATTTTCTTTCTTTTGCATTCCTCTCAGTAGATCTATAGAAATATTGACTCAATCTTTGTCTTTTGACAAAAGCATCCACATCTTCTATTAAATTATCACTACCAGTATTTTTGGCTAATCCACTAGTTCCATCAAAATTTCTAGATGCAACAAGTGTACTTTGAGGCACAACAAATGCAAGTGGTCTCTCTTCATAAATTTCATTAACTAGAACTTCATGCTCCTTGGCCACATTAGGTGTTGCATGAGTAGGTTAATTAGTACTAGTCTTTGTGGATTCCACATCATTAAACACTTCTTTTATTGTTGAAAAAAGCATCTGTAGACCTACTGTTCCTTTTCCTTGATGTTTTTCAATAATCTCTCTTAGACTTAGTCCTAAGAGATCATCACAATGTTGCACATCACCATGTGCTATATCAAGGTGCACATCACCATGTGCTTTATTAGGCTACACATCACCATGTGCTATACTAGGCTGCATATCATCACAAATATCGTTTTCACCAACTACATTTGTTGAATCACAAAAGCATTGGATTCTATGAGATGACAACATTGTATCTTTTTTTTCCTTTTGTTTTTTCTCCACATTTTATTTGCACTCTTTCTGTTGCCTATAAAACAAAAATAATATCATATTATGTCTTATATACATAAAGATCTTGCCTATAAAGTTTGATTAAACACTATTAAACAAATAATATAATACTTAGTGGATTTACAACTTGTATTTTCAAACCAAGACTCAAAAAATATTCATTATTCTTGGCCACTTTTTCAATACACACACGCTCATATTTTGCCTCTGAAATTTGAACATTATGATCCCTATGATCTAATTTGCACCTTACAATCCTTGTCTTCATTTCCTGAAGTCCAAATAAACAATAATGTATAAATCAACAATTTGAATTAGTAAAAGTTTATTGAGTTCATAAGTAGATAACTGTTGACTTTCCAATCTGCTAATAACTGCAAATGGAAACTTAAAATAGAATTTAGTTTATAGATTAAAAAGAATTTGTAGTCAAAAACCAAGAAGATGTTTACAATTACAGGTATTAGAAAAATTTTCCTTAGGGATAATTCACAAGAGAAGAACTCATAAAAACATAACACAAGCAGGATGAAGGAAAAACATAGTCTAGTTCATCATGAGGTGTGTTAGAACCTTAATTTTTTTCCTAGTTCCATCATCACAATTAACCTTGAGCTCCATGACTTGAGCCTTGACCCTTATATTCCTTTTTATTTTTTACTAAACATATTATTTTTTTAGGTCTAACTAACACTAAAAGACCTATACAAAGAAAAAGCCAAAAATTCAGCATATATATACTTAAGAAAAAACATGTCCAACTAAAAAATTCCAAATCCATTAACAGTTTGTTATCATGATCCCTCAATAGTAATCTAAACCCTTGACGGGATGGCGGCGTGTAATAGACAACATGAAGATATTACCGCCATATCATGGAATTGTTATGATGAGGATGCGGTTGGGCGGTATGGGAGAATTTAAATACATCATAAACCACCATACTGTGAGAAGGAAAAATGAAGTGTGTGGTATAGCGAGGAATAACCTGCCATCCCGTGAGAAGGAAAAATGAAGGGTGCAGTATAGTGGGGAATAACCTACCACCCCGCGAGGAAGATCATAAAGGCATGTGATAGGGCATTATGAACTGCTATACTGTGGAAGGATGTGACGAAGCATGCGGTATGGCAGTAAGCCATATGTGATTGTTAATGTAAACCATCGTACCACAGGTTAAATAAGTCAAGCTTGTGGTATAGAGGTAAGAATCCCATTACCCCACAGTGAAATGCAAAGAAGCATGCGGTATAGTGGTTTATACCCCTTTACCCCATGACAGTTATAGAAAGTGGTGGCGATAAAGTGGTATTAAATGCGTGAATCACATAAACTTTCTGATCTTGTAAAATCAATGGTGCATGTTCAAACTCAAACTATGAGAAAAATATTTGGCGTAAGGTTGATATTAATGTTGACTTGACTGAGCTCAGAAGCCATTAAACCAAGAATTCGACATTCTCTTTGTACTCATTTGCAAAAAAATATCATGTGGGGGGCTGGGAGTTCAAGGAGGTTAAGCTCTGCAACCATCATAACTTGGGTAAGTGCACAAAACTCTTGTGAATTAAGTTTTATGAGTACAAGCTTGTTTGGAATTTTGCATTTCAAAAGTATAGGAGAAGAAAGATAGTTAAATTGTGAATTAATTTTTATGAGTACAAGATTGTTTGGAATTTTGCATTTTAGATACACTAGGATAAGTAAGATAGTTAAACACCATGGTGCTCAAGAAGAAAGAACCTAAAAATAAAAAGGACATCATGCCACCCAAGAAGAAAGAACCTGAAACTAAAAACGAAGAATCTAAGGTTAAAAAGAGGTCCTTACACCAGTCTATCATGGATATACTCCTTGAATAAATTGAGAGAGTACTTAAGAATATTTTTCATGATGTGGCTCAAGGTTGTAGAGATACCCTTATCCCTATCTCCAGGTGGGAACTGTTTTGGTACTTTTATGAAAAAAGGGAGAGCAAGATTCTAGTGTCAAATCCATGGGAATTAGATTTGGCCGAGTTAATTGTCCAAATGTTTTTATAGATGTAGAGTTCATCAGAGTATTGGTTCAAAGTTATCATCCTGCTACTAGGTCTGTGAAATTTCTAGATGGTTCACCATTAGTTGTGTTGACTAAAGTGGCCATCATTGAATGTTTTGAAAAGAAGTAAAGAAGAATATGCTAGATTGAGGAAAACCCATAGAAGTGATGAAGTCCCCATTTACATGAAAAGGGGGGTGAACAATAGGGTGATTCCTATATCCCCTTCTACTACTGAACCATTTGAAGTCTCATATTTCCAATTCTATTTCAAAAGAACCTAATTTTCTCTCTATCAAGTACTTGGGATAGATACAAAAGAGCGAATGCCAGTTAGTTTAATGATAATGGCTATGAGGATCTAAAACCCTGAGACAAACATTGAATATGATTTTGCCTCATATCTTGAGAAAGTATTGCATGAAGCATTTTTGCAAGTTAGGGAAAATAGAGCCCCCATAACATTCAGGCAATATTTTTTTCTATGCCACCTGATATTATACTAGAATAAAGATAGATGGAGAAAAAGGATGTGTTTGGGTCAGATTGACAAGCAGGGGAATTTGCGGTCAATGCAACTATGGTGTTATTTATGGGACAACAAATGTAAGAATGCAAATTATGTGATATTCCATGATGAGTTTGTGTACAAAATTATGAGATTTCTTGGCCACAAACCACCAAGAATACACATAATTGTGCTACAATTGTTAAGACCTTTGGATTTAAAATATGAGCAAGGCCATACTCATAACTTTGGTGATTTTTTTTTTTCTACCAGATACCACAATAATCAGGATTTATGGATGCCCATAGGCCCCACATATATTGCTAAAGTTTTTTTTGCAAGTATAAGCAAAATTTGTGGTGTTTTCATTGATGTCAACACAGTTCAGTATGTTGCAGATTGTATATGTATAGTTGAAATGTTGCTAAGATGTTGTGAGTACATGGAGCTATCTTTATGACATTGTACATGTGCTGAAATTATGAGTTTCCAAGTGATTTTGAGAAAATTAATAAAGAATAGAAGTTAGAGTTATGAATGTACTCTGGTATGTGCTTTGTGTTTCTCCTGTGTTGATCCTATGCTTGTACAGATTTGAAGATTTTCTAATGTTGATCTAGTGGTGATATCTCCTGAGTTGAAGCTTTTGGTCTGATGGTATGTGAAAGTTACGTTCACCGATGTGTGAACTGCTCTGGCAGAGTTGGTCTTTTTTGGACTAGGAGAAATGTTTCTGCTCCGCAATCCTCCACTATTATGTTTTAGATCTTGCAGATCTGGCATATGTCTTATAGTGGTGCTCTTTTGGTTCTGGAAAAGATGCAAGTGGTTTGGTGCTCTAGAAGTCATGTTTTCAAGTTGTTGTATGTGTTTGCATAATCCAAATGGACTAATGGAAGAAGTTCAGTGTTCAAAGACTATTGCACTTGCTATGGATGTATCTGAAGGAATCTAATATATGTTCTCATGCATAATGAAGCATGTTGCATCATCCGTGTGTCATCTTCTTGTTGGGAAGTGTGTACATCAATGTTCATTTATGTTTTCATTAGGTTTGGCTAACCTGGTGTTTACACTTCATATGAAGAATAAAATTTAATTAAGGAAGCTGACATTATTTTTGGCCTTGGTTAAATTTTTTATTGGTCCACTCATTCTTTTCCACTGCATGAATGTTGAGTTGCCAACCTAAGTTGAATTTTATAAAATGAATCTTATGTGGCTGACCTTGGAGAAAGTTTCTAAGGTTAAAGATGGTATAAATGCAAGTCAAATTACAAAGAGTTGGATGAAGGATGAAAAGTGAAAAAATAAGCCACAAAACATAAGAGCAGAAGTGTGTGTGAATGAGTTAAGGCAGCAGTACTTCATTGTGTTAGATTCCTGAAGGCAGTGAGCTGAAGGTTTTGTTGTGCATTTTTTCGCACACACGCCCCACTAAAAGAAGGGACACTCTTTGTGTTCGATTTTGGTGTTTTGGCCTTTTCTTTTGAGGTTTTGTCTTGTTTAGGAACATGCTTAAAATGTTTATTTTGAATGCCTAGGTGTTTCCCCCAGGTTATTCATTGAAAATCTTGAGTTCTGGATGAATTTCGGGCTTTTGCTTGGATTCGAGATTTTCCACCCTGGTCGGATTTTCCCAGATCTTGCTTTGACTCCAGCTGGACCCTTATTTTTCGGGGATTTTTAGTATTCGTGGATTTCTGCATGGGCTGGATTTTCCTAGATTCCGCCCCATCGTTGACTTTCTGAAATTCCTTTTCTGACTGTCTTGTCAATTGTGTTGTTGGTTTCGTGCGTGCTTTGAGGGGTGTATCTAACTTGGTTTCTAGGTCTCTTGGATTATTTCATGCTGGGGTTGTTCAGTATTACATCATTTGTCATTGCCTATGCGCTAATGGCAGGTGAATAGGGTTTCCGACTAGGGGAAATCTCATTTCAAGTTGTCTTAAAACATGCCTGAAATGAAAGAGAAAATCTAGGAAAGGTCCATCCTTGACTTGTCCTGAGTGAAATGGTTGAAATTCTGCGTTGGTTCAGTGTTTGGAGGAAATCAGGACTATCTATCCCTTATGAATTTTAGTTGTTGTAACCCTTCGAGGTCGGTGAGATGTCATGTAGATCTTTCTGTTTCATGCCGAAGCCCTTCGTGGGTTTGCATTTGGTCGCTCAGACACCACAATTCCCACACCGAAAGTCTTTCTATCGGCAAGACAAACCCCGTCACCGAGAGCTCATAGCGAGCTCCTTTCATCTTGTCGATCTTTCGTTCTGTCCCTGAGACCTCCCCCTTTCGGTGAGACCCTTCACTGATCATCCTGCTCTTGTCGTGTGACTCTCTGTCGAGAAGACATTCATGCTTCGCTGAGACCTTCCAGCGAGCTCATTACTCTCGGCGAAGCCTTCGCTTTTAGCGAGACTCCTAACATTCACCAGGACTTCATAGCAAAACCTTCCTCTTGGCAAGCCTAGATCTTCTGTTGGGTGACTTCATAACGTCGGCAAGTGGTTATGCCGATGGAACTCTTCATTGGCGAAACATAACATAGTCACTGGGACCTCTAGCCGAACTCAAGTGCTTCACCGAAAGCCATCCTAAGTCTATCCATTCATTACGACTGTATCTTTCTCACACTGAAGGTCTCTCATGTTTTATCGCTAGTCGGCGAGACCAAAAGAAGTCACTGAGACCTTACCTCGACTACCCACTGGTCACATCGAGATGTTCCCCAGCGCCGTTTGATAAGACTCAGTAAGTTCACTGAGACATCATATAGATAAACTTTATTCTGGCTGAGGTTATTACTTAAACTTTGATGGTCGGTGAGACCAGGGTGATTCGCTGTGACTTTATATTGAAGAAAGTCTCTCATCGACATGACTTTCACATTCACTTTCGGTGAGACATGCCCCACTCGGCATGATTTCATCCCGAATGAAATTTTCTTTGTTGAAGTACTTTCCTTCGCACCGTTTGGTTCAGAATTGTGGCTTAGCCGCGGATTTCTGTTGAGTCTAGATTTCTCTGAAATCTGCCGTCTCCCAGGTTTCCTGAAAATCTTCTTTGGCCCGTTCTAAGCAGAAATCTGTCCCTCACGGATTTCCCTGAAACTTGATGAAACATAAAGGAACATGAAATAATTAGATTCACTTATAATTTGTGATGCATTTAATGATTATTTCATGTCATATTTGGATCTCTCATGTGATTTATTGATGAAAAATGATAAGATTTGATAGTTAAGTAGGTGTTTCCTAGTTATTCCGTTAGAATCTGATTGGTCAGGAATTTCCTGAAATTCCTCTTTGGCTCAAATTCCGTGGATGGCCCCAAAACTCAAAATTTGTGGGATCATTTCATATGAGATTTAATGTCACTGTGGTTGCAGGAGATGCATTCTAACAATGTATTGTTGGATTAACATTGGTTTCCTATGGTTTTTATTGTGGTTTTCTTGACGAATGCAGGCTGAATCTAGCAAAGCAGCGGTTGGTTCCTCATTGTCTGATGTAGAAGATTAAGCTGGACATTGAGAGCAGGATACCTGAGAACAAAGTCACTACAGATTAGGAAGAGGGTGTTGAAGAAGATTTACAAGCAGAGAAGACACATTGATAACACCTTGAGCGGTGTCTATAATGACTGCATTGCTTTTCGAGATAATGACAGGAAGAAGGAAGACCACACCCAAGTATTTGAATTTGGAGCAGTTGGGAGAATGGTGGCAAGACGTTTATGCACCAAGTAATGATGATTCTGTGTTCGAGCACTAGCTAGATGATACGACCACCTACCTTGTAGTCATTGATAAGTATTTGGCGTATAAAGTGGATTGGGATAAGTCGGTCAAACAATCAAGGGACGAGATTGCATCCACCGAAGGACAACTTAGGGTTCTACCCCTGCCACCAATCGTGGGCCTGGATGAGAGGTTCTTGAAAGTACACGAAGAGCCAGGTCAGAGCAGAGATAATAGGGAAGGGAGCTAATGATAGGCTGTGACGTGTTTTGTGCCTCCATTTTACCTTCCCGTATGTTGGTCTGAACTGTGTTGCGGATCTCGGGCCGACTTGGACGGGACGCGCATTTAGTGCTTATTTGACTGACTGTGGGTTTCTCTTGACCTAGTTGTTGTGCCATTAATACTGCAGAACCCTTGCTTGCTTACAGGTTTCTTGGGGAATTCTATATATTGGAAACTTCACCTCATTTGTCAAGGGTTAGAACGGTTAAAAATAGTTAGATGGTTAGAGAGAAAAATAGTTAGAAGTAGAGGTAGTTAGTAGCAATTAGGTATTCTCAAGAAAATATTGTAAAAGAAATATGGAATTGTTGCTACAGTGGACAATTTGAATACAAGAAATGACATTGTGATTTGGTGCCATACTTGTCTTCTTTTGTTTTGCATGGTTCTTTTTATTCTATCTTTAAAATTTCTTTGAGAAGGTTCATGTTTAGATTAGTTTTGGGTTCGATAATGTTTGTGATTTAAAACTTGAATGTGTTAGCAATCCTTCAGTCCATACTTTTTGCAACCAACTAGTTGTTAGTTGTTGTGCAAAGTTAGCCTGGACTTCATATTCTGTGTGCCTAGTTCAATTGTGAAGATTTTTTCATTTCAACTACAAAAAGGGTTGTTGAATGAATGTTCATGATTTGAAATTCTTAACACCTCAGAAGATTGCACTATTTTTTGTGAGATTGTAGATTTATCTTGGTGAAGAAGAGATCAGTTTTAGAGGGATTGGTCCATTCGAGTGTTGGTTACCTTCATTATCAATCTTAGGAGTAATGTTAGGTTTAGAACTCTCTCTGAAACCCTTATCCTTTTTTATTTCTTTGATTATTGGGTTAAATCTAGGATTGAAGCATCATCAGATTGTTAGATATGATAAAATTGATTCAACATTTGCTCATAGTAATGTCCCATTGTGATTACCAACATTTTCACATTTTCACTGAGTTGTTTATGCATTGTCAAGACCTGACATTAGAGACCTTGGGGTTATCTCTTGAGGCTTGCTGACAGAGATTTACCTTTCAAGAGAGATAGGATATTATATTCTGTCTCAAGACCTGAAATTAGAGACCTTGGGGTTATCTCTTGAGGCTTGCCGATAGAGATTTACCTTTCAAGAGAGATAGGATATCATATTCTGTCTGGCTGTTATTGTGTAGCAAACATGATCAACAGGAACTGGCACTAGAAGGAGGGCTCAAATAAGCAAGCTGGATCAATTTTTGAACGCCATCTCTCCTGAGAGATTCTGAAGAAGGATAAAATATGCTCCAGGAGAGGAAGAATTTCAGGAATTACCAGACCCTACTAGGTCAAGAAGGACCAATAGAAGAAGGGAATCGTCATCATCATCCCATCTCCCACATCTCCATCATCCCCATCTTCATTGGGTTCATCTGAGTATGAGGCCACTCCCAGTCCACAACCTCAGCCAGTGATAAATCAAACATTACCACCCCCATCTCCACCAATGGATTTCCTAGCAACCAACCCATCTCCATTGGGTTTCGCCAATTGCAATCCAATGCCTAAAAACCCTGAATGCTTCTGTTCGAAATTCCATGCCAATGATCCAAATAGGACTGCAGAGGAGCATATTAGGATTTTTAAGACTACCCTTAAGGATAGGGGAATTAATCATGAGGATGTTGCATGCAGAATTTTCCCATATTCCCTTGGAGATGAGGAATTTTGTTGGTATAACCATCTTCCTGCTAGGTCTATCACTACTTGGTTTCAGTTGGAGACTGCATTTTTATAGAAATCTCGGATCCCAATCAGTGCAAATGAGTTACTTTCACAGTTTACTGGAATCAAGAGTTAGGTAAATAAACTGATAGTGGCATTTAATAATAGATTCCATAGGGATTATGCTAGGATGCAAACCCCTTATGTTGTAGATGATGCCTCTGCTAGGGAGGCTTATTATGAAGCTTTGGATAGTTTAACATCTACTTTCATCAAATGGAAAGAAAACCCTCTTGGTAGGTTATTTGAAGCTGATGATGTGGCTGTTAAGGTGAGTACAAATTTGAGACAACACTTGTCTGGACCCTTGGCTAACTAAATACCTATGATGAGTTCAGTCCCTCAATCACCCTTGGTTTCACATCCAGGTCATCCCCTGAGTCAGGCTGCATTCATGCCAAATTACCATCCAAATATGAACCAGCCTACATTCTGTCATCAACAAGCTAATATACCAGGTCACTTACAGAACCTTGAGATATTTAATCAACCCTTGAACCACGGGTCACAAGATGTTTATATGTAGAATTCAGCTAGTATTATTCCTCCATCAATCGGTGTAGACAAGGAGAGGTTGGATGCACTCACAGAGCTAGTTGAGAGGTTGAACACTGAGGTCACTTACCTAAAGCACCATAATAATCAATCCCATGCAACCCAAAGGGGGATTCAATCCAATTATGATCAAAGAAACATGGATATGATGCAGATTCAAGGACAAAAATTTGATGGAGAACAATATCTTGATAGAGGTCATAGAGGGCAGCCACCACTTCAGAATAATGGAGAAGCCTTAACTTCTTCAGATCAGCCAAACAATCAAGAGAAACCTAGTGCAGTTTATCTAGCAAAAACAACTCTTTTAGGATGGTGTAGGCTTCATAATACTAATCAACATTCTAAGTTAGACTGTCAAGAATTCCAGGCTGCTATGTCCATTTTCTAGCCGAAGGTTCAACATGTTAGCAGTGGTTCAAGTGGGTTGGAGATAGTGCCATCTAATCCTTATGACATATCAGTCATGGTAGTGAATCATGTCCCATTTCCAAGAAGTGAAGAGAAGAAACCAGAAGAAGAACAAGATAAAGGTGTTGAAACAGGGCATGTATACAGTGAAGAATCTACAGTTCAATCCTTTGGAGATATGAGGAGAATGATAATGGCCCACCAGATGAAGAAGAATATGCAACTAAAGAAGTTTGGGCATTCCATCATGTGTCTACTCAGTATTTCCTAAATGGAAGACAACCTGATGCTAATAAAGGAGGAAGCATTGAAAATGACAGGGATGAATTGATAGATAGCTCTAAGGGAAATTGTTCTACCATGACTATAGAGCAAATAGGAGAGTATGTGGTCAGAGAACTCAAGAAAGTCAAAGTAAGTCTCTCTACTCATGAGTTGTTGAAGGATCCTACCATTAGGGGTGTAGTACTAGGGTCTCTTGAAAAGGATATGCTTACTAAACAAAAGGGTACTTTAGGCCATATTGCTGCAAATAATTTTAAGTAGGTATTCCTGTCTGAGACAAGCTTGGGAAACTATATACTGACAGTTGACCCTCAAGGATGGGAGACTGAGGAAATCTTCATGTTACACGATATGCCTATCCATAAATCTAGCAGTGCTAAAGCATTGGTAGAATCAACAAAGGAGGTACAAGAGCAAGTATGGTTGTTGGATTATACAAAGGATATACATCAAATTTCAGGGAGTAGGCTTACTCCATTGAAATAATTTCAACAACCGGCTGACGAATGTCCTATAAGGTGTGAAAAACTTAATGAAAGAGTTGATATTTTGAGCAGTCACAATCCAGAACCAGAACAAATGTCAATAGGAGGGGAATTTAGTAAAGATGTACTTAAAGATCAGTTTGTGAGGCCTCCTGACAAACATCATGATGAGGAAGTTACTATGCATGATGAGGCTTTTACATTTTCAACACTGTTCCCTCATGAAGAAGAAGGGATATTGCATCATTAGTGGAGACCTCCTAACGACATAGATATCAACCTTTTACAAGCACAGGATGAATACCACATTCAGTCTACCACAATACAAAATCAGGTTGTTTGTTTCTTTACTGAAAATTATGAGTCTTATCAATTTGATTATGGGAATTTAGGAAAGGCAGCTTGCATATGGATTAATCATGGTTCTAATGAGTCACCTCAGTTGTTGATCATTCCTGATTATGAGGTTGAGTTTGAATGCTATATTTTTGGGGTTTATTTTGTTGAATATAAAGATGAATTTGAATTCTTGAGGACTATTACCATCACCTTATTGCTTATTCATGCCCCGAGGAGTCAGGTAGGGGTGGGTCTTGGCTCACCTTTTCTGATAATGAATGGTTGTGAGTCTCTTGTACAAAGTTAGTATAGATTGCATTAGATTTAGGTTTTCCTTTCTGGTTTGCTTTTGGTTTGCTTTTGGTTTGTTTTGGTTTGTTTTGTTTTGCTTTACTCTTGCTTTGGGGGTTTCTCTATTTTCACCTGGATTTGTTGCACCTACATAGCAAATCTATCTTCTCTGGAATTGTTCTAAGTATTTCTTTGGTGAAATTTAGCCTTGCATCTTGAAAGGATGGTTGAAATCTTTGCTGATTGCCAACAGTTTTAATGTCAGATCTATAGAAAATTAAGTCACAGGCTTTGATTTGAATTTGAAGTACTCTGAAAATCTTATATCCATCATATCTCTTAAGAATCCTGATGTCACTATAGGAATCCTTGTGAAGTCTTGTCAAGTGAAAAATCCTATTTTTGCTTTAGCACCACTGTGGTTCTCAGCCCTAAGTGTGAACTTCATTGTTCACAAGTTGAAATGAAAGTGACATATAAAGAATATCAAAAGAAAAAAAATGATGAAATATTGAATATCAAAGAATGGATTCAACTTATCAGGGGTACCTAAATATCTCTACTAGGGCTATGGACGCCTAGCTGGCAGTAGAGCTATGTTTAGGAGAGTCACAACAATAACCTTGTTGGGGATATGGATGCCTAACTGGTAGCAAGGCTCTATCCAGGTTGCTTTTGAAGTTAGAATCTTTACGTATCCTGACTTGACTGAACTTGGTTTCTGTAGTAACTAAAGGAGGGAAATGAACTCGTGCACATAATTGGATTTTCAATTTATGGAAAGTTTGATCTATCCTTTGGTTCTGATTCTTTAGATCTTGTATTCTGATTTGTTTGTTTGATGGTGAGATTAAAACCAGAGATTCTAGATTCTCGATTCTTGTTTGTCATCAAATGCTCTGGAGCATTTTCCCAGCAAAAGTTGCCATTTGTTGTGCAGTTTTTCGCACACACGCCCCGCTGGAAGCAGGGCCCCTCTTTTTGTTTGGTTTTGGTGTTTTGGCCTTTTCTTTTGAGGTTTTGTATTGTTTAGGCATGTGCTTAAAATGTTTATTTTGAATGCCTAGGTGTTTCCTCCAAGTTATTCATTGAAAATATTGAGTTCTGGATGAATTTTGGGCTTTTACTTGGATTTGAGATTTTTCGCCCTAGTCGGATTTTCCCGGATCCTGCTTGGACTTCAGCTGGACCCTTGTTTTTTGGGGATTTTCAGTATTCGCGGATTTCTGCATGGGCTGGATTTTCCCAGATTCTACCTTGTCGTCGGCTTCCCGAAATTCCTTTTCTGACTGTCCTGTCAATTGTGTTGTTGGCTTTGTGCATGCTTTGAGGGGTGTATCTAACTTGGTTTTTGGGTCTCTTGGATTATTTCATGCTGGGGTTGTTCAGAATTTTTGGGTCATCTCCTAGCTGAGTTCTGAGCTTGCTTGTGCACTAATGGCGGGTGAATAGGGTTTCCGACTGGGGGCAATCTCATTTGAAGTTATGTCATCCTAAAATGGGCCTAAAACGCAAGAGAAAATCTAGGAAAGGTCCATCCCTGACTTGTCTTGAGTTAAATGGTTAAAATTCTGCATTGGTTCAGTGTCTAGAGGAAATCGAGACTATCTATCCCTTCTAAATTTTAGTCACTGTAACCCTTTGAGGTCGGTGAGATGTCATGTGGATCTTTTTGTGTCATGTTGAAGCCCTTCGTGGGTTTGCATTTGGTTGCCCGGACATCGCAATTCTCACGTTGAAAGTCCTTCTATCGGCAAGACAAACCCCGTCGCCAAGAGCTCATAGCGAGCTCCTTTCATCTTGTTGATCTTTTGTTCTGTCACTGAGACCTCCCCCTTTTGGCAAGACCTTTCACCAAACATCCTGCTCTTGTTGAGTGACTTTCTGTCAGGGAGACATTCATGCTTCGCTGAGACCTTCCAGTGAGCTCATTACTCTTGCCGAAGCCTTCGCTTTTGGAAAGACTCCTAACATTCGCTAGGACTTCATAGTGAAACCTTCCTCTTGGTGAGCCCAGATCTTCTGTCGGCTGACTTCATAACGTCGGCAAGAGGTTATGCTGATGGAACTCTTCATCAGCAAAACATAACGTAGTCGCTGTGACCTCTAGCCGAACTCAAGTGCTTCACCGAAAGCCCTCCTAAGTCCATCTGTTCGTTGTGACCGTATCTTTCTCACACTGAAGGTCTCTCATGTTCTATCGCTAGTCGGTGAGACCAAAAGATGTTGCTGAGACCTTACCTCGACTACCTGCTGGTCACATCGAGATGTTCCCCATCACCATTCGACAAGACTCGGTAAGTTCGCTGTGACATCATATAGATAAAATTTAGTCTGGCCGAGGTTATTACTTAAACTTTGATGGTCAGTGAGACCAGGGTGATTCGCTGTGACTTTATATTGAAGAAAGTCTCTCATCGACATGACTTTCACATTTGCTTTAGGCAAGACGTGCCCCACTCGGTGTGATTTCATCCCGAATGAAATTTGCTTTTCCAAAGTACTTTCCTTCGCATCGTTTGGTTCAGAATTGTGCCTTAACTGTGGATTTCTGTCGAGTCTGAATTTCTCTGAAATTTGCCATCTCCTAGGTTTCCCGAAAATCCTCTTTGGCCCATTCTTTGCAGAAATCCGTCCCTCACGGATTTCCCTGAAACTTGATGAAACATAAAGGAACGTGAAATAATTGGATTCGTTTATAATTTGTGATGCATTTAATGATTATTTCATGTCATATTTGGATCTCTCATGTGATTTATTGATGAAAAATGATAAGATTTGATAGTTAAGTTGGTGTTTCTTGGTTATTCCGTTAGAATCCGATTGGTTAGGAATTTCCCAAAATTTCTCTCTGGCTCAGATTCCGTGGATGGCCCCGAAACCCAAAATTTGTGGGATCATTTCATATGAGATTTAATGGAACTTTGGTTGTAGGAGATGCATTCTAATGATGTATTGTTGGATTAACATTAGTTTCCTATGGTTTTTATTGTGGTTTTCTTGATGAATGCAGGCTGAATCTAGCAAAGCAGTAGCTGGTTCCTCATTGTCTGATGTAGAAGATTAAGCTAGACGTTGAGAGTAGGATCCCTGAGAATAAAGTCACTGCGGATTAGGGAGAGGGTGTTGAAGAAGATTTACAAAAAAATAAGACACATTGATAACACCTTGAGCAGTGTCTACAATGGTTGCATTTCTTTTTGAGATAATGACAGGAAGAAGGAAGACCGCACCCAAGTATTTGAATCTGGAGCAGTTGGGAGAATGGTGGCAAGACGTTTATGCACCAAGTAATGATGATTATGTGTTCGAGCACCAGCTAGATGATACGGCCACCTACCTTGTAGTCATTGATAAGTATTTGGCATATAAAGCAGATTGGGATAAGTCAGTCAAACACTCAAGGGACAAGATTGCGTCCATCGAAGGATGACTTAGGGTTCTGCCCCTGCCACCAGTCACGGGCCTGGATGAGATGTTCTTGAAAGTACACGAAGAGCTAGGTCAGAGCAGAGATAATAGGGAAGGGAGCTAATGATAGGCTGCAGCGCATTTTGTGCCCTCATTTTACCTTCCTACATGTTGGTCTGAACTGTGTTGCGGATCTCAGGCTGACTTGGATGGGACGTGCATTTAGTGCTTATTTGACTGACCATGGGTTTCTCTTGATTGAGTTGTTGTTCCATTAATACTACAGAACCCTTGCTTGGCCAACGGGTTTCCTGGGGAATTCTATATATTGGGCACTTTGCCTCATTTGTAAAGGGTTAGAACGGTTAGAAATAGTTAGATGGTTAGAGAGAAAAATAGTTAGAAGTAGAGGTAGTTAGTAGCAAGTAGGTATTCTCAAGCAAATGTTGTAAAAGAAATCTGGAATTGTTGCTACAGTGGACAATTTGAATACTAGAAATGACATTGTGATTTGGTGCCATACTTGTCTTCTTTTGTTTTGCATGGTTCTTTTTATTCTATCTTTAAAATTGCTTTGAGAAGGTTCATGTTTAGATTAGTTTTGGGTTTGATAATGTTTGTGATTTAAAACTTGAATGTTGCAACAATCCTTTAGTCCATACTTTTCACAACCAACTGATTGTTAGTTGCTTTGCAAAGTTAGCCTAGACTTCATATTCGTGTGCCTAGTTGATTGTGAAGATTTGTTCATTTCAACTGCAAAAAGGGTTGTTGAATGAATGTTCATGATTTGAAAATCTTAACACCTCAGAAGATTGCACTTTTTTCTGTGAGATTGTAGATTTATCTTGGTCAAGCAGAGATCGGTTTTAGAGGGATTGGTCCATTCGAGTGTTGGTTACCTTCATTATCGATCTTAGGAGTAATGTTAGGTTTAGAACTCTCTCTGAAACCCTTATCCTTTTTTATTTCTTTGATTATTGGGTTAAATCTAGGATTGAAGCACCATCAGATTGTTAGATCTGATAAAATTGATTCAGCATTTTGCTTGTAGTAAGGTCCCATTGTGATTACCAGCATTTTCACATTTTCGTTACTTGAGTTGTTTATGCACTGTCAAGACTGACATTAAGACCTTGGGGTTATCTCTTGAGGCTTGTCGATAGAGATTTACCTTTCAAGAGAGATAGGATATCATATTATGTCTGGTTGTTATTGTGCAAAAAACACGATCAACACGTCTGAGAGCCGAAAATTGACATATAACTCACTTATATTCAGCGTCAGCTATTCGTGAGGCAAAAAAAATTTACCCAATAGGTCATATGACCCACCAGGTATAGGGTATGTTTGTAGAATAAAAAATTCAATTTTTCTGCATATTATTCATTGGCTTTTTTTATCAGGCTTTATTTGCAAAAAAAAAAAACTTTTAAATGGGGCATATTGGTGGGGTTGATTTTTTTAAATGTGCATGCTGCACATATTGGTACTATTGTACTAGGTCTGTGGCTTTTTCACCAAACCTACCTTCACCGACATTCATTTGTTTTCCGACCACTGACTGCTTACCCCGCCGGCCTTATTCCACCCACTGGTTCATCTCCATCGACTGAGAGCTTCTTCTTTCACCGGTGGTAGCTCCCATCTACTAGCCCTTCTTCCAGCTCCCATCAACCTCCTTATCCTCCTTATCCTCCCATCGATGTTTTCCTTCGCTGTGTGCTCATGCCCCAGCCTCGGATACATCATAAGCTCGGGCGGCTATACCATTAGCAATGGCGCTAGGAGCAGCACCACTGCCAAATCGCCTACCCACCACCAGCCTGGTGGCGAGATTCTTTTTTTCCTTTTTGGAGACTGTGGTCACATGGGGGACCACCGGCTAGAGCAAAATGAGCTAATTTTTTGCCCCCACTTAGCCTCTACTAACCCTAATTTTCCCACATACAGGGCTTTTTTCATTTTGGCATAACTTTTGATCCCGGAGGTGAATTTTTTGAAACGAGATATTTCCAGAAAACTGGCGAGCCCAATTTTTTAATGGAGTGGTTTGTTTTCAAATATTTTTCTATTTGGTGGGATTTTTTTCTTGTTGAAGTCAGATGTTCAGATTTTGCTTCAGAGGGTATATCTTTTGACTCAGTGATCCTTTTTTCGCCATTCTCATGGCATCAAAAAGTTGATTATGTTCTCTACACAGATCTCACATCAATTTAAATTTATTATTTATGCATATTTTTGCATTTTCTCCTTTTGCAATCATTAGGTATTGTAATAAATGAACTGATATAAAGTTCCATCAGGGGTTTTCTTGCATAATAATCTAATTAGAGTGTAGTTTCACTTTGATCTCCATCTTGATTTGCTAACAGCTCACATGGGTTATATATAGTTTCTTAGTTTCTATTAGCCACATTTTTCTTATAGCTTGACACATATCAAATTCATATCGGTTCACACTTCAGATTGGGAGTTTATGGTTATTGATTTGTATTGGTTCAAATCCATCTTAGTTTGAGGGCCATGTTTTTATGGTTAATGTTCCAAAGTCTTTATGGTACTTGTTCCCATGGAATATTTTTAGTCCCAGTTTGGCATCAACTTCAAGATACATGGTTTCTATATTTTTTCATCATTTCATCTATTGTTTCTTTATGGATTCTAGGGTTGTTCCAGTTTGTGAGTTTCCTAATGTTTCATGGCATTAGGTTTGATGTTGCATTATAATGATTCCACTTTGGTTTCTTGTAAACAAAAGTATATTTCCTTGCTTTCCAAATTTCGGTTCCAGTGTTCTTCCAGTGCTTCTTTGCAACAGGTCATCTCATTGAAGGGGGGTTTTGTCCCATTGGTTTTTCCTCTTTCTCATTATTTCATTTGTACATGGGTACCTGATTAGGCCTTGTTGTCGATACCCATTCATGCTTTCTTGCATTCATCTTAGTTTTAGGTGCATTCTTATTTAGTCTCCCTAAGTTGCACTTATGGGAGGGTGTTAGTGTAATTAATATTTAATTACACTTTCATAAGTTTAATTAGGCATTATTTTAATTCCTAGGTTGCATTTAGTCATCCTTATCTTGTTTCTCAAGATAAGATTAGGGTTATGCATACATTTCTTTTATAAAGCCTCATCTCATGTAATTTATGAATTCTTGAATAATATTATTTGCACATCTTCATGCAAAGCTCTACTTTTTTCTGTTTTTCTCTTCTGTGGAAGGATTTTTGGTTTGCATGTCTGATCTTGGTTTCTAACATATATATATATATGCTTAGTCATAATTATATAATATACATGTATTAACATATATATTAAAAACATTCAATTTTCAATCATATACATACATATATATATATATATCATTTTCAATATCTAATAATAATAACATATATATATTTATCGATAAGTATATATACCAAGTGTATATATATAATCAACTTCCCAAGTATATGGGGTATCTATAAATGCATATACATAAGTATTTCTACCTATGTGTGTGCATACGTGTATATGCTCATATACATGAGTTATCACACACACACACATTTATTTAATGTATATACATATGTATTAACATATTGTATCTAAGGGTTAATTTTCCTAAGGTTAGATTATCAATTCAATAAAGCATATAAACCCAAAGAAAACTATCAAGCACAATGGAAACTAAATAAAACAATTATACTTGTCATTGAAGCTTCCTTGATTTACCTTCATAGCACCTTCTAACTTGCCGATTATTGTGTTGCCCTCAGATCGAATGTACGAGCAATGACTATGACAAATTCCTAAACAAGCTTTGAAGGATTTTAAACATATGTCTATGCCTATGAGAAAATGACTAAAATGCCTATGTCAAGAAATGTCTAAAACTTGATGAAATCACAATACGAAAATAAAAATGCTGCAATACCTAAGAATGAGCGTAAGTCTGACTAGTCCAAAATGTGAGCAAAATTGGCATTTTATAGAAAATACAATTTTGGACAAACGGACGAGATCGACTTTTTGACAGAACCCTAAAATCAGAGGACAAGATTTAATGTGATAATCCCTAATTTGGGTTAGGGTAGAATCATTAAATGAGTGGTCGAGATGTCATCTGAGAAGATCGAATCGGTGGTTGAGAATAAATGAGATAATTAGTCAGAAGAATAAAGATTTTTGAAAATCAAGAAGATAAAGATTGTCTGATTTGTGAGATTCGAAAAATCAATAAGATAAGAGTTGAACTGAAAAGCAGATCTGAAAAATCAGGAATCAAATAAAAGTTATTTGATTTTTTGAAGGAAAAGGATTATTTTGAATTAAAAACAAATTTAACTCAAAAAGGAGGAAAAATCATGTGATAGTAAATAATTAAAATCTTTAATCATTTACTAAAAAGCAGGAAAATTGGAAAGTGGGATAATTTAAATAAATGATTTTATTTAAATTAGAAAAATCCAAGAGATAGGGAGTGGACAATTTTAAATAAATATCTTTATTTAAAATCGGAAAAAGCGATGGTGGATGATAATTAAATAAATTAAAGAATTTATTTAATTATAAGAGGTCATGAGATATTAATGACGCTTTAAATAAATAAAACTTATTTATTTAAATAATCAGGAGGAAATAATGGACAAGGATAACTAAATAAATTAAGAAATTTATTTAATTATGAGAGACATTAGATAATTAGTGACGCTTTTAAATAAATAAATAAAATTTATTTATTTAAATAATCAAGAGGAATAAAAGATATGAATTAATTAAATAATTATGAATTATTTAATTAATAGTTGAATTTAGACTATAGACGAAATATGATAAGACATAAAAATATGGTTTGTGAGTCTAGGCCATTTTTCTGTGTCTACACATATATATCAAATACACAAAGAAGAACATATACCCAATACAGAGATTCAGTCACTTTAATTCAAACCAAAGAAATAACCAAAGGAAATTATAGACCAATAAACAAACATTCCAATTATCAAAAACTATGACCAAGGGTTTACTTACCAAATCTTGAAACTGACTTGACTTAACTCTACTAAACTAGGATGTGAATATGTGACAGTTCAACTAGGTACATTAGGGGTTACCATACCAAACTCCTCTCCTAGGTGATACTTCCCCTCTCTTCCTTATGAGAGCTCAATTTTTTCCTACATCCAACTTAGTTCATCACAAAAGAAGTTAGTCGATAACATAACATTCATATTCATCATATTCCAGCATTTAAAGCATTCATATTAGATTACATATTCATTCATCATATTTTCCATCAAAATATATAAAACATAATCATGTATTAAAAAATTTTAACTCATTAAAGTAGTAGTAATTGGTCATCTCACAATGGGGTGTAATAGTAGTGAACATGATTTTGCTAACAAGATAGTTGAGAAAAAAAGGTTTGAGACAATCAAATATAGTTTGAAGAGTGGAGGTGAAGGTTTTAGATGTGAGTTGGTTACAAGAGAGGTAAGTATTGCTAATTTTATTTTTTATTTTAAGAAAAATATTTTCTAGAAGTATGCAAGTCATAGCCACAAGTCTTAGTAGCTGGATTGACAATTCAGGATGCATAAGGACTCTTTACCAATTGAAACTATTATACTTGTGGTTGATTTTGCTAAAAATTACACATTGCAACCACAAAATGAGGTACAATCACAATATTATAATTCTATTCAAATTGCTATTTTTTTCCGCATAACCTATAGACATGCCCCTAATAGTACAAAAGAGGATAGGAAGATAATCAAGGAGTACCATTTTTTCATGAGTGATGATAGATCGCATTCATCTGAATTTGTGCAACATTGTTTTAAAAAAAAATTTGAGTTCTTGTAGGAAAAATTTATTGCAATGGATCAACATCTCATCTGGTCAGATAACTACATGGTGTAATTCAAGAATTCTCATATGTTTTATTGGTTGAGCAGGATGCATGTACAGAGGGGTGTACCACATAGTTGGAGTTTTTTTAAGTTGGGCATGGAAAAGGCAAGCATGATGGTGTAGGTGCATGTGTGAAGAGAGCTCTATTTAAGGAACAAATGAAGATTAGAGGTGGCACAAAATTCAATGATGCACATTCTATTGTTGATTGGTGTAGTTATGCATTATCACGAGGAAGGAAACTGGATTCACAAGTGTGCAGGTTCTTTTGGTTGGTTGATGAGGGAACAATGGGAGAGAAATTAGAATGTCGGACAATTATAGAATCTTCAAAGATGCATTCATTTAAAATCTCAAATGTAGGTGCATGAACCATATGGACATGAGAGTTGGCTTGTTTTTGTCAAAGTTGTATTCAGTGTGATTGGGATCAATGTGAGTCAAGTGAGTGGGTAGATACATGGATTCCATAGTATCTAACCCTTTTATCTACAACACAATCCTCTTTAGAATATGAAATAGAAAGTTAACTTGACTATGACCGTCTTTTAGATATTGCAACCATGGCATGTCTATGCAGTTGTTGCACCACAGGGGAATGAAGAGGATTCAAACTATTGGTTGGCATGATGTGTACAACTAAAGAAGAAGCTAACACAATAAATGATAGGTGATGATGGGTTCATGTATCCTATAGGTTCAATTGTTGTTTTCAGAACATGGTTAAAAACGTATATGATTAGAAAGAATGACATGAATACATTTGAAGACTATGAGAAACACAAAACCATTCTCATGTATTCATACATTGTTATAGCAACAAATGTTAAGTTATCAAGACATCATGCCACACCAAGAATAAAGGAACTATAGAAAATTAGTAGTGTTGATCATGATGCAATATTTGATACATTAAAGGTAAGGGATGACCCTTGAGGCACACTTGATTAGTAGATCATTTGTTGTATGGGATAGGTATGATATTGCCCATCTTATTTTGATTCATGTTATTTCTATGGGTTGGATTAAAATTACATTAAAGTTTTGCATAAAAATTAATTAATATGTAAAAATATAGGGTTTTTTGGAGAATAAAGGTATATTTTCAAGTGATTCAGATCAAAACATCCATGGTAGATCATGTACATCAATATATTTTCAAGGTACATATTTAATTTGATAGATTTTTTAGTTCAAACTTTGTAGTTCATGTTTCTTATGCTCAAAAGGTTGTCTCTATTTATATGCGGGTTCTTCTTTGACCCCATTTCTAATGAGTATTCTCAAATCTTCTTAATTGCTCAATTTTTGAAGGTATTATTGCTTATTTAGAAAGATGGCATGCCTAGGTATTGACTGTTATATTTGTCTCCCTAGAAAGAGCACCCTAGAATGATCAAATAACTTTAGAAATGAAAAGAGACCTTCCCTAGTATTTAACTGTGTACCTTGACATGTCCACACTGCCTATTCATCAAAATTACTAAATTTTTTACATTTTTTGCTCTTAAGGCTCTTTAGAGACTACCCCAAAAAGAGCACCTTAGAATGATTAGGTGACTTGGGAAATGAAAAGAGGCATTCCCTAGTATTTACCTACCTACCTCGATGTGTCCACAATGCTCATTCGTTAAAATTACTAAAAAGATAATTTTTCGCTCTAAAGGCTCTTTAGAGACTACCCCAGAAAGAGCACCCCAAAACAATCACATGACTTGGGAAATGAAAAGAGACCTTCCTTAGTATTTACCTACCTATCTTGACATGTCCATGCTGCCCATTTATCAAAAATATTAAAAACTTAACAATTTTGCATTTTTGCTCTTACAACACTTTCAAGACTACCTTAGATTAGTGTACTCTAGAATCACGGGGGAACTTGGGTGACAAAATGAGGCCTTTCATAGTGTTTTACTACCTACCTTGACATGTTGGTATAGTTGGTTTTGCTCCATTATGCACAAAAAAAATAAAAATTCCTCTTTCCATTTTTTGCATTACTTTCCACTGACAATTTTTGCAAGAATGCATTTGACACTAGAACACACAAACAATGTTGAGTTGACCCAAACTGAGAGAGGTTGGTTTGAATGGATTCAATATCTACCTACAGGTCTAGACAAAGCATTCATATGTGCCATGAGCTTCTAGAACAACTTCGTCAAATTTTGACATTTTTGTCTTTTAGGGCTCTTAAGAGACTACCATGGAAAGAGAACCCTAGAATGATCTGATGATTTGGGAAATGAATTCAGGCCTTCCATAGTATTTATCTACCCACCTCGATGTTTCCACACTACCCATTCATCAAAATTACTAAAAACTAATATTTTTGCATGTTATGCTCTTAAGAAACTTTAGAGGAATGATAAAGTGACTTGGGAAACAAAGAGATACATTCCCTAGTATTTACCTACCTACCTCGATGTTTTTGTGCTGCCTCTTTGTCAAAAATACTTAAAATTTAACAATTTTATATTTTTTTCTCTTAAGACACTTTTAAGACTATCTCAAATTAGTGCACTCCATAATCGTGGGGGGAATTAGGCAACAAAAGGATGAATTTTTTAGCATTTGACTACCCCCTTGACATGTTAGTATAGTTGGTTTCACTCCATTATGCACAACATAAAACAAAAAATGCTTCTTTCCATTTCTTGCACTGCTTTCCATTGATATGTTTTGCAAGAATGCATTTGACACTGAAACACACAAACAGTGTTGAGTTGACCCAAATTGAGAGAGGTTGGTTTGAAGGGATTCAATATCCACCTATAATTCTAGACAAGGTATTCCTACATGTCATGAGCTCTTAGAACGACTTCGTCAAAGTTTGATGATTTTTGGCTTTTAGGGCTCTTAAGAGACTACCCCAGAAAGAGCACCCCGGAATAATCGAGTGACTTGGGAAATTAAAAGAGATCTTCCATAGTATTTACCTATCTACATCGATGTGTCCATGTTTCCCCTTTATCAAAATTACTAAATTTTTTATAATTTTTGTATTTTTCAATATTCATGTTTAATTTTAACTATTGTTGAGTCAATATTAGATTCAAGTTTATGTTTCTTAACAATTCTTAACAAATGTAGGTCATTTTTGTTGACAATACGATTGTGTCAACAAGAAATTCAAAACAAAAGTTATAACATTTTACTTCAACATTGAGGACACATTCAAGGTAATTCATAAGGAGGTATCTTATTCATATACTTTAATCTCTTGTTTTATAATTTTGTATTTGATTTCAAATAATGACCAGTTTACTTTATTTTTCACATTTTTAACAATCCACTTTTCTAATATTTATATGCAAGCATTTCTCAACATAAGATTTGATTAGGACATGAGGTTTGATTTCAATGCATCCAACATTGGAGTTCATGTTGCTTTCATTGTTCAATTACTTTTACACGGTGTTTTTTTTTTTGTTTTTAATATTTTGTAATATTGCAATGTAGGTGTCTATGAGAGTAGCAATGATTTCAGATGTGTGTTATGGAGAGAGGATATTAGGGAGGACTTATCATTTGTGTATCTATGTTAGCTTGATAGCAAGATGCATCGATGTATTTGTACATGAGGACATCAATAAAATTATTTGTCATTATTAGTTGTATTGATGGTTATGATGGTTAAACAATGATATGAGATGTATTTGTACATGAGGACATGCAAAATATGATATACAATCATTATTGGTTATGTTGATGGTTATATTGACCTTCTTTCTTACTAGAAAATCTCCTAGAATCATTGGTCTCATATTCATAGGCCTACTTTCAAATATTTTGACTTCCCAAGGTTTTACAAATATCTCATTCTTATTATCTTATTTTGAAACAAGACTTCTCACTTTTTTTTCGTTTCTTATATTTTTTCTCACTTTATTTAACTCAATTTTAAAACACTCTCTTTCTTGATTATCTGTACATTACCTTGAGTGCTTTGGCTTGTGTTGTTCATATTGGTAGATCATTGTAAACTCATATTTTTATATTTCTATAGGGTGGTAAATTTTGTAAAGCTTGATTTCACTCAATCATAGCATATCATATCATATTTAGTACTTTGAATCACATTGCTTCCATAAAATCATACCATAGTTTTTGCATCACATAGCTTGCATGCTAGACATATTATAAATTTCATAGTTTTATATTATTTCCATGCAAACTATCTTTTTCATTTTTCTATTTGTGAAACTTATTCCTTGTCTTATTAAAAGCATGGAAATTATTGATCTTGTATTAGTAAAAAAATTACAAGGAAGGTCATTTAGTAAATATTTCTATTCCTAGGTTCATTCATCTTATCAAGAGAAAAAAATAAGATATTGCATTCTTGTACATAAATTTTTTTGATGGTTTAGATTTTATTTTCATAGTTCATACCATAATTTTGGCACCAAAATAACTATAAAATCCAAAAATAAAAAAATCTCAAATCTATCAAAACATAAAATAATCTTATTGTGCATCCCTTGCACTTTGATGTGCCTTGGGTATAGACCAAAACATAATTCATGATTTGTAAGAAGAGGTTATTATCATTCCTACCAATCACATCCTCTTTTTTGACCAACTTGGTGTGCTTAGAGAATATTTGTTCCCTTGTCAACTTT